>JANDJT010000021.1:3063563-3087029 GCA_024331685.1 Stegophilus panzeri | reverse complement strand
ATGAAGGGGTTGAATAATTTTGAAACTGGAGAAGTCATTATAAGTTGTATTTTCAGTTGAATTTGGGGAAACCACTTCAAATTTGGGGAAGCATTTGTTGTATTGAACTTTTTCAATTGCTTTTGTTGATTTGTTCATTGCAAACAGCTGAAAGTAAATTTTGACAATAAACCTGATTTGCAATGGGGGTTGAATAATTTTGATTGCAACTGTACATGTTTACAACTCCTGTAAACAAGATTATGAAATACATGTAATGCTTGTTAAAGTTATTTTACCTCATTAGTCAAAAATACAAAACAAAAACTCCTTGACTTGAGCTGTTTTTGTTGCTGTATTAACTAACCCTGTAGTTCACAACCTGGGGGGCGCGCGGAGAGATCGGAAGGGGGCGCAAATTGTTTTCAAGAAAAAATACACAGGCAGGGCATCATTTGGGTACTCGGTGTATTTTATTGCTTTTCAAATAGAATGTGCATAAATTAAATTTAGATGTACCTTAGGTCCACACATAAGAGCTAATATCATTAACCAGGGTTGCCAGGTTTCCCAACCACATTTCAAAAGACCCCACAAAAGACCTGAAATGAACCCAAACAATCAGGGCATTGGAAAATGGAGAGATATTTTTCGTTTTCTCAGCCTTTGCATGGGAAACAAGTGTAGTAGATTTATAAATTTTAGCGGTAATTGGATTAAGGTTAAAATGATCAGGAATGTGTTTCACACACACAGGAGTTCGTCCGTCGATTTCGACGAAGACCAAAGTTTCCATTTCTGCCTCCATTATGGAGAACACAAACTGGAACTCGACTTGCGCGTGAATTGGATTAAGGAGGAGGACTTTTTGCAGCATCGGCCTCACGCTCACTTCCCGGTGACCACCATGATCCAGTGGCAAGACTGAGTCAAGACGAGTGAAGATGGCCCCCGGGCGCAGTGATTCATACACACATTCATACATCCATTCATACACTACGGACACTTTGGAAATGCCAATCAGCCTACCATGCATGTCTTTGGACTGGGGGAGTACCGGAGTACCCGGAGGAAACCCCCGCAGCACGGGGAGAACATGCAAACTCTGCACACATAGGGCCACGATGGGAATCAAACCCCCAACCCTGGAAGTGTGAGGCGAATGTGCTAACCACTAAGGCAACATGCGCCAACACACACACACACAGATTCTCACACATACTAATTCTGCAGAGAAGACATTTTGTCTTTGTTCCCACGGGCTCATTCTCAGGAACTTAATTAACATACAATTCCTTAGAGTGAGCTAATCAGCTGGGGGGTCCATCCTGCCATAAAACACATGTGTCTCTTCCATTTGGTACTCTGGTCATTGATACACTTCAAAGTGTATAAAAAGGTATGCTTATTTACAATACAAAATTCGGCCTTGACCATTGAGGACTTTTTGACGTCAAGCGCTTTTTACCATCAGAGATGCTTTACCATCACTCATTCTATGTCCGTGATGCTGACCATAACTTTGTAAGTTACCTTTGTTACTATTTTATGTATATTGTTCATTTGTGATTTTGTTTAATAAATTCATTTGTTATTCTATCTCTAAATACTCAGTAGTTCTTCTGAAAGAAAGTATAGCTGTTTTTCCACCGAAATTACCCGGAACAATTAATCCCAGGAACTTTTTTCAAGGGACCATTTGGTTCCTCCAGACCTTTGCTGTCTGTGTTTCCATAGCGGTCTAAAGTACTGTGAAGATAAGGCAAATTAGTCCGGTGACGTATGACTTTGAAGCTGATTTTAATGATGTAATAATGTAAATGTTTGCTCAGCTCATAAAAACACACAGCGGGCTCAGATTGGAACCCAAACCTTTGAACAGTAACAAAACACCTTGCTGCAACCAACCTGGTGGTCTGGTGGTTAGGATTCGGCGCTCTCATTGCCACGGCCCTGGTTCAAATCTTGGTCACAGAATGATTTTTAAAAAATCTTTGGATAAAGGTATGTTTTTTAAAAACAGACAGTCTATTTTCTTAAATCTGACACTGCAACAACAAGCATGGAGGAGATTCAAGCTGTACTGCTGATTGTGATGCATTGCTTTGCTAAAGAGGTAATTGAGAAAATGCTGGAAAAGAGACGAGCAGCGGTAGAAAAGCGAATTCAGAATGCTCGTAATGCTTATCAGCTATTGCTGAGATGACTGAGAAGAACGTTCGCGAGCATGAGCTTCTCTCTGCACAGTTTTCCTGTGTGAACAACACCCAGCTCACTTAACCGACTTGATATATTTAAGTATCCTTTTTCATTGCGAGTCGCTGTTTCCAGTTCCTACTGTAGTTCGTCCTCATCATAAATACTTATTAAGGCCTGAACCTTGTCGTCGGTCCATCAGTCGTATTTTTTTAAGAAAAATGTGTTCATTTGAATCGCAATAAACTACTGTTACTGTACACACCACAACAGACATTTTAAAATGGTGGTTGAAAAAAAAGTCTGCATGTACTCAACCAATCAGCATGTTCAGCACCAAAGTCCCACCCCCCAAAGTTCCTGGCTTTTGAAAAAGTACCACCTCCCAAGTAGGGACTTTGCGAGGGTTAAATATTTTACCCGGAACTTAATTTAGACCCTGGTCCCTGCGGTGGAAACACACCGAGTTCCTCCAAAAGTCCCTAGTTCCAAGGGAAAGTTCCTGCGGTGGAAAAGCGGCATATGATACATTAAGACTGCTTGGTTTGTATGTTTTGTATGGTTACTGGAAATAGTTTCCTAAGCTTTTAGTACATTAGACTCATTTGAAATCGACCTCTGACAAGTTAATATAAAAGGCTAATACTTGCCAGTTTAAACAAAACCTAATTTAAAGTAAATTAGGAAAGGCCTAGGATTGCATGTCGATAGAAACCTCTCAGCTAACAAAATAATTGTTTAATAAATAGACTATATAATAGCCTCTGATGTAAGAATGTCATTTTAATGAAAGTTTTGTTTGAAGCTGCTTTAGTGTAAATACTATTAGAACACTGAGATAATATACTTCTAGCACTAACTAGAAGATTATTATTTGGAGTCAGATAATTAAGTTAACAGGTATTATAATTGGATAAATAATTGAATATATTTGGTTATAGGAGAGCAGTGGGCTAAGTAAATAATCCATTATACTCTAGCCCTACAGTTTTGGTGACCCCAACGTGATTTTTGCAACTTTAAATTTGAGTTAAAACCCATCTGATACAAATATCCAGACTTGCATAAGTGGTCTGTAGTCTGCGGCATAGTAAAGTGATGCTAAATGCCCTAAACTCAGTAACCTGGCTTGAATTCAAACAGTTTCACCTGCAAATCATATACTAAAGCACACATTTAACCTTCAGCTGTACCTATTTCACTCTTTGGTTAGAGGAGAGCAGTGAGCTAAGTAATTCATCTGTTATAATTTAGCCCTACACAAGGTCACCATGGTGCACACGCATTTCTGAAATACAGACATTACCCACTCCACAATCCCCCTTTAACCCCATAGAACCATAGACATGGTTATGCAACTCAAACATGCTGTCTGCACTTGCACTTTGCCTTTGTTTGAGAAAGTTTTTAGATTTAATTCTGATTATTTGCTAAACAGAATTAAATTAATTCAGTGAAACATGATCTTGGTGGCTGGAAAGTATTTATAAACTAGCCCAAACTGGTGTAAAAAGCAAGAGCCTGGCAACTCTGTCATTAACTGTCCTGTCCGCTGCTTTCCGGTGTGCAACCGATGCTATCTTTCATTTCAAACAAAGCGAGGAAACACCTGGAATTTGGCGAAGCACCTGAAAGACAGTCCTATATTATGTTTGTTTGAGGCAGCTGGCATTGTGGCCGTGACACCAACTAATGTTATGCTCCATGTAATGTTTGCGATAGCCAGTTATTTGTTAACGACGCTAACACATCGCAATGTTATAAACTACTTCTGAATGGGCCACCATGCATCGCCATTCAGCCCGTGTCCTGTAAGCTAAATGTAGCCTAATGTCACTAATAATTATTCAAATGTTCATGCTTTTAATGAATCTTTTTGGCCTGCCACCATATCAGTGAATTTAAACTAATGCTTGCATTCAGAGTATAAGGTATGTGTGTGCGCCTGTCTGTGTGTGTGTGTGTGTGTGTGTGTGTGTGTGTGTGTGTGTGTGCGCCCACGCGCGCGTTTAGGAGTGCACCTCCACTCATTGTCAGACAGTGTTTGATAACTAAAATATACCCCCCCCTCTCGCTCTCCCTCCATCCTTTGCCAGTATCAGCCAGAGGAGGATGTCTTCCAGGAGAGTTTTTAATTTAATTTTTAATTTTTTTATTTTTATACCTCACCGTGGTATTGACTTTGGTATCGAGTATCGTGTACTTTTGGTTGTATCGGTACCGACTACTAGATTTTTGGTATCGTAACATCCCTAGTGTATGTGTGTGTAAAGTGAAAGAAAGTCACTGGACAACTGCAAAAATGATCGAGTGGAGAATAAAGAGTCCCTGGTTTTTGAGTTGTCCTAAATCTAATTTTCGACCTACCCCATGAAGTGTCACACTGGTGCCGAAACTGGTGGGAAAGTGAGGGAGATCTACCATCATGTAGTCCTCGCCATTCACAAAAATTGTTAAGACCCTTGCCGACATCCACGAGATGCAACATCAAGCCTTTCGGGAACTTTATGAACTCTTAGAGATTAAATCAATTTATACTAGCATTTATCATCCTCAGACAGATGGCCTGGTCAAGCGATTTAATCAAACCCTTAAAAATATGACTCGGAAGTTCGTATACGAAAACGCTTGAAATTGGGATAATTGTCTTGAACCCCTATTATTCTATGTCCTGCAAGCCTCCACTGGGTTCTCCCCATTTGAATTACTATAGGGCGCAATCCACACAGCTTCTTAGACATCATAAGAAAAAATTGTGATGAGGGACCTTTGGAAAGCAAAAGTGCAATTCAGTACTCCACACATTAGGGCAATTAACACATGAGAATCTGCTAAGTCTGTATAATGGGGCACTCAGTTATGTGCGTTTTCACTGGAGATAAAGTGATCATGTTATAACCTACATTGAGCTCCAAATTACTCGTCAAGTGGCAAGGACTCTTCGAGGTCACACAACAAGTCGGGGACATTGACTTATGAAGTAATGAGGTAAGGCAAACAGATTCAGGTGGGGCACAGCAGATATACCACCTCAATCTCCGTAAACCATGGAGAGAGGAGGTCCCTGTCGCTTTGGCAATGGTCGTTCCAGAGAGGGAGGAGCTAGGACTGGCAAATCTGGAAAATCTAAAACAGTGGCTCAATCCACCCCAGTCCCTTATGGAGACCACCTCTCACCATTCCAAATCACGGAGGTTGCCAAGTTGCAGGTGGAATTTTCTGATGTGTTCTCACCTCTGCCCAGGTGCACTAATCTCATAGAACACCACATTGAGACACCCCCAGGGGAGCGGTACACAGCTGCCCCCATCGTTTGCCTGAGCACAAAAAAACAAGTGGTTTGGGAGGAGCTCAAGACCATGCTCAATATGAGGGAAATCGAGGAGTCCCACAGTGACTGGCCCAGACCGATGGTCTTGGATCCTGTGGCTGACGGTTCAGTCCGGTTCTCTGTATCTTTTGAAAAGTCAATGCGGTGTCTAAATTTGATGTGTACCCAATGCCCTACATTGAGAAACTGCTTGATCGGTTAGGTGTGGCTGAGCTTGGTCGAGCGCCGGTTTGTGAATGTACGGCGGAGCTGGGAAAAGTAAGTGATAAGGTGTTACACCTGAACCAGATGTTTAATGAGTGCTCTGTGTTTCAGTGAGTGGCGGTAGGGATACAGAGGGGAGAGACGAGAACCATGGGAGAGAGTGCTGAGCAGAACAGAGCCGTGTGTTTGTGTGTGTGTGTAAAGTGAAAGAAAACTGCTGACAAGCGAAATTGATAAAGTGGAGAATAAAGAGTTGCCCCAAGCCTGTCTCCTGTCTCTTCATTTCTGAACTACCCCATGAAGTGTCACAATGCACTAATAGGTCACTATTAGTGCTTGTTACAGTTCCCATTTTTGATCACTAGGTACCATAACTCTATGGATCGACACTGAGCATGCTGCCTTATGATTGTTCAACATCTAGGCAGGTAAGCAAATCAGTGTAACATCAACTAATATTTGTCAAATACATTGTGACACTTATACTGGGTCGAGAATGAGGAAATGGGAGGCGGGCTCGAAATAACTCAAAAAGGGCTTTATTCGCAACTTTACTTTCACTTTTTTAAACACACTTGGCTCTGTGCTGGGTCTCTCTCTCCCTCTGTGCTTGACTCTGCTTTTTATCCTTGCCTCTGCTCACTGCAACACAAAACATTCATTAGTACAATTCCCCACAGGTGTGTTTTCCTTACCACTTACCTTCTCTGGCTCCACCCCCCATTCACAAACCAGCGCTTAAATATGCCCCCGCTTCCACATACATTTTTTTTTGTTGTTTGAGTAAAATTACTCAGAATAAGTAATTCATATTTCAAGATAATTTAAAATGTATGGAACTGTGATTAATTAACATTTGTTGAATAAGTGCTCTGCCCCTATGGATGAGCTGCCACACTCAATATATTATATTTTTCACAAATTTATTTCACCTTCTTAATATTGCCAGAAATTATCTGAGCATAACCTATAAAATATTACAGATTATGTAAAAAAAAGGCCACTGTTATTGTCTAACTAACAACCCTTTTTTTAGTCTCTCCCTGCTATGACTAGGTTGGTCTGCACACAGCATCCTTGCAAATCTGGTTTATGTATATTTGCATAGTGTCTTCTTCATGTATATTGTTATACTGAAAAGTTATAATTTAAATGGCATTTATTGATAAATAGTGTCATATATTTAGACTTTTCCAAGTTTTTAACAACTCATGTGCACGCATGTTTACTAACAGACCAGACAGAGTGGCTCTGCGAGTGCTCCTCGGCACTTTTTAGGTGTCAAAGTGTATAGAGTGAAATTAGTGTGTATCAGTGTATATGATGGCACATTTAAAAATCTTTTATGTTTCTAATATTTTTTTTTATATTGATTAATGTCATTATATTTAGTGTGATTATTGATTTTATGCATATGCTTATGTACTATATTTGTAGTACATTGTATTTGTATTATATTTTCCTTTTCTATAGAAGAACCACACACAAGCACAAGCTCAATTGTATCCATACGTTATTTACCCAGTGTACTGAGTGTGGCGACAATAAATGGGTTATTCCCGCATACCTGATCTTCTCAAGTGAAGTCTCTAACTGGACACCCTGCAGCAGACTTGTTTTCCTAACTGCCATTCTTAAAATAAATGGGAGAGAGCTACCAGTAGCCAACCTTGTTTTTCAGATTATAAAAATAATGTGCATAGGAGAAATGGGATGGAGTTCTGCTCATAAAGTTTTACGTTGGAAAATCATTTTTCATTCAATCAATCAATCATTCAAAACACAAGTATTAACTTAGTCTTAGTCAAGACATTTGCAATTGTGCAAATCAGTATGGAGAAAGTCATATCAAGAAACCTTTCTCACCAATATCAGTGACCGTGTCTCTGCTCTGTGACAGCAGACGATCAGACTCAGCGTCATTCTCGGACTCCGAGTCCTGCCGAGACATCTTGGTGCTCTTCAGACTGCCAGCTCTGCGGATGGAGGACAGAGAACCACCTTTCTTCACCTTGAAACTCCTCGCCCCTTTAATCTGCAGTAGTCGAGAACCTCCAATGCGGATCTTCCTGGTGGGAGCTGAAGAGTGCAATTGAGTATCAAATATATGTAAATGAACAAAAAAGACAGATTCATTAAAACAATCATACCCAGGGGTTCTTGAGATGATTTCTTTTCATCACATGCTGTGTCAGACTTCAGAGTGTGACTACTGCTGTTCAGGGAATCATGGCTGTCCTCATCATCTAAGATTCCTGCAAAGCTGATCTTCCTCTCATAGCGATGACGGCCCAGCTCTGGGTCCAGACGCAGCCGGCAACTCTCTAAATCCTATAATATTGGGGCAGTTTGGGCACATTTGTAAATTTATTATGATACACTATATGGCTAAAAGTTCTTCCACTTCAACCTTGGCAAACCATGTCGTCCATGACCTTTGTGCACATATTTAGGCCCCTTACTTTCAATGAAAAGAAATCTTAATGCTACAACATACAAAGACAATTGTGCATATTATAGCCACTTGTGTGCTTCCAACCTTGTGGCAGCAGTTTGAAGAAGGCCCACATATGATGGTCAGGTGTCCACAAACCTTTGGCAATATATTGTATTTAATCAAAAATTAAGTCTAACCCTCTTTTGAAAATATCATTAACCTCTATAGTTACAGTAAATCTGATCAGTCATAACTGAGGAACAAATACACATACTGACCACTAGGGGCTCTGTGCGTGGGCGTGGAAGGCAGGGAAAAGTCTCCCTCAGGAAGGTAGTAATCTCTAAAAGCAGCTGACAAGCAGACATTTTAAGAGCAAAGGGACAGTTGCATTTGGTGGGGTTTACAGTACCTGTGAAAATTAGAAATACACGAATCCACCTCTGTTAAACATAGAGACACCAAGATATCATGCAAGATCAGTAACATGATCGCTCTCTGGAATGATGTTAGAGCTTTATCCATATTATCTCTCTTACTGTCATCCAGGAAGTCTTCTTCTTCATCCTCTTTCCGTGCCCTCCTTTTGCTCTCCTCGTCATAAATAAAGCCCAGAATGTTAGCTGGACTCTCACTATCTGAGTGACACAGCTCGCTCAGACGAGTACCAATTGCCTTTTTGAGAAAACATTACAGAGTTAAATGCAACCATTACATCTTAAGAAATTTAATGCTTAGTGTAGGATAATGTCTAAAAAATTTGCTTTTGACAAAGAAAATCAAACTAGGCCTGATACTGAATATTAGTATCAGGGTCGATACTGACCTAAAAACACCAGATTAGTTTTTTCCAATCTGATCCACTGACATATTTTATGTCATGAATGTGTTATTTTCACTGACATGATACATGTTTAGCTAATAAACACAAGATACAATTTATCTTAAAGTAACTATTGGGCCTCTGATATTTTGCATATCTTGGCACAAAATTTTGCAAAGAGAAGGATTGGTTACTAATAGGATATCAATATCAAATTAGTACTAGGTATTGTTCAAAACACAGAGCTCTGATATCTGTATCATATTGAATCATTGAAAACACTTCATCATTTTTAATTTAATTTCTGCAAATTGTGCAGAAGGTAATGCAAATTATTGTGTGTGTCCATCAAATACTGTTAAACTATGTTGTTAATATTTCATTTTATATGTAGTGATTATTCTAAATTATGTATTTTCTTTAGTGATATGTAAACTGCAACATGTTAAAACATTTCCATTAAACCAAGCACATTATTTCCTTACAAACATGTGGAGCATTCAAATGTTTATTGTAACTCTACATACTTATATTTTAGATATTTCAGCATGAGTTACAGCTGGGACATGGACTCACATCGCCCCACTGGTAGAAATACTTAGCTGCATTCCACTGCAACTTATTGTTTCTCTTGTTCCCAGCCACAGGTGAGCGTCCTCGTGAAAGCCCCCGCTTGGTGATGTTGACATGGTGACCTTTCATCCACTCTGGCCAGTTGCCACGGTTACAGCGATGCACAAAACGAGCACACTCCAGGAATAAGGAGGCCCTTGCCACCACTGGAGCTTCCTGATGGGAAAAAATAAACAAAATAAATAAACAGACTGCCTCTGCCATATGGAAACAAACAAAATCCTGGCGCCAGACAAATTTAATTAAACAGTGATTTAATAATTCAGAAAGTTAACTGAGTTATGTTTGAGAGCACAGATGCTCCAGATCAAATGACTTCTAAAACTTCTAAAAGGCAACGCCACACAAAATAGGCATTTCATTATAATAATAATAATAATAATAATAATAATAATAATAATAATAGGGGCCAAGCACAGTCACCTATTTTTTTCATCAACTTTCTTGGTGCACAGGCACCTATTGTAATCGTTAGTGTTCTCATTATGAGCCAAGCACCACAGGTGTGTAGGCACCTATTGTTTTTGTTAGTGCTCTTATTATTAGGGGCCAAGCACTGCATGTGCATAGGCACCTATTGTTTTTGTTGGTGTTATTATTATTATTATTATTATTATGCTTCTTCTTCTTCTGCTGTTGAGTCTATGGCAGCACATAGAACCGTACATAGGAAAGTTATGAAATTTGGCACAAAGATTGAGGACAGTCTGAAATGTTACAGTCTGCAGTGGCCAACACTCAAAATGGCTGACCTATGACAATTTCATATCATTTGACTTGGAATGCTCCACAGAATCAAATGAGACCAGTTTCATGATTTCACGACAAATTGCTCAAAAATATGCTTTTTTTCATATCTAGTGAACACTAGGTGGCGCTGTTCTGAAACAGGTGCAGATACCCTCAAGTCATGATGACTATTACATATACTAAGTTTGGTCTGAATTCACTAAAGCCTAAAGATATAGCTTCACATCCATTTTAGCATGCTAGCCACTGAATATGGGTATTGAGAATATTGAGAACGGTTTGACCAATTCCATAACTTTTTATCGGAATGGTCTGAAGATTATCTGGTTAAATTTTGGTGAAAATCGATCTAGGAGGAGTTTGAAAAAGTAGGTTTTTCAGAAAATTCAAAATGGCAGAAAATCTTGGGCAGAATTTTGTTTCTAGTCCTTATGGTTCAAAAGTTAGCATAAACATGAGTGAAATTTTGATCTGTTGGTGGCGCTAGGGGGTTTAAGACAGTGACTCCAAATTTGCCTTGTTAATATTTCAGACTGTCCTCTATCTGTATAGAGTGGAAAAAGAAGAAGCAGAATAATAATAACACTAACTATTACAATAAGTGCCTACGCACCTTCGGTGATTGGCCCCGAAGAAGAAGAAGAAGAAGAAGAAGCATAATGAAAACAATAGATAACTATGCACCTGCAGTGCTTGGCCCTTAATAATATTAATAATAAAAATCCCTACAAAAACAATAGGGTTTTAGTGCTAATAATAAGAAAAGGCAAAATAAAAATAGGGTGCCTACACACCTACGGTGCTTGGCCCCCTAATAAGACAAAGTAGAATAACAATAGGGTGACTATACACCTTTGGTGCTTGGCCCCTAAATATCCAGTTTAAAAGTTAGCAGCATAATATGTACATACATTATATGAATATAGAATAGAAAATGAAAAGTGTAAGCATGACTAGAAAATGGGTATAAAAAAAAGACACACTAGTACAGTGTATCTCAGTGGCATATATTGAAATTTTTTTTTATATCAGCTACAGTGCAAGTGCAAAAAAAAGTGCAATATACTAGGTTACTGTCCATATGTGCAAAGAACATAAGTAAAGGTACTGCTTAAAAGTATAGTGCAGTATACCAGTGACTGGACAGTCCTAATATTGAATGAATGCAGGTAGAATAGCTGGCTCTCTATGTATGGCAATAAATAAAAAGACTTGGTGCATTTTAGAGCTCTTCAAGCTCTTAAAAAGCTGTTACAAAGACAGGGAAAGCTGCAATAAAAAGGTTCAGTCAGCCACCATTTTCAGTCTGCTATGGGCTTGGTGCAGAACAGAAAGCCTGGCTATGTGAAGTGAGGGTGTAAGATTGAATAGGGTAATGGATGGCTTTGTAGGTAAGTGTGGGCATTTTATAATCAATACAATGGTGTACAAGAAGTCAGTGTAAGTTAAGTGGAATAGGAGTTATCTTTTGTTGTGAGGATGTATTGGAGTTTAACTAATAACATTTGTTGATACACCAAAAAGTAATGCATTATAGTCAACTAGCCTGGAAGTGACCAAGGGTCTCTCTATGAGCTGCCATGCTATGAGGGTGGGTCAGGAGGATAATTGGAACAAACCAGGTCCAGTGCAGCAGCCAGGATAGAGGCATCAGGGATGGTGCCTGGCTCACAGCAGTTCAGGAGGAACTGGAACCTCTTCATACCCTGTCTGATGGCACCCAGATTTACTATGTTCTTATTCTTTATTGCTTCCTGGTTCGAAGCCAAACGCTCTGGGAATCCATGGCATCCTGGTGGTGAGAACACCATAAGAGAGGTACAGTGACAATATGTACAAGGTATTGATTTAGTCAAGATATATGGTTGATAATTTGTGGTTATTTTCTACATTTGATGCTATTATTGGGTCAGTCCGTCTCAAGTGGTCCAATAATTGTAAAGTTGGTTGCTTGACCATTTTAAATTTTTCACATTTTTTTAAACGATTACCTCTATGTATTGGTATTGCAAAACCACCAGTTTTTTTTTATTATTATTATTTCACTGGGTTTAACCACAACAGCCATTTTTGTGTCATGGCACACAAAAATTTGATTATCCAAGGAGCTAGGACTGTCCTGAGCAGAGATACTGTTTCCATAAACAGCTGTATAACAAAAATTTGTCACAGTTGAACCAAGTAAAATAATAAATAAATAAATACCTGGTGGTTTTGCATTCCTAACACAAAAAAATTATCAAGCAACAAGTATTGGACGACTTCAGATGGAATGACCCTATTACCATTTAGTAGAATTAAGAAAGCAAGATGAAATTAAACAATTTGATGTTATGTACACATCCAATACTTCACATTTAGGCACCTCTTGTGGACAGCTGGTAGTTTTGGTAGTTAATATCATTCCATGGACAGCCAGGACAAAATAGATAAAATCACTGTCCTTGTGTCACCAGACAGACCACCGGGATGCACAAACAAATACAAACACACACACAGAGTTGGCATGGAAGATGGTAGAGAACAGTGAGTGCACACGAAGCAGAGGACAGGACGTGGACTGGCACAAACACAGAGGGAGTGGTGGAAGTATAAACGGGCAAGGGGGAAAACCCCAGGGTTCTACCATCTTTCTCCTCTGTGTGGTGAAGTTTGGATGGGTTCCGCCGACCAGACCGCCATTTACCAAGCCTCTTGAAGAAGTTCTCCTCCTCCTCGTGGCCGTATTCTGTGGCACTTCCTTCTGACAGCTTGACGGCGCTGGTGAATTTCACCTGGTAAGACAATGTGGTCAACCTCAATGTCAATTTCACCAAAAATATTACTTTTTATGCTTCTACAAACAGGTGTAATACCATATACAGTGGTGCTTGAAAGTTTGTGAATTATATATATATATATACATACACACACACATAAATATGACCTAAAACATCATCAGATTTTCACACAAGTCTTAATAATAGACAAAAAGAACCCAATTGAACAATAAGACAAAAAATATTATACTTGGTAATTTATTAATTGAGGAAAATTATTCAATATTACATATCTGTGAGTGGAAAAATTATCTGAAACTCTAGGATTAGCAGTCAGGTGTTTTCAATCAATGGGTGACAATCAGGTGTGAGCGAGCGCCCTGTTTTATTTAAAGAACAGGGATCTATCAAAGTCTGATCATCACAACACATTTTTGTGGAAGTTTATCATGGCATGAACAAAGGAGATTTTTGAGAACCTCAGAAAGAGAGTTGTTGATTATTAGGCTGGAACAGGTTACAAAACTATATCTAAAGTGTTTGGATAATTTTTAATTCAATAATTTTACATAGGTGAACATTTTATGTAAAGAATTCAAGATACTCTCTTCTAGGAATTTTAGGGTACCCTGTACAAAACGGCCAGAATTAGTGGTGGGTCACTAAGATTTTAAAGTTTGTTAACTTTTCTCTGCTCATGTCTTAAAATTAATACTTTGGGTTTGTTTGACATTGGATCTGTCCAACCTTGGTATTACATGATCCAAATTTCTCAGTATGTTGATTTTTCATTTACAACAAAAAACCTGGCTCTGTTAAAAGTTTGATGTCATGCCAACAAAATCCATACTAACCATATTTCAGCATCTTTCTATAAACACATAAAGCTGTTTTGAAAACCAGTGTAAATACTGAAGAAAAGTATTCTGGAAGAGAGAAGAGAATGGATGTTGAGTTCTTGTTATCACTGGTGTCTGAGAACAGAGATCTTTTTGATAAAAGTTACAGCGAAAGCCATTTTCAAATCCATTTTCTTTCTTTTTCCGTGCTTCTTAACAGTTTGTGTGCCTTGTGGGACTACACGCCAATATTTAAGTGATTCTTCTTCTCAGTGGTCAAAGATGATAGGCCGATCAGTTGAATAGCGGGTTGCGCCACCTATCGTGCAGGCGTGAATTAGCTGAAGGCGATCAATCATTTCGCGTTTGCTGTGAAAGTACAGTTCGTCTGCGATTTGCTTCGCTTTATGGCGTCGTGCTCAGTATGAAAGGGCCTTAAAGTTGGGTTTTGGGTGGGCATGGTGGCTTAGTGGTTAGCATGTTCAACTCACACCAGGGTTGGGGGTTCAAATCCCACCTCCGCCCTGAATGCGTGAAGCTTGAATGTTCTCCCCCTGCTTTGGGGGTTCCTCCATGTACTCCGGTTACCTCACCCAGTCCAAAGACATGTGTTGCAGGCAGATTGGAATTTCCAAATTGTCTGTAGTGGGTGAATGTGTGTGCGATTGTGCCCCGTGATAGATTGGCACCCCATCCAGGGTGCCCCCCGCCCTGTGACCTGAGTTCCCTGGGAAAGGCTCCAGGCTCCCCCATGACCCTGTGTAAGATAAGCAGTACAGAAAATGGACGGATGTTGGGTTTTGACAGATACAGATGGTACTCAACCAGAATAAACTTTTTGCAGGTGGCAACATGCATTTGCTGCTCTTGACCACTAAGTGGCACTATAACCACAGATTTTCACAAGAACATACTGTAGCAGTCAACCGCACCTTGCCAATGGGCTAGATTTGATTGTTGCAGTCAGTGGAGAATACAATAAAAACACTATCTGTAAGTTAAAAACAAATCATATTAACAGAACCAAATTTAGTACTCAAAAGCCCGTGTAAGCATTTGTTGTTTAGAATGAATTCAAGCTGAATAGTAAATGTCAAGACTGTGTTTGGTGCTTACTTTTACATGTACTTTATAATGTAGAACTACTACCCCGTGTTTTATTTTATTAAACTTTAGAAAGATGTGCATTATTATGTATATCATTGTATCTTGTACTATTTTGTCCTTACAGTAAAATAAAAATGACAGGAAAGGTGGATTACTCTGCATGGGTGCATTATTATGGGAGCATACCCTACATTATTTAGTAGTCTTTATGTCAAATGTTGTGACCACATTATTTTATATTTGTCACAAATACAAACGTTTGAAATGTACATTTTATAATTAAAACTTTGCATTTCAATACATGATTTGTGATTCGTTTTCTGTCCTTTTTATAAGTAGCAGGTTATTTATTAATTGAAACTTAATGAGAACTTAATGAGAAATAAAAACCATTTTTTGTGATGCTTAAAAATAAGAGACAGTAGACAATTATGGTCAAGCATTTGGTTTAATAAATAATGGCAACATTACAAGAAATTTGCTACATTCCAGTAGAGCCTCCATTGCGGTATAAAAATAAAGACTTGTGCGTGAGAGAAAGTGTGTGTGTGTGAGAGAGACAGAGAGTGAGAGAGAGAGAGACAGAGTCATTCAAGTGGTTACTGGAAGGAACACGTGTTATATATATAAAATAAACACTTCTTGACATTGCTTTTTCTTTTCTTTTTCCATAGTCTTTTCTCGTACTTGTCTGCACGTATATCACGTTCAAGCAATTATATTTGATATAAATGCATACATTTGGCCTCCCAAGCCAAGTTCTTGGCCAAGGTCGAAGAGACGGCCTCTCAAGCCAAGTTTCTTTCCAACCAGGTTCTGCTCACGCCTGAATCCGACGTCACGACCAACCAGTTTCTGCTCATACCTGAAGTCAACATCACGACTGACCAGGTCCTGCTCACGCCTGAAGCCGATTTCACGACCGACCAGGTCCTGCTCACACCTGAAGCCGACGTCACGACCAACCAAGATCTGCTCACGCCGAGTCTGCTGACACGGACAACCAAGTTCTGATCATGCCCGAGTCGGCTGACACGGACAACAAAGTTCTGACCACGCCCGAGTCGGCTGACACAACCAACCAAGTTCAGCCTGCAGAGTCAGTGAAGAACACTCAGCCTTTCTGCGTGGCTGAGGACGATGCTCCGCCTCCCTGCTCCGCTGAGGACGTCACTCCACACCAAGTCAAGCCCCCGTCTAAAGCTGACGACACAACTTCCCAAGCCTGAGTCTCGCCTAATGACCCTGGCGAACCATCCCCAGCCCCATGTCTGCTCCTCAGCTCCTTGAGGAACCTGCTACTTGTTGGACAATGCCTGCATTGGAACCTGAGGGACTGTGTGAACATTTTGACCAGAGGGCCAGGACCACCGGGGGAGGGAGTGTATTTTGGTGTTTCGGGGGCGCCCTTGGGGGCGGTTCTGTCATATCACAGCAAACCAGTGACTACATTTCCCATCCTGCACTGCAGCCTACAAACATGGACGCCATGGACTGCAATTCCCAGAACACACACATTCATTCTAATCATGCACACCTGCATCCAATTCACAGCACTCACAACCACAGTATAAAGAGACTGGTTCTACACAATGACTTTGCGAAGTATTACGCTCAGTTGCTTAATCTCTGTCGTATTTCCAAGCCTTATATCATGTTTGCTTTTCTGGTTATTGACTTTGTTAACTCTGTTGACCTGTTCTCTGCCCTGCCTAGTTTTGCCTGTTTGCCTGATCGTTTGACCCTAGCCTGCCTTGCACTTTGATTTCTGCCCGATCCTTCGGACTTCTTATTGTTTGATTAAACTGCCATACCTGCACTTGCTTCTGTCCTGCGCCTACATTATATGACAAAATGGTTTTCATAGATATTAAATAAAGTATTGACCAAGTTATTTTTTGTGGCAGGTAACATGACAATTCATACCTCTGTCTTATTACCGATAGACTACTTATAAACTACAGATAGATTATAAACTGTTTTTCTTTGTGCATTCAGGTGGCCGTAACCAGAGATAGAGTCGCATAGCTGGCTGAGCCGGCGACACACATGCAGAGCGCGAACTTGGAATTTGAACGGGGCAAAAGCCACGAGCGAGTGATGGCCCATTATTAGTTGGTGCGTTTGTGTTGAGTTTTTGAAAGGACGCTGAAAAGCCCGGTGAAAAATACATGCGAGCACAAAGTTGTGTCAAAAGTCACCTGTCTCCCGAGTCCTCCTTCCCACCTACACACATCAGGGTTCTACAGTGGTGCTGAAACTCAGGAAGAGGTACCAGGCGATATCATGGAAACTTCTCTGTTTCACGAGTTCATTAAATTCCTCATTAGCCTCCACCAGACACAACATCAGGCCCTCCTCTCTCCCTCCCTCATTCCCGCTCTTCCGCCTCTAGTTCCAGTTCCCCATGAACGAGGTATCAGGTACCTTCCGTGTCCACCAGGACCGGAGCAAAGCCCAGGCAAGTATGATGGCGCAGCATCGAGGCTGGGCGTTTCCATGACCAGCGATCCATCCTGGAAGTGGGAACACTGACCCACATCCCCTATGTGCCACAGGCCTCCCCTGCTCGAGCAAGAATGTATCAGAGAGTATACAAGTAAGTACACATCAGGCCTTGGTGGACTCAGGATGTAACCAGTTCACCACCCATCAAAGTCTGATACAATGCGGGGTAGTGTGTGTGCATGCCGATGATCACGGGTATCCGCTGGTGCCAGTCATGATTAAACTCTGGGGACAAAAGCATAGAGCTGGTTAGTCCTTATCTTACCCATTCACTATTTCTTTGAACAAATTGGGTTTCGGGCCAATAGTATGAGAACTATAATGCTTGTGATGGCATTATAAGAAGAAACACACAAAAGAAGAAAAGCGCTCCTCCCGCAACTGCCACTGTGGTGCTGAACGAACAGCTCCGCTTCAGCACCAATAATGTTTTGTACAGCCCAAGAGTGCATGGCTGCAAGGCGGGGCCAAAGAAACACACTCGGCTGGCGGCTAACGATCAGCATAGCAGCTCTCCACCATCCAGTAGCCAATAGGAGCATATAAAAGGGCTCTCCTCCTAAAGCAAGGTGAGCTACGGTCTCCATGACATTTCTAACACATTTCTCTCTGTTTTACGCAGAAGAAACCGCCTCAGAGGAAGACTACGCTCCCTGGCTGTCTCCCCAGAGCTCCTAGACCTCCAGAAAAGGCTTTACCCCTCCTGAGATACCACACCACGCCACCTACAATGAAGAGGAAGACACCAGCACCAGAGCAACTCATTCCATTCCCCTTTCCCCACTTTCAAAACACGCTTTTAAATAAAAAAAACACCAAGTTTTTCTCCTAAGTGGCCTCCTGTGTGTTTGTGCTCAGCCTGCCACAGCCTAGACTCACTACATGCTGTGAAAAAGTATTTGACCCATCCTGATTTCTTCTCTTTTTGTGTATATCTCGTACTAAATAGTTTCAGATCTTCAAACAAAATGCAACATAAAACAAAGGCAACTTGAGTAAACACACAATACAGTTGTTATTTATTTATTTTTATTGAAGCAAAAAATGTTATCCAACACCTATCACAAATTTGAAAAACTAATTGCCTCCATAATCTTAAAATCAGATTGTGCCACCTTTAGCAGCAATAACTGCAATCAAATGCTTCCAATAACTGGAGATCAGTCTTTCACTTACTTCTAGGACTAGGACTTACTCCTATGCTTTGGATCATTGTCTTGCTGCATAATCCAGTTGAGCTTGAGTTTCAACTTACGGACTGAAGACCGGACATTCTCCTTTAGGATTTTCTGGTAGAGAGCAGAATTCATGTTTCCCTCAAATATTGCAAGTTGCCCAGGCCAAATCATGCCCACACAATCACACTGCCACCACCATGCTTGACTGTAGGTATGATGTTCTTTTTGTTGAATTGGGTGTTTGGTTTATGCCAGATGTAACGGGACCCCTGTCTTCCAAACAGTTCCACTTTCGACTCAACAATCCACAGAACATTCTCCCAAAGGTTTTGAGGATCATCAAGATGTGTTTTGGCAAAATTCAGATGAACTTCAGGGTTAGCAGTGGTTTTCAACTTGCCACACTTCCATGGATGTCATTTTTGCCTAGTGTCTTTCTGATATTGGAGTCACGAACAATGACCTTTATTAATATAAGAAAGGCATGTAGTTCCTTTGATGTTGTCCTTGGCTCTTTTGTCACTTGCGAGATGAGTAGATGCTGTGAATTTTGGAAGGTCAGCAACTTCTGGGAAGGTTCAGTACTGTGCCGAGTATTTCCATTTGGAGATAATGGCTCTCAGTGTGGTTCTTTGGAGACCCAGAGCCTTTGAAATAGCTTTGTAACCCTTCCCAGACTGATGTATTTATTCTGATGTATACTTTACATCAGTAAACTGTATCTGTATACTTTTATACTGATGTAGTTATATCACCTTTTTCCTCATCATTTCTGGAATTTCTTTCAACTTTGGCATACTGTGTTACTGAACCTTTTAACCAACTTCATGCTGTTGAAAAAGTTCCATTTAAGTGTTGATGTGATTGAACAGGGTTTGCAGTAATCAGGCCTGGTTGCATCAAGTTCAGCTGAACCCCATTATGAATGCTGTTTCATAGATTTGGGGAATTAGTAACTATAGGACAAATACATTTTCACACAGGCCCAGTTGATATTGGATAACTTTTTTTTTGTTGTACTTTTGTGTTTAATCAGGTTGCCTTTATTTTATCTTAGATTTTGTTTTAATCTCTGAAACAATTTAGTATGAAATAGACACAAAAACAGAAGAAATCAGGACTGTATTTGTGGATGGGTCCTGCAGTAGTGAGGCATGGTGTGGAATATGCACGTGCATTGGGTGGGGTGGCAGACATGGAAGGTGGGAAGGGCTCCGCCCCTCCACCCTTTGCAGGTATTCCCCTCAGGGATTTCCCCTTGGAGCATCGTGCAACGAGACCCTGAGGTACACCTTCAACCAAGTGAGAGTAACTGATGGTCAGCAAATTCACCCTAATGTTGTGTTATGGCGCCCATATTTGTTAGTAATGAAGGATAGGTTACATCTGTTAGGTCACAGACTCTGTACAGGCTGCAAGTGCAGTTACAACAGCAGTTTATTAGGGAGGGAGACAAATCCAAATCCTAAGGCAAAAGCAGCGTGATAAACAGTCCAGAGTCGAGCATTCAGCTAACAGAGAAACAGAGGCAAAACAGTCATCGAAAACATGGGCAAAGGCAAAGATCAAAAACCAGGAAGCAAGAACAATAACAACGGCTTGGTAATGACAGAACACAAGGGAAACTGAGCAACTACTTCAACTGTTGGTACCGAAGAGCCATAGGGAAATGTTATTCCATGCGGCTTATCATAATCCCATGGCCGAGAATTTGGAGCAGGATAAAACATTAAACCATCATATGGCCTGTTTCTATTGGCCAAGCATATCGTGAAAGTCAGCTGGTGGATCTGCCGGCCACCCCAAAAGCACCATTGCTCCCCCTTCCATTGATTGAGGTCCCTTCAAAAGAATTGCCATGGACCTTGTCAGGCCATTATAACAAAATGCACAAGGGCATCGCTTTGTGCTAGTTTTGATGGACTCTGCAGTGCAAAAGCCAGAAGCTGTGGCTCTTCGCAACATCTCAGCATCTCAGGCGCTCTTCCCAGTTATCCCCCGAGTCAGGATCCAGAAAGAGGTCATGACTAATCAGGGCACTAAATTTATGTCATGCACTATTCGCAAAGTGTACAAATGATTAATTATTATTATTAGGGATTAAATTGATTCGCACCAGTGTTTACCATCTGCAAACAGATGGGCTGGTCAAACGGTTTTAATCAAACCCTTAAAAACAATCTGATTCATAAGTTCCTTATGTGTGGAATTGGGATACGTGGCTTGAACATCTGTTATTTGCAGTGCGAGACGTCCCACAAGCCTCTATCGGGGTCTCCCCATTTGAATTATTAATATGGGTGCAAGCCTCTTGGTGTCTGACATTATTACGGAAAATTGGGAGGAGGGACCTTCTAACAGCAAAAATGAAATTCAGGACATTCTGGACCTGAGAGCCAAACTCCATACCTTAAGTCATCTAACAGGATAATTTGTGTCAGACCCAAGAACAACAATCCCAACTGTACGATGGGGTACTAGGCTATAGCAATATGCACCAGGAGATTGGCTACGTGTTTTACTACCAACCTCAAGGTCTAAAATACTTGTGAAGTGGCAAGGACCTTTTGAGGTCACACAGTGATTTGGAAAAAAGTCAACTATGAGGTCAGACAAATGGACAGAGGTGATGCACTTTAACGATACCACTTTGATCTCCTGAAACCATGAAGAGAGGTGGTTCCTGTGGCTCTGGTGACAGTGGAACCTGTAATGAAGGAGCTGGGACCGGATATAAATCTAAAAGACGTGGCCAAATTCACCCCGGGTCTCCTGTGTGGACCACCTCGCCCCATACCAGAGACCACAGTTTGTCAGATCACAAGGTTAATTCTCCAACATGTTGTCGCCTCTGTCTGGTAGCATGGACCTCATAGAGCACCACATAGAGACTCCTCCAGGGGTGGTGGTATGCAGCCACCCCTATCATTTACCCGAACGCAAAAAAATGTGGTTCGGGAGGAGCTCATGGCTATGCTTGACAAGGGAGTAATTGAGGAGTCCAACAGGGATTTGAGCACCCTGGAGGTCTTCGTACCCAAGGTTGATGGTCAGTCCGTTTTTGAAAGGACTTTTGAAAAGTCAACTCACTGTCTAAATTTGGTGCATACCCAAATCCATGCATTGATGAACGGCTCGATTAGTCAGGCATGGCTCACTTTTATTCAACACTAGAGTTAAATCAAGGGTTATTAGCAGATTCCCTTAACTCAATTACCCCGGAAAAAAATGGCCTTTTCTATCTGTTTGGGTTATATCAATTTGTCACCCTTCCATTTGGTTTGTTTGGAGCCCCAGTGACATTTCAATGTCATCAATTTCAATGGACAGAATACTCCACAGAGTAGTCAGCTGCAGGCTGAATGGCTCCCAGGCCTGATTCATATTTACATTTACATTTATTCATTTAGCAGACGCTTTTATCCAAAGCGACTTACAAATGAGAAAATACAAGCAAAAGGGTTAGGGTTACCTAACCCTAACCCTATGTATAGGGGGTATGTGACAGCGGAGGCACAGTTGAGCATCAACTGCAGACGTAGAGGCAGCGGGTTGAACCAACATGTAACGCTTGATGATTCTCACCTGTGTCTTATTACTGATAGGCTACTTATGTGAAGTGAACTTGAACTTGAAATTTGAAAGGCTAGTGATGGCACCTTTTCAGTAGGTGCTTTTGTGTTGAGTTTTTGAAAGGGCACTGAAAAGTGCAATGAAAAATAAATGCGAGCATGAAGCTGTGCAAAAAGCCACCTGTCTTCCGAGTGCTCCTTCCCACCCACACACATCTCAAGTATGTCTTCAAGAAACGTGATCTGATATTTGTGTCACCCATTCAGGAACATATGTGACAAAGTTACTGACACCCCTAAAGAATCCTTAAATGTAAACAAATTATTATTCTGTAAAACATCTATTTGTTTTTAAGAGCTCTCAAACACCATAAACTGTTGCTTGTCATGTCACACTGGTCATGTCAGTAAGTTAATGCATATAAAAAATATATCAGGAACATTACTGGAAGATATTACATAAAGAGACACAGTGCTGTTATTCTCTCTAAGGAAGATTTGCATGGGAAAAAAAAGAAAAAAAATGCATACAATGCCCATAAATTTTTACAGTGCCCTCCACTAATATTGGCACCCTTGGTAAATATGAGCAAAGAAGGTTGTGAAAAATTGTCTTTATTGTTTAACCTTTTGAGGTTTTGTTAAAAAAAAAAATCACAAAAATGCTCTCATGGATATCAAACAATTGCAAACAAAACACAGGTTTATCCAAAATATATATATTTGTTAAATATAGGTGTGCAACAATTATTTGCACCCTTTAAGTCAATACTTCCTTCCTTCCTTTTTAGTGCTACCTCCCTTTGTCAAGCTCTGAACAGCTCTGAGTCTTCTCCTATAATGCCTGATGAGGTTGGAGAATACATGGCAAGGGATCTGAGACCGTTCCTCCAGACCCTTCAAATTTCGAGATCCACACTGGTGGACTCTCCTCTTCAGTTCACCCCACAGGTTTTCTATGGGTTTCAACTCAGGAGACTGGGATGGTCATGGCAGGACCTTGAGTTTGTGGTCAGTACACCATTTCTGTGTTTATTTTGATGTATGTTTTGGATCATTGTCCTGCTGGAAGGTCCAACCACGGCCCATTTGAAGCTTTCTGGCAGAGGCAGTCAGGTTTTCATTTAATATCTGTTGATATTTGATAGAG
>JANDJT010000021.1:3038403-3052875 GCA_024331685.1 Stegophilus panzeri | reverse complement strand
CTTCCATGTATCTGTCTCTTCTTTGGTTTATCAGTCTGTTGAGGATACTCATCCATGTTGTTTGATCTAGTACTGAAATTTGCTGAGAGCAATTACTAATGAGATATGTTGAAGAACTTTGACAGTAAGTTAACAATGAAATTCACTCAGCTGGGTGTCCACCATTACTCAAAGTCTATTGGCTGATTTCGGTCATGTGACTGGACTGTGATCATTATTCCATAGCATGGCTTTATTTTAAATGGAAAATTCTGTGACCCTGATCTTTCTATTATCCAAGTACATTTATGAGATCATTCTTCAATGCTCAATCAACAGCCATGGATGCACACCTCCAAAAATACAGTTTTGTGATGATCGTTTTTTCATTGTGGTCTTCATATGTAAATGCACATGGCCATTTTCATGGGCATAAAAATCATACTTTCTCTTAACTGTCACTTATTGTCCTACAAAAATCTATTTCAATTGTATACCTTATTGCCTTTGTTGTTTTTAATATCATTTTTACTTCCACTTCCACTCTCTCCTCCTCCACCATCACCTCCTCCGTCACCATCTCCACTCCCTCCACTGGGAACAGCCCCTGTACCGCCATCGACACCTCCATGAGCACCGCCTACACTCTGGCTGGCTCCTTCCTTAGAAAGGTCTGCCTCCTTCACCTTGTCCTCTGGTTTGGCAACCTTCTTGGTTATGCTGGGCACAACACCCAGCTGCAGGAGGCACTCAATAATGCTGAGGGCCACATCACAGATCCGTGAGCTAATGTCATGCGTGAGGACAGCATACACAGCCCTGAGGACAGCCTAGAAATCATAATGAGATTAGAAAAAATAAACCTTAGTTATAAACTTACATTAGCATATATTTACATTTATCTCATTTGGCTGAGGCTTACAGTCATGTGAAAAAGTAAGTACATCTTGTTTCAGTTCTATGTTTTTATTTATCAAGGCCTTAATTAGAATTATTTATTTACAATTGTGTGATCCTCACCAACTTCTACAAACAAACAAATAACCTCAGGTAACAACAAAAACACAACAGATTTCAATATGTAGTAATTTTACCCAAAAAGTAAGCCAACAATCAGAAACCAGGACTGGAACAAATAAGTACACCCTTCCTACTTCCACAATCATTATTAATGTAATTAGCAGCCAGGTCTTACTAATGAAATGCAAAGGATTAGTTAATCATCAAGAAGCATGATTACTTCTATAAAAGAACTTTTGGCTGTTTGGTGTTCTGGAGCACTCAGGTGTTTATCTACATATATTATAAGGGTTATAAGCCCATCTCTAAACAATTTGTAATTCACCATCCTACAGTGAGATTGTTTACAAATGGAGGGCATTCAAGACAGTTGCCAATCTTCCCAGCACTGGGCATCCCAACAAATTCAGTCCAAGGTCACGCTGTTTAATGCTCAGAGATACAAAGAAAAACCCAAGAGCTACCTCATGTGACCTACAGGCCTCTGTAAGCACATTAAATTTTTATATTCATTACAGCACAATCAGAAAAAGATTAAACAAGTATGGTTTTCATAGAAGGGTGGCTAGGCTAAAAGCCCATACTCTTCAAAAAGAATATTTTAGCATGACTTAGGTTTGCAAAACTGCATCTGAATAAACCACAAAAGTTCTGGAACAATATCCTTTGGACTGATGAGACCCAGGTGGAGATGTTTGGTCATCATGCACAGTGTGGCCCGGTGAAAACCAAATAAAGCTAATCACTACAAACACTTTATACCAACTGTCAAGCATGGTGGTGGATGGGTGATGATTTGGGCTTGTTTTGCAGCCACAGGACCTGGGAAACTTGCAGTCATTGAGATAGTGATGAACTCCACTTTATACCAGAATATTCTTAAGAAAAATGTGAGGCCATCTGTCCAGCATCTTAAGCTGGGCTGAAATTGGGTCATGCATCAGGACAATGATTCCAAGCACAACAGCAATTTGACATTTGATTGTCTAGAAACCAAGGTGTTAGAATGGCTAAGTCAAAGTTCAGATCTCAACCCCATTGAAATGCTGTGGCAAGACAGCTGTGCATACACGAATGCCTTCAAACATCAATAAACTGAAATGTTGCAATGTTGAAAATGTTTACTTTAAGTTATTGTTGCTAAAGGTGGTTTTACAGAGCACAAGATCAACTGTGGAGCAGAGAGGGGATTAAGGGCCTTGCTCAAGGGCCCAACAGTGGCAGCTTGAACCCTGACCTTCTGATCAGTAGCCCAGAGCCTTAGCCATTGAACCACCGCTGCCATTATAGGGTGTACTTATTTTTTTCCACCTGGTTTCTGAATGCTGATTTACTTTTTGGAAAAAAATACTACAGACTGAAATCTGATATGTGATTTTGTTGTAATCTGAAGTTATTTGTTTGCTTATAGAAGTTAGTGAGGACCACACAATTGTTAATTAGGGCCTGGTAAATGGTTTCCCCCCATGACTGTATAGCCAAAGCAACTCTGGCGGCTGTGGCTCAGGTGGTAGAGCAGGTTGTCCACTAATCGCAGGGTTGGTGGTTCGATTCCCAGCATGACTCCACATGGGCAAGACCCTGAACACCATGTTGCTCCCAATGGCAGGCAAGTGCCTTGCATGGCAACTCTGTTGTTGTGTGTGTGAATGGGTGAATGAGAAACAGCGTAAAGCGCTTTGTAGAACAGCTAAGGTTAGAAGGTGCTATATAAATGCAGACCATTTACCATTTAACTTACAATTGAGAGGATAGAAACTGAGCATATGAGTGTTAAGGGCCCAACAGTAGCAGCTTGGTGGTGCTAGGGTTTGAACTCACAACCTTCCAATCAGTTGTCCACCACTATACCTTTCTCTAAAACCATCAACATTTTATTAATTTTTTGTCTTCCAGGTTTTGATCTTATCTTCTGATCACTACATAGCATTTATTTTCATTTTATTCCAAAAAAAAAAAACTGGCAAACAACTTTCTGAAAAATTCTTCCCCCTTACAGAGAGATCCAGCATGCCATTCTTCAAGATAAAGCTGTTGGTTCCTTCAATGCTGTCTCTTTCTTCCAGACATGAGTAGTTGATACAGGAGTCAGTGAGGCTGCGTGGCAAGTTGGAGCAAGCCAATGGCTCACAAGGCATCTCAGGGATGGGGTTGGGATTGCAGAGTTTCTTAATGTGCTCCGTGAAGAAATCAGTATAGCCCACATTAAAGGAGGCCACTGTTGTGTTAAAGGTGGCCATAGTGATAGTAGAGATCTGGGATCGGACTGGGAGATGAGAGAGACAGAAAGAAAGGAAGACAAAGGGTGAGGCAGATAATGTAGCATGCTTTTATAGGAAATAATCAGTGACAATGTGGTGTGATGCTGTTACCATGCCAAAGTTGATTATTTTTCAAATAACAGAATGTCCCATTGTGTGTTTTAGTCTTCTTAATGCCACAATAATTTGTCAATGATTGTGTTTTTTTATTAATTAAAGAACAACATACTGTATCATGCTTTTTTTATCTGTTTATAGTTATGTTGTAGAATGTCCATGAAACAAGTTAGTTCCTGTTATTACAGCAGACATGAACAATTATTCCCTGACCACGCTCTCTTATTTTTCTCTCTATTGTAGTTAATAATATACAAAATGCAGCTTGTCATGTTACACTGTAAAAAAAAAAAAGAAGCAAAACCCTCTATTTTGAAGATGCAGCTTTACCTTAGATTGTTACAAAGCACCAATGGAGATTGCTTTCAAAAAATACTAAATAAATGTCTCCTCACAATAAGTTTTGCCATATCAAAGATTATATGTTTATAATCAGTTACAGTTACTCAGTGCGCATTGCAGTACTCAGTTCTATGAAGCCTACTTCCGTGTTGTGAAGTGTTTGTTAACGTTGCCATGTGCATTTTGTTTTGGTCCATGTCTTGTCACTGTTTGTCTCCCTAGTGTGTTTTGATTACTTTCAGTTTGCCCCTTGATTAGTCTTTGTATTTAAGCACTCATGTTTCTTTGCTCATGGTGAAGTATACGCTCAGTGTCACGTACCTGTCGATACCAAGCCTTATGTTGTCTAGTTATTGTGCCTGTGGTAACGACTACATTTCTCACTCCCTTATGTCTGTGTCTTTTGCCCAAGTAACTCTGTTTGCATATTGCTGGACTTCTGCCTTTTTCCTGATTCTGCTCTATGTTTTGTAGTGGACACAGAAAAATAGATAGATCATTTTGACAACACAGGATGATGCATGCCTCACCACCCTCTTTGATGGCATTATCACTGTGGCTGTTGGAGTGGTCGGGCAGGTTGTGATGGGAATGAGAGTGTTTTATTCCAAGACTGTCCACATCCCCTGCTGTATCTGTGCTGCCACGACGAGTCAACTTCCCTGCCAGACAAAAAAAATCAACATACACATTTAACATAGTCCAACATGTAATGTTATGTAATATTAGATAATATTATCACATAATTATTATAATTAGGAGTAAGAATATCACAGAATGACACTGTGCCTCAATGTTATCCCTGTAAATAAAAAGTTAGAATTACAAAAGTGAGGTTTTTAATCTACACTTCTCTTGAAGCAATGGACTCCTTATATGCTGTCATCATGTTCATGGTCTTAAAAAAGTCAAGCATTAGAACATTAATACATTTTGCCCCAAACTAACAGCACTGATCAAACAAGAGAATGTATAAGCCTAGACTTTACACTTCAGCTAGCTTTTAGTATTACTCACACCAAATATTTAAATTATTGTCATGAAAGTGACATTCTGAGGAAAAACTGACTGCTTTCTAGTCTTTATTAGACCTTATTAATATTCTATGAATTTCCCATTGTCTAGGTGGGACAAAAGATATTACACTATATCAGTAGAATACATAGTATGATATATGAATTGATTTCAAACTCAGAGAGATGGGATTATTTTCTTATATGTTTCTGTTTTTGGTGACTACCATTTCATAATAATAATTACAGAATATGAATTCATTCATAAAAATACAATATAATACAACACTTCTCTGACAAATAAAAATGCTTTTATCTAATATCAATTAAATGCCCTACTAGTGTTACCTATGAAACTGGAGGGCCAGCCACCTCGCTCCAGGGGCCGCCGGTCATCACCCAATCCAGAGAAGCTCCCGAATGAGAAGGTGCTACGTGTAGGTGACACATCCAAGTGGTCCTCGTGCATGAGGAAAGGCACCCCCATACGCCGTTGTCTCTTCTTCCCCGTATGGTGGAAAGGAATAGAGCCCTTTCTCTCCCTGTCCTCCCTGCGGTTCTTAAACTGAAGGTAAACAAAAGCCTTAACATGCTTGTAAGGTAGAATTGATTCTTCAGCATTTGACTACTCAACCTATTAATGTGTGTTAAGGTTCAGGAACCAACAAACCTTTTTGAAAATGTTCATGCTCACATCTGTAGAGAGGTCTGGGATGGCTTGTCTTCTGAGGTTGGTAATGGATATCTTGGAGAAGGTCTCTGAGCTCAGAGACCTCCCCTCCTCATTACATTTCAGGGTCATGTCCTTAGAACATAGAGAGTATAACCATATCATTTTATATACAATTTAACAATCATGGAATATCCAGAAAAACTAAATCTCTACATTTACCAATTGTTGTAAGAAATCATCTGTGGACCCTTTGGAAGCAAATGCATTTCTCTCCTAAAATCTGATCAGATTTTCATTCAAATCAAACTAACAGACATCCAATAAACCTCCTGCTTTAACCAGTAATATTTTTTATTTTATTTTTACGTTTACTGTCTTTATTAAAGACATTAATTAAGCATTCACAGTGCAGGCTGGAAACAAAATGGGAACATTTGTATTTAATAACCAATAGATCACCAAATGTTTTTTGCTTCAAAACGGTTTCATTTCATCAGATTTTCAGTGGTTTCCTGAACAGACAGCTTCAGGTCATGCCACAGCATCTCAACTACATTAAGGTGTGGACAGATTTGGGCTTTTCAAAACCTTTTCTCCCCTTATAAAACACTTTGTTGTTAATTTACTCAAAATTGTCTTGAATCAGCCAACTTCAATTAAGCTTCAGGTGACAGATTGCTACCATATTTTAAAGTTGAGACCAGGGGTGTAACACGGCCCGGGCATTCAGGGCTGTAGCCCTGAAGATTTTTTCTTAGCCCCAAACAATTCTCCACTTGGAGTGGTTTGTCATTCCATAAGTGAACATCAGTAAAATAAGACGGCGATGTTGGAATTTAACACCTTTAGTGAACGGAGGTGAGGCCAATAAGACAGGGTTTACAGGAAAATATATGGAAACACTCGTGTGTTATTGGCTGACAGCTATCAATTCTGCCAAACGTTAGCTCACTCAGTCATGTCAGGAAAATGGATATACGCCTTTTAAAATAAATAAATAAATAAATAAATAAATAAATAAATAAAACAGTAAAGGGGTTGAAACTGAAACACTAACATCCTCTCATACTGAGCAGGAAAACAAGGTGTGTAAATGTTACCTCAGCTTCCATAAAACAAAACTTAGGGTACTAGCTGAGCTGGGAGAAATGCATGGAGAAGAATCTGGGCTCAGCCCCAGATGATTAACAGTCCAGCTAACGTCCCTGGTTGGGACAAATTTACTGGCATACATGCATATTCAAGGCATGTGATGCACTAAGACATTGAATTGTTATGTTTTCATATAAGTGCAGCCCCTAGTCCACATGTAACAGGTTTGCAGTGTAATCTACCTGTGTTTTATGTGTGTTGACCAAAGATGGAGTTGCAGCCACCATGGAGCTGCTCCGTGGTCTTGCCAGGGGTGCTCTGGGGGGTTCTGGTGGGCGCTCAGGCTTCTCTTGCAGAATCTGTCTGAGCCGCTGCAGGTAGAAGATAAGCGCCCAGTGCACACCCTCCTCTGTCCAGTGAGGCTGAAGCAAGCACCGTAGCACTGCCACATCAAAGAAGGTGGCATACCGTGCCCTCTGGCACACAGAGATAGCGCCAGGTGCTGACAACCTAGTAGGAAGAGAAAGAAATGTTTTTATTTATCAGAGCCTAAATAAAAATTGTGTGGTCCTCACCTACTTCTATAAACAAACAAATAACCTCAGGTTACAACAAAAAACACTTATTGAAACAGATTTCAATACATAATTTTTTCCTCCCAAAAAGTAAACCAATATTCAGAAACCAGGTGGGAAAAAATAAATAAACCCTTCCTAGTGTGACTACCACTATAATAGAAGTGTGACTACCACTATAAAAGCAGAACTTTTGGCAGTTTGCTGTTATGGAGCACTCAGGTGTGTGTGTACATCATGCCAAGAAGAAAGGACACAAGCCATGACCTCAGAGAAGCAACTGTTGCTGCTCATCAATTTGGGAAGGGTTAGAAGGCCAACTCCAAACAATTTGAAATTCACCATTCTACAATAAAAAGGATTGATCACAAATGGAGAACCTTCAAGACATTTGCTTATCTTCCCAAATTGGGCATCCCAACAAATTCAATCCAAGGTCAAACCATTTAATGTTCAGAAAAAAAACAGAAGTTACTTCATGTGACCTATATGCCACTGTAAGCACATTAAATGTTTATGTTCATGACAGCACAATCAGAAACAAGACTGAACACGTGTGGCTTTCTGGAAGGGTGGCTAAGAAAAAGATCCTTCGCTACAAAAAGAATATGGCAGCAAGACTTAGGTTTGCAAAATTGCATTTGAACAAAACACAAATGTTCTGGCACAATATCCTTTGGACTGATGCCAAAAATCCAAACACAGTGTATCACCACAAATGGGTGGATGGGTGATGATTTGGGCTGGTTTTGCAGTGACAGGGACTGGGAAAATTGCAGTCATTGAGAAAACGATGAACTCCACTTTATACCAGAATATTCTTGAGACAAATGAGAGGCCATTTTCCAGCAGCTTAAACTGGGCCGAAATTGGCTCATTCAGGACAACGATCCAAGTGCACCAGCAAATTGACATCAAATGGCTAAAGAAGAAAAAAAATCAAGGTGTTGGAATGGCCAAGTCAAAGTCCAGACCACAACCCCACTGAGAAAAATCAATGAACAGAAGGAATGTTGTAAAACAAAAAATTGGGCCAGAATTTCACAGAAACAATGTGAGACTGATAAACTCCCCATCTTTTACCCAATCTGGTTTCTAAATGTTGATTTAATTTTTATTAATAATTTGATTTAGTAATTACATATTGAAATGTTTTTGTCACCTGAGGTTATTTGTTTGTTTATAGAAGTTGGTGAGGACCACACAGTTGTTATTTAGGCCTTGATAAAGAAAAGCATAGAATTGAAAGAGGGTGTACTTTCTTTTTCCCATTACTATTGTCATGTCATACTCATGACTCCATTTCCCAGAATGCACCGCAAACTACAAACATGGCCAATGACTACTACTCCCAAAACTACACAGAGACACATCACCTTCTCCTGAGGACTAATCAGAGACAATTGTTCCCAATTACACTCACAATCACACCACACATAAAAGAGACTCTCATACACAATGTCTTTGAGAAAAAAATGTCAGAGCTTAAGCACTAGGTGTCAGTGGAAGTGTCGGTGGAAGCAAGAGAAGATGGCAGGTGGAGGCTGGGTGTTGGCGTTGTTGCTAGCTCAGTTTAGCTTGTTTTACTTTAACTTTCTCTGACTGACAACGTGGCGAAAATAGTGAAGGACAGGGGGAAGACTGAGGATTGTGAAGTTAAGGAGTTAAGAGGGCCTACCTTTAGAGCCAGTGCTTTTTTTGCCCTTGATACCATGGGAAAATCCAAGCAAGCCAAGACTTCTGAAAAAACTGTGGACCTCCACAAGTCCAGTTCCTCCTTAGGAGCAATTTCTAAACAACTGTGCTACATGCATCTGTACAAACAACTGTATGCAAATACAAAAATATTGGGACTACACAAACACTGCACTGTTCAGAAAGGAGGCACAAATTAACTCACAGGGATGAATGAATTCTGGTCCGAAAGGTTCAACTGAACCCAAGACAACAAGAAAGGAACTGGTGAAGGAGTCAGAGGCATTAAATACAGTGGTGCTTGAAATTTTGCAAACCCTTAAGAATTTTCTATATATCTGCATAAATATGACCTAAAACATCATCAGATTTTCACACAAGTCCTAAAAGCTGTCTTTGCTCTTCCATCATCTGAACAATCTCAAAAAAGTTTTGACCATCCTCCTCAGTCTGTAACAAGGTTGCTGGGTTCACAGGGGATGCCTTCTCAATGATGATGTTGTGCAGCTCCTGAATTGCTGTCCATTGTATCCATCGTATAGCAGTAACTTGTGTCAATCAATTCATAGTGATCATCATATGTACAGCATGTGGGCACTTCACTGTGAGTCTTCAAACCATTACGATTGTCAAGGCTGACTCCACAGCCAGACACGTGGCTTGAATTGCTCTTAGGCATGCACCCCGTCCTTGTGACACTTGATCCAACTTTGCTGAATAATATGAGACTGGTCTGTTTATCTGTCCATGTTCTTGGGTGAAGACAGCCGTCATGTACCCATCGAACTCATGAACATGTACAGTGGTGCTTGAAGGTTTGTGAACCCTTTAGAATTTTCTATATCTGCATAAATATGACCTAAAACAATGTGATTTTCACACCAATCCTAAAAGTAGACAAAGAGAAACCAGTTAAACAAATGAGACAAAAATATTATACTTATTATAATATTATACATTTATTTATAGAGGAAAATGATCATTACATATCAGTGAATGGCAAAAGTATGTGAACCTTTGAAGGTGAAATTAGTCAGGTGTTTTCAATCAATGGGATGACAAATCAGCTGTAAATGAGTGTCCTGTTTTATTTATATAACAGGGATCTATCAAAGTCTTATCTTCCCACACATTTGTGGAAGTGTATCATGGTGCGAACAAAGGAGATTTCTGAGGACCTCAGAAAAAGAGTAGTTGATGCTCATCAGGCTGGAAAAGGTTACAAAACCATTTCTAAAGCGTTTGGACTCAACCAATTCAAAGTCAAACAGATTGTGTACAAACGGAGAAAATTCAAGACCATTGTTACCCTCCCCAGGAGTGGTCAACCAACAAAGATCACTCTAAGAGAAAGATGTGTAATAGTCACTGAGGTCACAAAGGAACTGAGGATAACTTCTAAGCAACTAAAGACCTCTCTGACATTGGCTAATCTTAATGTTCATGAGTCTACCATCAGGAGAACACTGAACAACAATGGGATTGCAGGGAGGGTTGCAGGGAGAAAGCCACTGTCCTACAAAATTAACATTGCTGCCCTTCTGCAGTTTGCTAAAGATCACATGGACAAGCCAGAAGGCTACTGAAAAAATGTTTTGTGGATGGATAGAACTTTTTGGTTTAAATGAGAAGATTTATATTTGGAGAAAGGAAAACACTGCATTCCAGCATAAGAATCTTATTAAATCTGTGAAACATGGTGGTGGAAGTATCATGGTTTGGGCCTGTTTTGCTGCACCTGGGTGAGGACAACTTGCCACCATTGATGGAACAATGAATTTTGAATGATACCAGTGAATTCTAAAGGAAAATGTCAGGACATGTGTCCATGAACTGAATCTCAAGAGAAAGTGGATCATGCAGCAAGACAATGACCCTAAGCACACATGTCATTCTACCAAAGAATGATTTAAGAAGAATAAAGTTAATGTTCTGGAATGGCCAAGTCAAAGTCCTGACCTTAATCCAATAGAAATGTTGTGGAAGGACCTGAAGCAAGCAGTTCATGTGAGGAAACCGACCAATATCCCAGAGTTGAAGTTGTTCTGTACTGAGGAATGGGCTAAAATTCCTCCAAGGCAATGTGCAGGACTGATCAGCAGTTACTGGAAACACTTAACTCATTTAACTACAGTTATTGCTGTACAAAGGGGTTACACCAGATACTGAAAGCAAAGGTTCATATACTTTTGCCACATGTAATATTGGATCATTTTCCTCAATAAATAAATAACCAAGTACAATATTTTTGTCTCATTTGTTTAACTGGGTTTTCTATACATCCACTATATATACGTCCAATATATACATCCACCATTAAGAGAGTCATACTAATCTATGTCCTGAAAGGCTGTTCTACAAGGAAGAAGCCCTTACTCCAAGACTGGCATAAAAAAGTCAGACTGAAGTTTGCAGGTGATCACCAGGATAAAGACCTAGCCTTTTGGAGGACAAACTGTTTGGCCATAATGATCAAACAAAAACTGAAATAAAGCTGTATCTTAGCTATTATTTTGAAATTCCCTCTTATGGAAATAAAGTGGAAATAAAGCCTAATTGACTAATTGACACAGGAAATGGATGATAAAATGAAATGAGTGAAACATTGTGTTTAAATGTCTTTAGCCTAAGTATATGCAAATTTTAAACTGTACATATTTTAATTTCTAGCTCAATCTGTGTGTGTTATGTGTGTGTTTCTCTATGCATGTAAGAATGCTCACTTCTTTTGAGTGAGGCCTCGATCACATGGCTGTTGTGAGGTGCCTCCTCTCTCCACTGAGTTTCCACGGCGACAGCTCTGGGCCTTCACTGAAGTGGAGGAGGAGTCAGACTGAACAGATTCACACACCACCTGGAGAGGAGAGGAAATCAGATTACATGACCCAGGCAGTGAGAAATCACATTACAGCAGGAAAAAAGCTCTCTGGGGAGTGTGAGGCCTAAGGGACTATGCAGATGCTCAATAAACAAAACCATCAGATCAATCACTCAGTTTCCTAACTATGTCTACTACCTGTTTAGTTTAATGAATATGTTCTTGCACCTATTTGAGGTATGTGATGTAGGTATGAAAAGTAGCTGGTTCCTATTTTGCTGGTTCCCCCAAACCTGGATTTTTATCAAGAAATGTTCGAGTACTTACTGTGGGGCAAGGGTTGCTGGGAGCACAGAGGCTACACTGGTTATTTACCAAAGAGTTCCTCTTTGCTGTGGAGAACATTTTAAAAAGAGAATTGTACCAGTCAATAATTTTTATATAACATTTTTATAAAAGTGTTATGCTTAAAACTTCCTTTCAAGGCAAATATGAATAGTGAACTATGAGAAATGAGAGGGTTCAAACAAATATTCTAAGCGCCTTGTTCTAAGTTGTTTATCACATCTAGATGTAAATATCAGGAAATGCAATCAATCATTTCATACTCATCTTTTGATCTCAAACCTAAAAGTTTGGCCTTGCCATTCCAATACTATGTTTAATTTTGGAGTTTTAATTGATTGGAACAAGGTTAATGTAAATAAGCCCTAATAAACAAACTTTAATCAGATTTTTGAGCGAAAGGAAGAGAAGTTGCTTTGGTATAATTTTTTACCTTTGGGATAACATTATTTAGTTATACCCAAATCTTACCAGTAACAATATTGCGCATGGACTTGATGAGGGCAGAGAAGGCAGGCACATCAGGCTGACGATGCTCCCACATTGGCTGCCAAATGACAAGGCCACTAGCCAATCGAAATGTAAGATCAGACTCCTGTCCAATACAAAATGTTATGTTTAAATGTGTTGCATATTAGCCTGCATATAGCCTACATACATCATACACCACCACTGCTTAGTACTGTTTGGTGATGTTCTTGCTTAAGGACACCTAATTCAACTCACCAAATTGTGCTGGACTGTCAAAACTGGAGTTTAGCACTCCAGACTGTTATTCCAAACAGTTTTCTAAATTAAGGCATACTGTAGGTAAATATAGTAAATGACAGAAAATATGCAAAGGAACAGAACAGACCTTAATGCGGTTGACAAGCGGAGCAAAGAGGAAAACGAACAGCTCTACAGTGGCCATATTCTTGTGGTAAAGTTTGGCTCGAGCATACTCATTCTCTTCTGGAGTACTGCCATTGTGTTCCAGATGGCTTTGGTTACTCAAAGGCTGTAAGAAGGCACTGCTGCTGCAACTGCTACCTCCACCAGACCATAAATGTCCCTGGTCCTGGTGGCACTCCTGAGCTGCTTCCAGCAGCATCCAGTGAAGAGTGTGGAGTAGCTTGGTCTCGGCTACACCCAGTTTATCCTGGTGCCCTGGTAGAGACAGTGCTAAAGCATTATGTACTCCTTTTAAAATGACTGTCATGGAAATGCCGGAAAAAAAGACTAGAGACTACAATTCCCATCAGCCACATGAATAGTTTGACCTGTTTCACGTTTTTTGGTTAATTAGCACTTGTATTTAAGTCACGCTTTGCACTGCACTGTTTGCCTTGCATTTGTCTTTCATTATGGCCTTATGCTTCTTGGCTCATTTTTATTGTTTCATATTTGTCATGTTAGTCCTTCTACCTTGCCACTTGTTCTATAGACCTTGTTTTGTTTTTGATCTTTTGTTTTTAACTGTAAACTCGAGTTTGCATTTACATCCGCCTCTACCTGCGATTACCTGACAATGACAAATGGTTGTATTTTCTTCACAATATACCTTTTCATACCAATATTAAAGTATCTTAAAGCATCTTTAATGCTATGAATTCTGTATTCCAGGGGCCTCATATAAAAGATTATCTTGATTTAACATAAAACAAAGCATACACAATTTTTTTAAAAGCATGAACTCCCAAAAGATTGATAAAACATAGGTGCATAAATAGCATAGGTGCATAAATGAACATGACCATTCCCCATACTGACTCTTCCATTTAAGACACAACAACAGTAAGGAATAGAATCAAAAAGAATAATTTCAGCAACAACTGCTGACTTACTGATCAATTGGAATGTATTTGAGTGTTTGATATATAGCATTAATAATTTAAAAAAAACTAAGTGATAGACTAACAGTGTGTGGTAGTGGCAGAAAAATAAGTCATTTCAAACAAAGTTTATGTTAAACACACCTGTATCAGGTTGTGTGTGTGTGTGTGTGTGTCATAGTAAGCAGCTTTAGGCTTTGGTTTCTTACCTAGCTTGTTGCGGTTGGAGAGGAGGATGGCAGTGCAGTGGAGGACATGAGGCAGTGCAGCCTGCACCAGCTCCCAGCGCATGATGCTTTGGATGGCCTCAGTGAGAGCTGGAGAAAGCCCATGGAGCTTATTCTCCACCAGTACCCGCTCAAAAGACTACAAGAGAAACAGGTATTATGGTCATATCAAGTAGCTGGGGAGCTGTCTTACTTTAACGTCATGTCTGTTTCACTGTACAGCTTGGCTCAACCACAGTCAAGCCAACCAGGATGGCCAGGAACCTTGGCGTGATTCTCGATGACAGCTTGACCTTTACAGACCACATCTCAACAACTGTACGGTCCTATAGGTTTATCCTGTACAACATAAAAAAAATCAGACCCTACCTCACCGAACAGGCTACACAAATACTAGACCAGGCTCTTGTTATCTCAAAACTGAACTACTGCAACTCACTACTCTCGGGCCTCCCAGCCAGCTCCATCAAACCCCTTCAAATGATTCAGAATGCAGCAGCA
>JANDJT010000021.1:2981210-3034951 GCA_024331685.1 Stegophilus panzeri | reverse complement strand
AAATATATAACTAAAGATTCTTCTAATTTGTGTTTTCATTGTAGTCTCATTACACTATATTGTAAGCAACATGTATACACATGTTTGTATTTTTGAAAAAAAAAATCAAGTTCAAACTTGGTTAGTAAAAAAAATTAAGGACACTGTGATAGGGCCATAAAACACATGCTAAATATATTTTCACAAGATTTTGAGTACTGGATTATGTAGACTACAACATGTTGTGAAAACCACCCTGTTCATTCATTCAAACAATACAGTGATTTAAATTTTGTGTGAAACTTTTGTTTTAGATTGACTGTATGCGAGGGAGTGTCAATGGCCATGAATCTTTATATATTTCACAAATGGAGAGTTAATGACCCACCTCCAGAACTTAAACCACTGATATTATCATGTGATATCAAAATATCACTCTCTCCAGAGGGTATGTTTAAGGACAGTTTTCCTTTCCAAAAATAATAATATTCAGCAAGTAATATGGTTGATTTAGCATTGCACTGTCCATGTCAGCTGCAAAAATACACTGAATGGGGTACACTAATAACTGTAAATTATACCCAAGCAACCACCTCCTCACTTCCCTCCAGAATTTCTTAATCCTTGGGCATGTCCAGAACGTGTATGCTGAAGTCCGCATTATACTTTGGGCACTGTAATGTGCATCCTGTATAGTATTGTAAAATGGGTTTCTCTATCTGTATTACAGCTAAGAGATTCCCAACAGTCATCATCTATATCTTGTCATTGAAATTAATTGATCAGGGATAGGGCAGAAAGGATGTGTTTTAGGACTGAGTATTCTTTAAAACTAAAGGTCTCATATTTAGATACCGAAAGACATGAGAATACTGTGAATTATACACCAATCAGTCATAACATTAAAACCACTGTGAATAACCAAGTGAATAACACTGATTATCTTGTTAAAAACTGTACCTGTTAAGGGGTGGGATATATTAGGCAGCAAGTGAACAGTGAATTCTCGAAGTTGAGGTGTTGGAAGCAGGAACAGTGAGCAAGCATGATAACGGACATGAGCTTAGCGTCCAATCACCCTGACTCAAAGATCGCACCTGACGGTGAATGTCAGTAACTAGAGAAGAAACTTTCTTAGATGTGTCTGGGATGAATGTACAGCACTCCTTACCAATGATAGCACAAGTACCTCCCTTTTCAGCCAGTAATATGGCTAGGGCCAGCCGATTTTTAGGAGTCATTTTACATACAGCTGTTAATTCTGAAGATAATTGGGCAAGGGCTTTTGCAGTGTCATTACCAATGTGCTCCTTGGTACGAACAACTCTCCGAATCTCCTCGAGAGCTACAATTACACCATAGTGTGGAACTAAAGCCGCAAAGAAACTTTGAGTTGGGCTAGCTACAGCCTCTGTATTACCAAATAAATAATGTTTTGCTCTAGAGTGTTTAGGGTCTGGAGTATGTTTCAGAGCTGGCACTACATAACACCAGTAACAGGATCCCACTCCATTAGCTCAAGGTAGCACATAATACTCAATTACTCAAGGTAGCACATGATAAGCATGTCTGCCAAAGATGAATAAAGTACCATTATATGCCGGTTGACCTCTCCCCCACACCTCAACACGAAAGTGCCGGTGTGTGCCTGTAGTGATTTCGACAGATGGAGAGCCATAACACAAATAATGAGAACAATAACTACGGTCTTCTTGTGGACCATTACCTTTGTTTATGAAACAGAGTAAGCCTTTGGGCACATAGGCTAGTGGAATGGGATCCCTATTCGCAGTCACTTTGGTTTGAGATGGAATGGGATCTCATTGTACAATGAGATATGATGACTCTTAATTAAATAATTTATCCTGCCATTTATAGTTTCTCCAAAAGCACTCACCACTCTCCACGACGTCAGCGTACACCCTCACTCCTTCTCTTTCTGCATTTTTAAACTCAGAGAATACACATTTAATAACACAAAATATTCATCAATCAAAAACAATCAAATAAACACAATTATTAGGTGGTATAATAATTGTAATATTATAATAATTATAATATTATAATAATGTATTATAATAATAATACCACATTATGTGGTATAATGGATTAACATAACATCTAAGACTACATGAATACTATGGATTAAATGTTGTGATAGTGTTACTCAGTCTCTGAAAATACTGTGAATCTTCTTTCTTCTGGCCTGTTTACTACTTTACATTGTGTAGAACAAGCATGGGAAAGGGAGAGGTCACCAGTACTTCACCTAATCGACTTGTTGCTCCTTCTTTTCAGCTGGTTCATCTGCCAACTTCAAGTGGGGTATGAATCCACTGTGGTTTTCCTTTCACCATCACATCTGCATCAGTGACAATGATTATCTGATAAGGTCCCTCAAACTTCATCTAACGGTGTTTGGTGTTTGCAAGTGTTGTGGTTTGGAGACAAGGACCCACTGTTTAGAGATGTGACCCAACTTCCCACAATTAGAAAGTAAAAACCAGAGAGAATAAAGAGTCCTTTTGTGCTGTCACAAGCCTGCTTCCCATCCCTCATTTCCAACACATCCCGGGAGAAGTATTACACTGGTGCTGAAACCCAGGAAGTGAGGAAGATTCGCTGTCATGGAGCCCTCTCCACTCACTGAGATCATCAAGACTGTCGCTGACATCCACCAGACGCAACACCAGGCCGTCCTTGAGCTGTGTACAGATCAGGAGCTTTGCTTCCAGAACCTGCTCCAAGCTCAGGCTGAGGACTGGAAGGTGCTACAGAGCCTAGTCCAATCAGCGGGTACTCCAACAGCAGCCCCAGTGGCCGCCTCAGGCATGCCCCACATCACGCTTTCGAAGATGGGACTGGAGGATGAACCGGAGGCGTTTGTCAAGCTTTTCAAACATACTGCAGAAGCATAGGGCTGGCCAGAGTCACAGTGGGCACATTGGGTGGTCCGCCTGCTTCTGCTACTGTTGGGGGAAGCCCAGTTTGTGGCCCAACAACTTCAGGTTGTGAACGTGCTAGAGTATCCGGACCTAAAGCAGGCCATTTTGCAATCGGATGGCCGCACCCCGAACAGCACTATCAGCACTTGGCCACCCATTTGCAATCGCCCAGCAGCCGAAGATGGCTGCTGGCAGAGGAACGTGGTGCCGAGGATGTGGTCGACCTAGTGGTCCTGGAGCAGTTGTCGCCCAACTACCCCAGGAGATGGCACAGTGGGTCCAGTGCCACCGTCGGGCGTCACTAGACGAAGTGATCCAACTGGTGGAGGACCAAATGGCAACATATCCAGGGGCAGGCGAGCCCCCCCCTCTTCTCTCTCTCATTCTTTCTCTTTCTTGTTTTCCCCCCTTTTTCCCCACCCCTCCTCTTGTCCCTGCACTTTGTAAAGAGGGGCCAATTCCCCCAAAACCTGCTCCCTGGTCCTGGGGTTTCCATACCCCTCCCTCCTCCTTCACTGCTGATGTCTCCCATAACTCCTTCTCTCTCTCCACACAGGTAGAACCTTCCATGCCCACCAAAACTGGGGCAAAGCCCAGGCAGGATTGCTGGCACTGCAGGAAATCAAGGCATTTCCAGGATCTGCATTCCATCATGGAAGCGGGAATACTGATCCGGTTTCCTGACATTCTACAAGCCTCCCCAAATTGAGTGGGAACATACCACATGGCAGTGAGTATATAAAGGGAGTGCACAGCAGGCCATGGTGGATTCGGGGTGTAACCAGACCACTGCCCATCAAAGCCTGATTCAGTGCGGGGCATGCAATTGGTGAAGGTGAGGTATGTGCACTGGGATGTACACAAATATCCGTGGGTGCCAGTCAGTATTAAATTCCGGTGGCAAGAGCATAAACCGGAGGTGGCGGTTAGTCCTCACCTCAACCATTCACTAATTCATGGGACAAATTGGCCAAATTGGCTGGGGAGGCGATGCCAGGGCCATCAATGTCAGTGCTTCATCTGGGGGACACAGAGGCTCTGCCTCTCCACCCCTGGCAGGGTTTCCCCTTGGGGATTTCCCCTTGGAGCAGACTCAAGATAAGACCCTGAGGCACACCTTTGACTAAGTGAGCGATTAGGTTATATCAAGTAATGCAAACTAAGATAGAGATGACCCAGTTGTTGGTCCCAAAAAGCCTTAGAGAAATTGTGTTCCATGCTGCTCATCATAATTCCATGCTGGGAATTTGGGCCAGGATACTAATCTGTCTAATGGCTCATTTTTATTGGCCGGACATTAACGGCGATGTTAGCAGGTGGTGTGCAGCATGTCGCAAATGTCAGCTGGTGAATCCACCAGTCATCCCAAAAGTGCCATTGCACCCATTACCATTAATCGAGGTCGCTCTTCCATGTTATTTTGGGTTGGTAGAAGTACGGTATCTGAGCTTCCATTTGGGTCATAGTCAAGTGCGTCCCCAAAATGATAAGACAGAAGCAGTTGTGGGCTGCCAGAGACTCAAGACCAAAAAAGTGAATGATGTAGTTCCTGGGTCTGGATGGCTGCTATAGAAGGTTTGTACCTAATTTTTCAGATTTTTCACCAGCCTGCTGACTGACCTCACTAAAAAGGGGGTGCCAGATCTGATTCAGTAGATGGAGCAGTGTGAGCGGGCTTTCTGCCAGGTGAAAATGGTTTTGTGTGGGGGCCTGCTGTTGCATTCTCTTGACTTTTCTCTCCCTTTTGTTTACAGACTGATGCATTGAACAGAGGGCTCGGGTCTGATTTGTCCCAGGTGGTAGAGGGAGAGGAGATCCTCATGCTATACATCAGCCAGAAACTGTACAGCATGATGGAGAAGGAGTGTCTGGTGGTCCTTACTCTCCGATAGTATGTACTGGGGCACACTTTCACCATGTGTTCTGATCACATCTGCTCCAATGGCTTCACCGCATGAAGGATGCCAATGCGCTGATCACTTTGGTATCTGGCACTTCAGCCGTTCAAGTTCGAGGTGGTCCACAGGCTGGGGGCACACATGGTGGTGGTGCATTACCTCTCCACCAGGGCGGGATAGAGTTGTTTGGCCACACTAACAGCAGACATGTTTGGCGCAGACTGAAGACAGCTTTTCAGGAGCACCTCATAGCAACTGTGATGCACAGTGGTGGACATTCATGGATTCAACTATGAATTCTGCATCATATCTAAGAGTGCTTAATGATCATGTGAGGCCATCTATCCGAAAGTTGCAACTGAATTGAAAGTGGACCTTTGAACAGGATAATAATCCTAAGGAATGGGTCAAAAAGAAGAAATTGAGTGTTATGGAATGGCCTAGTCAAAGCCTGGATTTGAATTCCATTGAAATGTTGTGGGGGTTGGGGGGGGGATTTGCAACGGCAGTACATGCAAGAAAACCCTCAAACATCTTGTAACTGAAAGAATATTGCATGGAAGAGTGGTTAAAAATTCCAGCAAGCCTGGTGGACAATTATGCAAAACGTTATGTCTGCTAAAGTGAGCAATACTAGCTTCTGAGGACATGGGTGTACTTACTTTTTCCACAGAAGAATATCATATCTATTGATATTTCTGTTGAATAAATGATTGAAAAAGCTATTTTCCTTGTGGTATATCAACTTTATTAATAGGCACTGTTTCAAAGATGATCAAATGTTTGCTTGTCCAAATATGTAAAAAAAAAAAAAAAAAAAAAGCCAACAATTTCCATTCAGTTAATGTTCACATCAAACATCAGAATAAAGAAAAAGTTTTGATTTTAGATCACACTATACAGTATACATACATACAGTGATGTCCAAAAGTCTGAGGCCACTAGTCTACCACTGGTGCTTCTGTTTCTTCTTCTATGAATTGAACACAAAGCTTTTCATTACAAATGATATTATCAGCAAGAACTGCAGTGAAAAGTATCATCTTAGAAATATTTACTTGAATTTCTCAATTTCTTAGTATTTGGTATGTTCCCTTTACAATTTTGTGTAAAACCCAATGATCCTGATGCTTAAATTCAAATAGTGAGACAGAACTAGTGCACAGTTCCTTTCTCAACATTGTAAAACTATCAGTTTATGTCAAGATGTTTGTGTTTTACCAGTTGATATTAATTTGCACAGATAGAAGGTATAATTACTTTCTAACTACTTACGGATTTCAGCTGGTTCCTTGTCTTACCTTGCCTTGGAGAACTGCTTTTTCTTAGCGTGTTCAATACTTTTTTCCTGTGTAATTCCACTTTATTACATACAGCTTTATTTATGAACTTTAATGTTGTGAATTCTTTAAATTTCTGGATTTCTTGAGTTAATACTGATGTCTCGTGAAAATGTTGACGCGTCCAATACTTATTTCCCCCAGTGTGTGTGTGTGTGTGTGTGTGTGTATATATATATATATATATATATATATATATAAAAATAAAAATAAAAATAAACACTGAAGGGCCAGTGCACTGTCCCGCAGACTTTAGCTCCATCCCTAATCAAACACACCTGAAACATCTAACCAAAGTCTTCAGCATTACCTGAAAATGACAGGCAGGTGTGTTTGATTAGCATTTTCGTGAGTAAACTAACTAACCCCTAAATGCACAAATCACTTCAAAAAGCTTTCACTGATGATGAGTAAACCACATAGTTTGTGGCAGAATGCCAAAATTAGAAGAGATAAGCAAGCATTCTTGTATCAACTGACAAGCTAACGTTAGCGATCAAATTTGTGCCAAGTAAATTAAAGCTGGAAAATGGGATGTCCATGTAAATGATAATGGCCAATGAATAGGAAAGCCTATTTTCAGATGTATCTACTTCATCAGACTATGATTTATCAGGAAAATTTTACTGGGGCTCATGCACAGTAAAATCACAGAGACTTTGCTACAGTTTCTGGTGTGTGTATAGTTCTCCTCCGTTTGCGTCATTGCCATCGTTCATTTTCCCCCCTCAACTTTATTAAACCGTTTCAAATAGCAAACAGGCATTATCACTGTTAAACACATCAACAATAAGTCCAAGCAGCATATCATAAACACAATAATAATAATAATAATAATAATAATAATAATAATAAAATTAATTAAATAAATAAGAAAATAATACCAAAACATGTAAAGCAAATTATAACAGATTAAATTACATTTAATCTATGTTATAATTTGGGGGGTTAATCCCCTCAAACATGTGTTGCCAGAAATGTAGAGAGTTTTAAGGCATACCTCTTTTTAAACTGCTTAAAGAAATTGAATCAAATTTTAAAATCATTTAAATGTCTCGAAACATGGAGAAACAAATCTACATTTGTGTAAATAAAACTTGGCTGCGATCAACATATTATTACACAAAAATTCACCCACTTTGTTTTGCATAAAGACACCAAATTTAACAATGTGATGGTCAATGGCAGGTATTAAATTTTTTGTCATCAACCACTCATACAATCTGTCACAAAAGGACTTGACTTAATATAGTACAATTGTAGAAAATATGTTCCTGAGATTCAATATCTTTTTGATAGAATGTACATACACTACTATCCAAATTAAACCTTACTCTTAGATAGTCGTTACATGGATAAATGTCATAAATTGTTTTGAAGTGTATGAAGTCCCTTCATTTTAGGTAATAAATGAAATGACAGTTCTAACTTTTATAGTGTCAGCCGTTGAAAACCTTTTAAATAAAACCTCTCTTTTAAAACAGGAAGAGAAAAATATTATTTCATAATTAGTGATCTCAAAACATTATCATCTAATAAATTATAACTGCCAATCAACAAATCAACAGAAGTAGGTATTACAGAAAAATATTGTAATATAGCTTTAATTAGATTCCTCAAAACTACAGGAATAGCTTTGACAACTAAAGAATATTGTTTATGTGAACACTCCAAATTAAACTGTATCTTACAATTATTGTAACTTAACATATTACCTTCTTCATCCATTAAATGCATTACAGCCCAAACTCCTTTTTCTTTATAAAATAAATGTTAATAAAATTCTTACAAAAATGGAAATATTTCTTTGTAACTAGCTATTCAATATATATAATTTATTTTTTTGCACAACAGCTTGAATATTATTTTCTTCCCAGTCAGTGCAACTTTTAGTAATAGTATACAATCCCAAGTATATAATCTCATTTTTGACTGGAATATTATAAATTAAATTTTGTGTATTATCATGAATAGTCAAGATTTTCAAGTTTAAATATAACCCTGAAGTATTTGAAAAGAAAGATACTGCTTTTAAGGCATTAGGTATTTGATCATAGTTCTTTAAAAATAAGGTTGTATCATCCGCTAGTTGTGTAATTATCAAGGATCTACCCAAAACATTTAATGTTTTTATACTTTCATTATTTTAATATACAGTGCTAGTAAATCAACTGCAAGTAAGAAAAGAAACAGGCTGACTGGGTCTCCTTGACGCATTCCCCTTTTAATGTCAAATCTCCTTGTAGTACCTGATTGAAGTAAGACAGCACTTATTTGTTTGTACAACATTGAAATTACATTAATCATTTTTTCCCAAAGCCAAAATATTGCAGAGACTGTAAAATAAAAGGGTATTCAAGTTTCTCAAAAACTTTAAAGAAATCCATAAATAATATTATACGATCATCCTCTATCAAACGTGAATAATCTAACAAATCTAAAAGAAGCCGAATGTTATTGAGTATTAATCGATTTGGAAGAAATCCAGATTGTGTATCACTAATAATTTGACCTATACCACTTTTAAGTCTACTAGCCAAAGCATTAGTAAATATTTTGTAGTCAACATTAAGTAACGTAATTGGCCTTAAATTATCAATAAAAGTTTTGTCCTTTTTTTTTTTTTTGGTATTAACACAATTATAGCTTGCTTCACTGTTGTTAGTAGGCTAGTGTATTACTTTCTGTGTATTCCTTCAGTGCTTCAAAGAGCATTTCTCTTATATCAGTCCAGAAAAAAAGTAAAAGTTAGTTAGTTAGTTGTCTTGACCTGGTGATTTCCCCAAAGCCATTTTCTTTACAGCCCCATCAATTTCTGCAATGTTTAAACCAGAGTCGCATGTGGTTTTAAAATCTGGGTCAATATTAAGAATAAAAGGATCTACTTTTTAAAAGAAATTCTCAGTTTGCCTCAGAAAAAGATTATGAATATAGGCTTTGATAAAACTTAAAATACTTCATTATCTATTTCTCTTGGACCAGTTACAATTTTATTATTTATATTTAGAGTAGTAATTGCATTTCTTCCTGGTCTCGTTTTTTCTAATCTACTGAAATAGGAACTGTTTTTCTCTCCATCTTCAAACCATTTTGCTCTGGATCGTATAAATGCCCCTTGTGCCTTTTTCAGGTACAAATCATCTAATTTAGATCTAATCATTTCTTCCTTGTTAGTAGGCTATTTAATAACAGATCCTTATTATAACAATCATTAATGTGCTTTATCAGCCATCTAATTCTTTTCACACATTCGTTTACCATAATCAATTGAGTATTTTCTCACTTTATATTTAGCCATCGCTCATTTATACATAAAGAAACCGGTAGCATGGATGCGCATGAATTTATAGAGATATTAAACTTTGCCTTGAATAGGCTACAAAGACTTTACTTCTGTCCTTACTTCCCGACATAGGTATGTAATCATGTTCTCATTCCTATCTCATCCTGTGACCCAACCAGAAGAGAGCTATACACACACCAGAAACTAACACATGCGCACGTGAAAGTCTCTGTTATTTATTTGCACCGGGGCTCCGTATATATTCTATTATATTAATAAATATATATTAATAAGTTATATATAAATATATATTAATAAGATATATATCTCTATCTATCTATCTATCTATCTATATATATATATATATAGATAGATAGATAGATAAATAAATAAATAAACTATCCTACATTTTATTCTTGCCTTTTTACATCAACACTAATACATGTTGATATAGTCACAGTGTTTTATAACGTCGGTGTCGTCTCGTCATCGTCTCAAATTAGTCATGAGGAGGGAAAAAGGTCGTCGACGAACATTTTTGCCATAGTTTTCGTTAACGAAGTTAACACTGATCATGGTCAGGGTCTAATTAACTGTTCTTTTTTTTTTGTCAAAGGTCAGTGTCTTATAATTCCAATGTCAAAGCCACACATCACAACAGTCAAACACATGCAGGAGTATTTTGGGGATTACTGTTATTTTATCTCGGCAAATGCAAAAGGACCCTCTGATCTCATGCTATGGGCTGTGATCGAAAGCCTCACAAAATACTTACAGAATAGTCAAGGTGAAGCATTGTTGGAAAATTTGCAGTTCACACATTATGCTTCACGCCTAGAGATGCATGTTCAAACAGGACACTTAAAAATCAGTCATTTCATACATGATATTTGTTATGGAAAAAGTTGATCAACAATAGAAATTTAAAACCTATGATCAAAATGTAAAACAAAAAAAAGTCTAAGAAAATTTGGGCAAACTGAATCTACTTGTTAATAAATATTCCATTTATAAACCATAATCATAATTATGAATTTCTCGGATCAGTGTCCTGCCTTAGAATCTACAACATATAAAAACACAGGTATCATTTCACATCCACCATTCACAGAGGACCATTATTCACAAAAGATCTCTGAACCTCAGTCACATATACCAGGGACCAGACAGTTATCAATGCACATCAAATGTACCTCAGTCTACTGATCAGGAACTAGGGAGACAGTCCATGCAAAGAAAAGTATTATAAGAACGTAAATGGTCGAAATCCCATTGGCCTTCACAGTTTTTTGTTTTTTTTTATTATTCCAGAGATATCAAAATTGTCATGTTTTGGCCAGAAATAATGAGTAGTGGGTATGGCCCTGGTGTCTCATGTGCGTCGTGTCTTGGGACGCTTGGATGGGCGCTTGGCATCCTCCATGGCCTGTCCATCATTGCTAGTCTGGGCCAGGCTGCGGACGCCCTGAATGCGGCTAAGCAGTTGCAGGAAGAGCGGGATCATCTGCAGACCACAGAGTGCATACCATTACTGCATCAACCATGATTTTGATGGGATTTATGTTTTTTAAATTAATAATTTATGCACAAATAAAAAACAGGATTTCTCTACTTTATAATTTTTATTTGTTTGTAAAAAGAGGGTGTTAGTGTACCTTGCTATAGCCCAACAGCCATATATAAATATTACTAATATCAGTTGAGACTAAGAGGTTAGTTCAACCCCATTGCTATAGATAATGGCAGGTTTTATGAACAGTTAGTGACCGTGAATGGCTGATACTGCAGCAGGCTGTACAGTAAGCTCATAAAAGAAATCCTAATGCATATCTTATAAAATACACAAAAAAATGTGCTGCTGATTTCATTTATGAACACATCTAAATACTCGCCAAATATTTTCAGCAGTCACAGTAGCCTATACTTATAATTAATGACAGGATTTGTATTTTAATGTACATTAATATCAACTTGTGCAGCAGACTACACAGTAGTGTATCCATGGCTTTGTACAAAAGGTGAGTAAAATTACAATTGAATGTTTTTCTAATGGAATCCAGACCCATTAAATGCTGAAACAATTGCACTGAAAAAAAAATGGAGATCATGTAGAAAAATTATACACTTTTGTGTAATTTTGTTATTACTTTTTGTAATAAGATATTGTGAAATGGGTATATCCGTGAAAGACCTCCACATCAATCTTGGTATTCACCAGTCACTGCTATTCTGTAGCAATGAATGATTAATGAAACATCAGACTGATATGAACCATTCAAAGTGTGCAGAGAACAAGTTCTAAAACGCCAGTACACACTCGAAAATTTACATTTATCACATATGCACAGCTGTGTGCAACAGATGTTGGTAAACGCTACAGCTTCTAAATTGCCATATGTATTTACTATCATCTGTCCTTTTGTGTAATGTGTATTTTGATTAAACAATGTGTACTTCGTCTATATGCTTTTAGTTTCTATGCATTATTGGGAAAAATGCTGATAAATGTAAATGATTATATGAGTAAATGATCACTGTCAACTGTAACTGAATCTGTAACACAGCCGTTAATGACGTAGACCGGACATGCCACTGAAATTGTCTAGAATACAATAGCCCAAATGGAGATCAGATATAGGGACGCGTCACTGTATAATCACATGACACTGCCACAGGTAGACTGCATGAATCTACAGCACTGGGCTCAGTACAGTTAGCCTTGCTTCATTTCATACTGTGTGTTTTTCTTATGGCCACTGGTAATGCCGTTGCACTCTGTTTCACAACAAAGCAAAATATTCCTCTTTAAAACATTTAGCATCTGCCAATAACATGATATGGGCACCAAATTTGATCTTTTTTTAAATCTTTGACAGACAGGGTGGGGCTTAGCCCTGCTAGCCCAGTGATACAAGCAGCCCCATGTCACTTTTTGGCCCAGAGTTGGTTGAGAAATTATTTTGTGGAAATATACCCATTATAAAAACCCTAGAGCAGAAAAGACCTGAGTGTGCATGGGATTGTAAGTGTACCTTTCTTGTACAATTAAACACATTAATCCATTAGATCAAAATAAATTTAGCTATAATTATGTTTGTATAAAACAGACGTTTTCGTATAATTTGCTATACCCAATATACTATTGTTATATCAATCTACTACAAATCAGGCACAAAAAGAAATTTAGTGCAATTATTCTAAAAGAACATTGAAATGAATAATTACCCTTTCATGATTATACACCACCAGTAAGAGCAGCAAAGTTAGAGGCAGTGCTATGTACGATCCCTGAGCAACCTCTTGATCTTGAAGTTTTCGCTATGGAGAGTAAATGGAAACATCATTTTCAAATGACTTACAAATCTACAAAAGCCTAGCTTCCTATCCATAGACCATTTTGGGTGTACATACAGTAGGGTTGAAAGTGAGTGTCACATGTTTGTGGTAGCCAGAGGATGTGAAGGAGACCTGAGGAAGTTTAAAGTCATACTGGGAGCGATGAAGAGTGGTGTCCAGCATTAAAACATAACTCTGCAGTGGAAAACAAATACGATTAGTATGTAATAATGAATGTTAAGCATAAAGCATAAACAGTCACAAGTTTGGGGGATTTACCTCTCCATCATGTGGGAGAGGGGAGAAGTGGAAGAAAAGTGATTGGCCCAGTGGCACACTTTGGAAGGGACTGTCAAGGTTGTCACTCTTGTAGAGCTTCACCTGGGAACAGAAGTGCATTACCACTTTCAAAACAAGCAAATGGATTTTAATATACTTAGTAGGAATATACTTACCAAGAGAGTTGGAAGATGCTCAGATAAAGTTACAATATTGCCACTCAGGTCAAATTGATTAATTTGTCTGAAGGCGATGATGTTGACCCCGTCTACGTCACTGCTACCCACCTGCAACATGAACATTTAACATTTATAAACGTTTTTAATATGTGTAAAAAACAAAAACTAATGCAATTTTCCTACCTCAATGGTTCTGTGCTGAGGAAGTGCTCTCTCTATGTGATCATTGCCCTCTCCACTCAGCTGAATAACATAAGTGCACCCAGGCTGGGGGGGCGGGGGAACAAATAAAGACAAACAGTACAAAAAGCAATCAATACCTATTCAAAATGAATTCTTACAATTGTAGTGCTTAAATACAGTACATTGGGATGCTACTAGCTAGATAATCTCATCCATATGACCAGGAGGAGCACAGGTGGGATCCACAACACATTTAGACTCTTTCTAGGATAGATAAGGTGCAAGTTGCAAATGGCAGCAGGACCTCTATAGCTGTTGGATATTTCCATGTATTAATAGTCCCCCCCCAAACCAATAATCAGTATTATATTGGGCAAATGCATACACTCACTAAAGACAACAACTGCAAACAGTTGTAAACAATACACTGGAAGACCTTTAAAGTATTTTTTTAACCATACTTAACCATTTACTGACTATCTTTTTCTCTTGAACTGTCAAATATACACTACATGGCTAAAAGTTTGTGTACACCTGACTATCACACCCATGTGTGTTGGTCCCATTCCAGATTTAGTCTCCTTTTGCTGTTATAATAACCCAGACATCTAGGAAGGCTTTCCACTAGATTTTGGAACATGGCTGTGGGTATTTGACCATTCAGCCACAGGAGCATTAGTGATTTCTAGCATTGATGTCAGGCAAGAAGGCCTGGTGCCTAGTCAGTGTTCCAAGTCTAACCAAAGGCCTCAGGGCTCTGTGCAAGCCAATAGATTTCTTCCATACCAACCTTGGCAGACCATGTCTTTATGGACCTCGCTGTATGAACAGGGGCATTATCATGCTGGAACAGGTTTGGGCCCTTTAGTCCCCTTAGTACATCCTATGCAAAGCGTGCTTGTGACTTTGTGGCAACAATGTGTGGGGAAGGCACACATATGGGCATAATGGGCAGGAGTCCTCAAACATTTGGCCATATAGTGTAACTTCAAGCAAGGGCCATAACAAGAAGTAGCTATAATCTACAATAATGCATGTTGAAACTCGTTTCAGTGTAGAGGAACAGAAAAAGGGAATGCACAGTCCTCACAAATGGGCAGACAAAAACTATGGCGTAAGAAAGTCAGTTTCGGGGAACAACAAAGGGAGAGAGTTACTTAGCACCAATTTTTGCAACTACAGCCCCCTCTCAAAGCATTGGCCAATTCAGGAGAGGGCAATTCTTTTTTTTTTTTTTTTTTTTTGCTGTACACAAGACATTTGGGTTTGAGATAAAAAAAAATTTATACAAGACAATAGATCAGAATTTCAACTTTAATTTCCTGATATTTACATCAACAACTTATACCATCACCTTTTGTTTGAATCCACCCATTTTTCAAGTGATCAAAAATATTGGAACACATGATTGACCGGTGTTTCTTGTTGCCCAGGTGTGCCCTGTTTTAAGTCAACTAAAAGTTGACATAAATGAACAAACAAACAAATAAATAAATAATAATAATAAAAAAGGATAAAGCTGACTAAATATGATAAAAACTAGGACATGTGACACAGGACTAGGACTAAGACTAAATTTAAAAAAATAAATAAATAATAAAAAAAAAATAGCTGACAAAATTAATACTACTTTTATCCTATACTGTAAAAATATCAAGTCAATCACAAGAGTACCAATACAAATTTCGGGTGCTCTAATGCACTCTCAGAAAAAAGGGTACCTTTTCTCGTCACTGGGTTGATACCCTCAAAAGGTACACCTTTTATACCTTTACTCACCTTAAGCAATCTTTTGGGTAATATATTAAAAAGGTACACTATATTAACACTTTTTTCCTTGCTGGTGTGCTTGATTATAATAAAACAAAATAAATATAAAGATTCTTCTAATTTGCGGTTCCTTTTGGCTTTACACTAGTTTTACATCAGTCTTTTGCACATATTTAACAGAACAAGTGTAACCAAAACACAAACATATAGACACAAACACACACTAGATGGTTAGCATACATTTTTAAGGCAGATAAAGTAAATAAAGTCTTCACTTTAAGCAGATGTACTGCATTTACAATTGGTTGCCATATGTTAATCCTGAGGAGTTAGAGGCATTTTTTTTTGGATCCTGGAGATGTTTTGACTCCCTGACATTTGTTCTTATATATCATTTACTTATAGCATATTAATGGTAAAAGTCTCAAAAATTACATTATGTTCAGCACAAACTGTGCTACAATAATATGTGAGCAACATGTATGTACATGTTTGTATTTTTAAGAAAAAGTTTAAACTTAGTTTAAAAAAAAAAAAAAAAAAAAAAAAAAGTAGTTAGTAAAAAAAATACTTAAGGACAATGATATAGGGCCATAAAACAATATATATTTTTGAGTACTGAATTATTACTAGTGTCTTTGTTACAACATGTTGCGCAAACCATCCTGTTCATTCATTCACATAAAACAATACATTGATTTAAATTGTGCATGAGACACTTTTTGTTTTAGAATGATTGTATGCAAGGGAATGTCAATTGGCATAAGTATTGATGTATTTCACACCTGGGGAGTTAATGACTCACCTCTAGAGCTTAAACCACTTATATTATCATGCAAAAAAAATATCACTCTCTCCAGAGAGTAATCTTAAGACTTCCCCATACCAATCCCCCTGTGAGGGTATATTATTAAATACCCAGTGTTTAAGGATAGTTTTTCTTGCCAAAACTAATAATATTCAGCAATTAATATGGTTAACTTAGCATTATGTTGTCCATGTCAGCTGCCAAAATACACAGAAAGGGTGATGACTAAACTTTATCCAAGCAACCACTTCCTCACTTCCCAATTTCTGAATCCTTGGGCACATCCAGAACATATTCACATACAGTGGTGCTTGAAACTTTGTGAACCCTTTAGAATTTTCTACATATTGTGAACCGGCAACAAGGTCATGGGTGCCCAAGGCTCATTGATACATGGGAAGTGAAGACGAGCCCGTCTGGTCCGATCCCACAGAAGAGTAACTGTGGCACAAATTGCTGATATGATGTACAAATTTCTGACCTATTGTCTCATTTATCTCAAACATCTTCCATGTACAGCAAAAACAAAAGAATTAGCCCTGCCTTTCCAATACTTTCGGAGGGGACTGTATATTTATCAATTATGTGTATGCATAGTTTTGTGCATAAACCATGCATACACAAACTTCTAGTAATAGAAAGATATTCTTGTGCATTAGGATGTGTATATATTTCGAATTACTCCTGACTATGCGTATGCAGAAACCCCTACTGGTAGAAAGGTGTAATCAAGGGTACGTTGATCATAAGAAGCTCACATTCCATTTATTGTCAATCATATTAGCATAACTGACAGTAAGTCTTACCAGCAGTCCTCGAAGTCGGAACCGGCCTGTTTCATCAGTCACTGTGTCCTCACTGTATATGCTGCACTCACCCTGGCCTACAGCCTCTACAGCCACCCCCTGTTCAGCATCGCCTCCCAGAGACTGCACTGTGCCATAGCAACTACAGACAAAAAAAAGCAATAAAAATACCAAAAATGGTGCAATGGTCGCAACATATCAGGATCAAACTTTTACCAATCATCTCAACAATGTTCCAAAATTAGATACCAGTGAACTCTGAATGTCCACCAATCAGTTCAGTGATCATTAGTTACTGATCATTTTACAGTGAACATACATTGAATTAAATAAAAGGATATATTTAACATTGTATAAAAACAATAATTATTGTTAGCTTAATGAGTTATCCCATGAGGTCCAAAAGTCTGAGACCACTAATTAAAATGCTTCTATTTTGCATTCTTTTTAATTGAATACATTTTTAATTACAAATGACATACTATATGGCCAAAAGTGGAAGACATTTAAAATGTAGATCAGAAATTTATGTCCATTATTAAAAATGCTAGACAAATAAAAACTGAAAATTGAAAGTATGAACAAAACACTAACTACATTTTTCCTTTGCTGTTACAATAACCTCCACTCTTCTAGGAAGGCTTTCAACTGAATTTGAAACATGGCTAACTTATTTAGTCACAAGAGCATTAGTGAGGTCAGGCACTAACACTGGGCGAGAAGGCCTGGGGTGCAGTTGGCATTCCAATTCATCCCAAAGGTATTTAGTGGGGTTGAGGTCAGGGCTCTGTACAGGCCACACGAGTTCTTCCTCTCCATCCTTGGCAAACTTCATGGACCTCGCATTGTGCACAGGGGCATTGTCAAGCTCAAACATTTAGACTCATCCTGTTAGTTCCAGTGAAAGTAAACAGTGCTACAGCATACAAAGACACTATACAATTGTGTGCTTTCAACTTTCACTGACAGGTGAAGAGAATAACATTGATTATCTTGTTACAATGGCACCTATCAAGGTGTGGGATATATTAGGCAGCAAGCAAACAGTCAGTTCTTGAAGTTGATGTGTTGGAATCAGGAAAAATGGTAAGGATCTGAGCGACTTTGACAAGGGCCAAATTGTCATGGCTAGACAACTGGGTAAGAGCATCTCCAAAAATACCAGGCCTTGTGGGGTGGTTAAGTGGTCTAAGGAAGGCCAACTGGTGAACCGGCGACAGGGTCATGGGTGCCTAAGGCTCAGTGATGCACATGGAGTGTGAAGGCCCAAAAAGTTAACGCTGCCTCTGATAGAAAGGTGTCAGAACACACAGTGCATCGCAGCTTGCTGGGCATTTGGCACAGACAGTAGTCTGACAAATCACGTGTTCTTGTACAACCCCAATTCCAAAAAAGTTGGGACGTGGTGTAAATTGTAAATAAATGTAAATAAAACAAAATGCAATGATTTGCGAATCTCAAACCCAAATGATTTGCAAATCATTGCATTCTGTTTTTAATTTACATTTTACACAGTGTCCCAAATTGGAATTGGGGTTGTACATCATGTGGAAGGCCGGGTGCATGTGTGTCGATTACCTGGGGAAGAGATGGCACCAGGATGCACTATGAGAAGGCGGCAAGCTGACAGAGGCAGTGTGATGCTCTGGGCAATGTTCTGTTGGGAAACTTTGGGTCCTGGCATTCAAGTGGACGTTACTTTGACACGTAATACCTACCTAAACATTGTTGCAGACCAAGTACACCTCTTCATGACAACGGTATTCACTAATGACAGTGGCCTCTTTCAGAAACACAATGCATCCTGCAAAAATTGTTCAGGAATGTACTGAAGAACATGACAAACAGTTCAAGGTGTTGACTTGGCCACCAGATTCACCAGATCTCAATCGAATCAAGCATCTGTGAGATGCGCTGGACAAACAAGTCCAATCCATGGAGACCCTACCTCGTAACTCACAGGACGTCTGCTAATGTTTTGGTGCCAGATACCACAGCACACCTTCAGGAGTTCTGGCTCATCAAGTCCATGCCTTGATGGGTCAGAGCTATTTTGGTGGCACAAGGAGGACCTAAACAATATTAGGCATGTGTTTTAAAATTTTTTTTTGGTTGATCAGCGTATGGGTGTGATTATAAGTTTGTGGACAACTGACCAACTTAAAAATAGCCTAATATCAACAGCAACTTGCGTAAAAGTAGAATCTCAAACATATTTACATGTATTTTAGAATTTCTTAGTATCTACTAGATCCCCTTTTATTTTAATGCCAGCATGCACTCATGGACTCCACATGTTTGTGTAAAACCTGATGATCCTTCTTAGATCAAATTAAATAGTGACCTAGAAATGTTATAGACTCTTGAATAAGTAATATAATCTTGAATATTTAATATTCAAGATATTGAACATTTCCTTTCTTTGTTTAATTTTTTTTTTTTTTTTTTTTTTTAAATTCTAAAACTGTTTATTTCCAGTTTTAAATGGAAAAAAAAAAATCCATGTAAGATCAGATTTCTGTACATATCCACACTTGCATGATGTACCTGTATGCAGTTTTGAAGCCAATGATGGGGATACGGAGGCTCTGGCCTTCTTCTACTGTGATCATCTGAGCGGAGGGCTCAAAGCGAAACTCCTTCATCATGGGTTTGAAGTAGTACTGGCCAGGACTCTGTGGGGGGAGGTTGAGTGCACCGAATAACAGTGAAAAACACTTTTATAAGATTAATTATTTTAACCTTTATATAAGACAACCACTAAGCAGTCTTTACACCTTCACAATGATGGGAGTATAAGCAGAATATCAGTACTGCAGAAGTTCATTTAAGCAGTACCCAATACTAAACTATGAGTAAAATAAACCTATAAAACAAAAGGATTTCCTTTTACTAGTAAATTCTTAATGATATGGTAGCGATATGGGTCAGCTCAGTATTGTGAATGTTTTCACACTGGTTGTTGTTTACCAGGTTGTTAAAGGTCAGGAGTCCTGTGTCCTGTGTGAGCAGATTGGAACGGAAGTTTCCACCACTGAGAGAGAGAAGCACTCCAGACAGAGGTAGACCATCCTCTGCTTTAATCTGTTAAGAAAAACAGACTGATGCAGAGCGGCAACAAGCATTCTGAATTACTACAGATTTTGGGATTGACTAATGTGATCACTGCTATTCTACTAACAGTTCTTCAATTTTTACACACAAATGGTATAACACAAGGTTTGTTTAAATTTTTACAATTGCCATATTTCAGAACAATGAATGAAAGTTTTCCACGCAAATTTTATACCGCATATGTGCAGTGTGAAACTGAAGAAAACCAAACAGACCAAAGGTATCAAAATCTTGCTGATTTTGCTCAGCAAATGGTCTAATAGGTGTGAACATGCCCTAATATACAGAATATTTTCAATAAAGAATTTTTTTTTTTAGAATAGGAATGCATGTATGTACATATGCATGCATACATGGGTCAGTCCATGTGAAATCATCTAAGGGTTCCTGACTATCCATCTTCGATTTGCTTCATAGTTTCTGGAAGTAATACCTGTATTTGCTATAAATAGTGTGCAAATTTCAGACTTGTATCTGCATTAGCTTTTAAGAGATATAGATGCTTTAAAAAGGGGTGTGGCCCTAATTTTTCAGTAAAAATGAGTGCTACAGGAAAAAGTTAATGTTCCATAAGTCATTACTTTTGAACTATTCATAAAAAATGTATTTACATATTTATACATACATACACACATTATTATATTTATACATACATACACACATATATATATATATATATATATATATATACACACACACACACACACACACTGTAGGAGCCAATCAATAATTATTCTCCTCTAGTTGAGATTGTGATTGCTCATTTAGAATAATGGTGTTATGTTGTTATTTTTTAGCAACTAGGTGTATGTCAAAGAACTCAAACTTCAAACATGAAAAAGTCATTTGACTATTTATTGGGAATAGTGACAATTTCTAGAACGTATGAAGCAAATCCGAGATAGTCAGTCTAGAGCATTTATTAAATTCTGGTGATTTGTGGTGGATTTACTCACACGCAACATTACCTCAAAAGTGACACCTGCCAGTGCAAAGGCTTTAAAGTCTTCTGATTTTCCCTCCACTGGAGTCAATACAAAGCCCTCTTTACTGGCACTAATTTCATACTGCAAGTCACTGTGCAGAGGTCCAACACTGGGAAAAGGAACATTAAAAGTAATGCGCTAAATGCATGTTTAATATAAGAGTCCTGAAGGTGTGATTTGTGTTAAGTACTAACATCATAGTCATGATTATAGCATGTTTTAACCAACAGCAGGCCTCATTTACCAATCCTTTAGTAAAGTGTGTGTGTCAATGTTTGTGTACGCCAACCCAAACTAAACATTTCTGCCAGATTTACAAAAGCTTTGAAAATGCAGATTTTCTTAAAACCTGTAAATTTCCGGGTATGTGCACAGCATAGCTGATTTGCATTTAGTGAGGCCCATAAAACTCCATAAAAAGCAAAGCTCACAGTGCAGAAAGCACAAAACTACTAAACTAAAAAATAAGAATTTCCCAGTGGCAGAAGACTCAAATCTATGAAAACAAAATGAAAAAAAATAAAAAACAAAACAAAACAAACAAACAAAAAAAACCCAACCAAACAAACAAAAAAAAACACAACATTTAACAGCATAACCGTAGATTCAACAGCACCATGAAATGGAAAAACATGAAGAGAAACCAAGAGTCCTCACCAATGCTTTTATAGAAAAGCAGGACACTATGCAGTGAAGAAAATTGCAGCATTTCTATGAGACATTAGTTGAAGTTTAAAGCAAATATGCCAAACTAAGGTCTTCATTAGGGCTGGAGGAGGAATGCGCGCCGATATAGTCGGGAACATGCCGGATGATGGCACCCAGTACACAGGGAGAAGAAATAAACATAAAATAATATTTTCTATTTCATTAATTTCCTATTTGAAATGACAGGTTTCATATTACAGTCTTTCCGATTTCATGGGCTTTTCGTGAATATCAAATTTGGGTCACTCCATGAAAACTGCAGCCATTCAAATGGCAATAAAATTTAACTTTGCAATGAATATGGTTAAATATTATGATCAACGTGTTATACCTTAAGATATACATAAGAATTTAAAATTCATCCTGTTCCAAAATACTGTAAAAACATTGTCTTTCTAAATTCTCTCCATTAAGTAGTGTCATAAATTGTGACATTATTTACCTTACCTAATAAAGTAAAAAATTTTTTTTCCACTTTAATTCTTACCCTTTCCTGTAATAAAAGTCTTACTATGTTAGTACAGAGTTATCAGAGTTAATAGTTATGCATGTGAATGGCTGTTCAGGGTCACAGCCCATTTTGGGTGTGAGGTCTTAAAAGTCATTGTGAATGTAACCATTGGTGTATGCATGGGTTACGTGCAAACTTATTTGTAACAACAATAGTTCTCGGTCACTCAGTCAAGCACAATTTATGGTATTAAAACAGACGATTAAGATTATAGATAAAATCAACATTTCAAAAGTTTGTAATTTTATTGTGTCCTGTTTTGGGTATGTTACACACGACACAACCACACCTTTATTCCAAGCGTAGAATTTTCCACCAGACCCACATGTGCACATTCAGGCATGATGTGTATCACCTGAGAGTACTTACGGATCTTCTATGATAATCATTTAAGATGGTGGATCACAAGTCTTTTGACAATCTGTGATGTTTGTCCAGGTTACACCATGTTACACTCGTGACATTTTGTGCAGGGTATAGTCAAGTCACCCAGCTAATATATATTGCATCTACATTAGCATAAAAACTAAAATAACTGATACGGTCTTACATTAACTTCCTAGTGATGCACTCTATACCCAAAAAAATCTTGACTTCAGTGTTCTGAATCCTTTTGAGTAGATCAAAAATAGACTAAAGAGTTATCTTGAAATATTGTTAACTGATCTTGAGATTGGTCCAATTTGTTGATTTTCAAACTTCTGAGTCATTTATTGACTTGTCTAATGTTTCCCCCCTTTTTTTAAAAAAAAAACACCAAATTTCTATTGATAAATTCATTATTTTCATGTCCTTGTCACATGTGCAACACAGTAAATGAGATGTCTCAATGTGAAATGTGATCGCCACTCAAAACTCATGTTTGAGTGAAGTTGCAATATTTTAACCCATTTGCCGTTATGCTGATTGTAATGTCAGCGTAAGGTTTGGAGTGTTCAACATTCCTTTTTCTGGAATTTTACTCATGTCACAGTTTGGCTGAAGTTTTCATGGAGTGATCCATTTCTTGTACAGTGATGCTTGAAAGTTTGTGAACCCTTTAGAATGTTATATATTTCTGCAAAAATATGACCCAAAACATCAGATTTTCACACAAGTACTAGAAGTAGACAAAGAGAACCCAATTAAATAAATGAGACAAACATGTTAAAGTTGGTTTCTTTATTTATTAAGGAAAATGATCCAAAAATTACATATCTCTGACTGGCAAAAGTATGTGAACCTCGAAGATTAGCAGTGAATTTGAAAATGAAATTAGAGTCAGGTCTTTTCAATCAACGGAATGAGAATCAGGTGTGAGTGAGCGCCCCATTTTATTTAAAGAACAGGGATCTAAAAGTCTGATCTTCAATACACATGTTTGCAGAAGTGCATCATGGCATGAACAAAGGAGATTTCTGAGAGTAGTTGATGCTCATCAGGCTGGAAATGGTTACAAAACCATCTCTAAAGAGTTTGGACTAAACCAATCCGCAGTCAGACAAATTGTATACAAATGGAGGAAATTCAAGACCATTGTTACCCTCCCCAGGAATGGTCGAGCAACAAAGATCACCCCAAGAGCAAGATGTGTAATAGTCTGTGAGGTCACAAAGGAGCCCGGGGTAACTTTTAAGCAACTAAAGGCCTCTCTCACAATGGCTAATGTTAATGTTCATGAGTCCACCATGAGGAGAACACACAACAACAACAACAACAACAACAACAACAACAACAACGGTGTGCATGGCAAGGCTGGAAGGAGAAAGCCACTGCTCTCCAAAAAGATCACTGCTGCCTTTCTGCAGTTCGCTAAAGATCACATGGACAAGCCAGAAGGCCATTGGAAAAAATATTTTGTGGACGGATGAGACCAAAATAGAATTTCTGTTTTAAATGAGAAACGTTATGCTTGGGGAAACCAAAACACTGCATTCCAGCATAAGAACCTTATCTTGCCACCATTGATGGAAAAATGAATTCTGAAGTATACCAGTGAATTTTAAGGGCAAATGTCAGGACACTGGTCAGTGAACTGAATCTCAAGAGAAAGTGGGTCATGCAGCAAGACAACGGTGGTAAGCACACAAGTCGTTCTACCAAAGAATGGTTAAAGAAGAATAAAGTTAATGTTTTGGAATAACCAAGTCAAAGTCCTGACCTTAATTCAATAGAAATGATGATGAGGTCTTGAAGCAAGCAGTTCATGTGAGGAAACCCATCAACATCCCAGAGTTGAAGCTGTTCTTTACTGAGGAATGAGCTACTGTAAAATTCCTCCAAGCTGATGTGCAGAACAGTTACCGGAAATGTGTAGTTGCAGTTATTGCTACACAAGGGGGTCACACCAGATACTGAAAGCAAAGGTTCACATACTTTTGCCACTCACAGATATGTAATAGTGGATCATTTTCCTAAATAAATAAATGACCAAGTACAATATTTGTCTCATTTGTTTAATTGGGTTCTCTTTATCTATGTCTAGGACTTGATGTTTTAAGATTATATTTATGCAGAAACATTGAAAATGTTAAAGGGTTCACAAACTTTCAAGCACCACTGTAGAATGTAGTAGGGATTTACAAAGAAATGTACAGTTTAACAATCATCTTCAAATATATTAGACATAATGGTACTTGTTATTTTGGACTATCACTTTTCTTCATTTACAATCAATCACAGTTTGTTTTTTTGACATGCTTAAAAAAGGGAAGATTACTGCCACTTCGAGGATTACATTGCTCTTTGGGAGAATTTTACAAACACATAATACAACTTTTAAATATTTGAAATAATATATATATATTTTTTAAATGCAAATACTTTTGAAGACTTGTCAGGTCAAGTGTGCTAGATTTGAGTTGTGAGTAGAATGATATCAATAATGAAGCAAATGTTAATACAGAAAAACTTTTTAGCATTTAGTACCTGTAGGTTCCGCTTATGTCAGTAAGAACAGTGATGAGAGGCTCTGCAGCTCCAGACTTCCTAATGGAAATCTCCACACCCTCCAGCTCCGGAGTCACCTGTCCCTGCAAGAAAAGACCAGCTCGCCCCATGATCTCCACCATCTGACCTGGACAGCTCTCTGGCAAAGCAAACAAATGAAGGAAGGAGCCTTCAATATTTTTTCTAGCAATACAACTGCAAACATGTTTAAAAAAACAAAAACAAAAACAAAAAACCCAATAAACCTTCAGTTATTAGGAATATAAACAATATTTATGGAAATCAACACATTAGTTTTAACCTCTTCACATGCCAGGGGATCCTTCTTATAACAGGCATGAATGCAAATACGAGATGAAGTTCATGTGTTTGTTTTTTAGTGCCATGCCAGCGTCTATTTTCATGGCGAAAAATGTCTAAGGAACTCTATATAAGGTTTTTAACATCTATTTTTCCTTAAAAACTTTAAAATTTTTAGGTTTGACTCTGTTAAAAATTTCTTCCAGAGTGTTGACTGAATAAAAAAAAAAATAAATAAAAAAAATAAAAAAAAAAGGTTTCTCACAGGGTTAAGACCAGTAGAGTCTAATAAAAAATGTTTAAAGGATAATGAATTCTGGCAGAAAGTACATGTCCTAATATTACAAACTTGTGTCATCCTGGAGTGACTAATCGACAGTGGGTGTAGACGATCTGGTCCCAGGATTTGAAAACAGAAACATTTGTCAACAATAGAATAGGGCTGATTTCATGGACTTCGTTCATGGTGCATTGGTCCCCACTCAGTTTGCCATTTGTTGTTAATATACGAGTCTATTATGGGTTTTAGGGCAGTGGGAGGTATTGGACAATTTGTGAAATCCGTTGTTAGTGCTTCTTTTGCAGCAGTGTCTGGTTCTTCCTTTCCCAGGATTCCATAGTGTCCAGGTACCCAGCAGAAGTAGACATTAAAAGTTTTTCTGTTGCATAGTCTTTATGAAGTCCAGTGCCAAGACGATAGCGTTCTTCTTCAAGGATTATAAATCTTGTCCACTCCACTATTTGGCATGAGAAAACATTTATTCTCTAAGATTGCAGTCTGTATCCAAGTCTATAGACTGCTTTTTGTAAGTGTGTTTTGAAGCCATATTTTAAATTAAGTTTTTTGTTTCATCATGCTTATTCCCCACCCACCTTGGAGCCCAAAAAGACAGGGATGTGCAGCGCCACGGAATTCCAGCAGAATATGCATCAGGGCTATGAGAATGATATACTCAAGCAGGTAACGTATATTATAACCTGCTCTATCCACTCGATTGACCCTTAGCCAACACTTACTGGGGATTCTGGAAAGTTAGAAGTTGTTAAACAATCACAGAACTCTCAGAGCATGTCTTGACCAGCCGATTGATTGGAGTGAGCCATTCCAACCTCCCATCTAGGTGAAGTATGAGCCAAAGTAGTGTTGAAACAGTGGCAGCCACAGCAAACCATATTTCTCAGGCACCAGGATTTCTTCCTCCACAGACATGGGTCACAACTTTTGGCAAACAAGTCACCCCTTTTACCGCTGTTTGCGAACAGTACTGGGATACTGAGGATCCATTTTACTCTGGATCCTTACAGAGAGATGAAGGATGGTATTAGCACATCTAGATGGAAAAGCAGTGTGCAAAAGGTATAATCGAGAAAACTGTAACCCTTGTAAGGGGACTCAAGGATTATTCTCTCTTTCCCAAGGAGAAGACCTCTCAGTTCAAAATAACCTATAATAATCTCTTAAATAAAAGTTGATTTTTAAATATGACACTGGACAAGTTAATTTAAGTAACATAGTAAAGCAGATCTTTACATATGTAGTGCTTGGACACTAACCTCCTGTGATTGTAGCTTCCACTTCAGGTGGGTAAAAAAGAAGTTCTTTGGATGATGGTGTAACTGTGATCTTTTCTCCAGCTCTGAAAAACAGAATGCAAGTCATAGAACAAGATGCATGGAACTATGCAAGGATATCTGCTTAGCAGAAAATGTTACTGTGGAATTGAATATGATATCTGATTAATTGCTATGGCTTCCATTTTGTAAAAAAAAAAAAAAGGAAAAAAAAGTGAACAATGTCAGTGAAAGTTTGAAAGATGATGGCATGCAGATTGCAGCATTTATTAAAAATGCAGATTGTTTTTTTTCCACCTGGTCTTTTTCCAATCTTCAATATCTTTGTAACCATGATGGCTGGATCACACAATGAGCAATTTCAGTCAATAAGTCCATGTCCACTTTCAGCAAAACAAATATTTAGATAAAGTTTATGTATGTGTTTCTTCAGTTATATGTGGAAATTATACAGGGAAAATGAATCACTTGCTTCTTGAACATTTAAAAAAAAAAAAATGCTGCAATCTGCATATCAAGGTGCTGCAGCTACACTAGATAACTGCATGAATGTAGGTGCAGGTGTACCTAATAAATTGGATGGTGACTGCATAAACATGTACATCTCGCACTCCCAAATATCACCCATTTAAAAATATTTTTCAGACTAAAGAATTTTGTACTTTGCTCTTAATCGTAGGCATAAGATAGGAGTAATGTTTTGTTTTCTTATTAATTAGGAGGATTTTATATACCAGCCCTGATTCCAGAATTAAAAAAAAGCCCCACTAAGAATAAATTTCTCACCGTGCCCAGTAGGAGAACACATAGTGGAATGGCTCATGGAGCTCCTCTGATTTCTCCTTTACAGGTGGTCCCATGTCCTCTCCTCCTCGCTCTTCCCGCTCTTTCTTGCGAGCTGCGATTTCCAGTAGCTGCTGCTCATGGCGTTGTTCCTCAGCTGAGCGCAGAGGTCCCAGGACCAGAGCAGGCTCACTTTCAATGGATGACCTGAGATTTGGTCAGAGGTATGTTTGGTTTAAAGTGCTACTATCTGTTTTAAACGATAAATCATATTTCTCCCTCACTCACTTTATAGTAACTGTGACGTCCAGCATTTTGTCTGTTGTGATAAGTCCAGTCATGTAATGCCTGACAGCAGTCAGGGTTAACATACTGGGGGCAGATCTGGAAAAAACAAATTCCCAGGAACAGAGATCAAGACTGATGGTACAAAATTCAGTGCACACACAGAAATTTAAATGGCCAGTCCAGATTGCTGGCAAAGTTTGCTGCATTCTGTAAACTTTTTTAAATAAAGTTTTAAAAATACCGGTCCCTCCCTAGTCCTTAGACAGCCCAACTTAAATTGCTTATGGATTTGATGTCACTCCCATGAACACATTTACATATGACAGTCATCATGTACTATCTATTCCAATTACGCTGAATGCTTATAGGTACTCTTACCACAGTCAGAAGCAGGGAAAGTGAAGCAGATTTTTTTTTTTGGGTGTACAGCAAAACACACCCATCCTGGATGTCAGGAAACATATGTGTCCTCTTAAGGAATGGCTGGAGTTGGGGTTTGTTTGTGGCATCTCTAAGGAAAAACCTCTAATGTTTATCAGATAATGTCTATTTGCCATAATCGTTGATTAGAAGGCTGCCTTATCTGGGTACAAATGGATCATCAGCCATGAAATAGCACAAGTTATTGCATCAATAACTGTAGTATTTACACTTACCTGTTTACCAGCTCAGAAATAGCCAATGATGCTAAAGAATGATAAGCCTCTCACTTTTGTAGTATTAGCCTAAATTCAGAGTTGTGAATTTTCATGGATGGCTAAGAGATTTATAAACTAATTTCCATCTATCTATCTAGCTACTGTTAGCAAGCTAGTCACTATATAACTTGCATTTACTTTAGATTAGCTACACTGTCTGTGACTATGAATATAGATTAGCTACTTACGCAAATTACATTTAACTAGCAAGCCCTAGTATGTCTAAAAACATAAAATAACATGGCTGTTGGTCTTGTGTAAAGGCTTTTGACAGCCATTTGGCTGCTATATTGTTGTATCTAACATCAACCCTACATTCATGTTCATCTGAAAATTTCTGGTCAACTCACATATTTAATTGGTGTCAAACATTTAGTCATATTGAGGCAGCCATCTCATGAAAAAGGTATTATCTGTCAAGCTGACGATATTACTTTTCCCTGCTGTTAGGTAAGAGTAAATTTGTTTTATCAAGTCAATATTCATTTTGTAGTGCTTTCCATATGATACTACACATGTTGCCAGCAGAGTGTGGTGTAACACTTTTGAAGTGGTAAATTAATCAGCACAAAGGTGAATAATTTCAATATTAATCTCATAAAACAGTAAGAAAACAACCTGTTTAATAGTAAGAGTTTAGAAAATTAAGTTGTAAAAATGTACTATAATATACATACGTGCTGTAAGTGTAATAATCCTGTTCAAACTGATGGCAGGAACGTGGCGTCACTTTGTACACACCTACAAGGAGCAATGTAGCAATGTCAGCACTTACATAAAAAAAAAGAAAAAAAGAAAGAAAAAAAAAAAAAAAAAAAAAGAATTTTACACAGCTGAAGAAAACAAAAGCATCAAAGAAACCTGGTTTTGACAGGCAGAAACGATTGACTCCCTTTGAAAGATTGTAGACCCCAACATTCTCAGGTTTGCTGCCATCTTGGAAAAATTCCTTAAGGACAAAACAAATACACACATCACATAATATTCATGGTCACTGTTGCATAAGGAGGATGTAAAAAGAATGCTAACACACAGTTATCACTACTGATTTGTAATAGTGGTAAATGTCAAAAATTCTCTCACCAGTGTGATGGCATGGGACAGGGAGCAGCGCAGCATATAGCCTGTCTGTCTGAACTCCATCCCCTCCATGTCCGAGTCCAGCACCTCCACTTCGACTGATTTGTGTTTCCAGCACCACTCCTCATGGGTAATCGACACTGACAGAAAAAGCACTCATGTTAAATGTTAAACCTGCATCAGCTCTTACACTATGCAGCCATTAGTTTTTTCCTGTGTCACACAGTGAGGTGGACTAGTTATGTTTGATTGTAAAAAAAATAAAAAATAAAAATAAAAAATAAAAAAAAATTATATACACATTTTTTTATATATTTTTTTATATATATCTAAAATATATATAAAATATATATTATATACACACACACACACACACACACACACATACACACATACACACACTTTAATGGACTGTTTCAATGAGGTAAACAATAATACATTTACTGTGCATGTTTGTTCCTTCAGGTGGCACCATTTTTAAATGTAAAGGTGTTAAAACAAAATGACTAGCTCAGACTTCTCATCTCCAAAAAATCAAACAGACAGAAATATATACAAGATAATCAATAAATTATTTGGTCATCATCAGATCCTTTGTAACAAGAATTTGAGAAAACAGATTTCTGCAACGTCCTGTTTCCCTGATGTGCATCAATACCTTCTTGATACAGAATGTGTTGAAACCAGAAAAAAATTGAAGCTTATCACAGGTTTTATGTTCACTGTCTTAGTGGAAGGGCAGAAAAAATGAGCTCTTATAATGCAGATAGCTTCTGTATTGTGGGTAGTGTTGGAGCAAGTCAAACACTGACAACAACATATCCAACATGGTTCACTGCTAAGAAGGAAGGGGAAGTTGAAAGTAGACAATGTATGTATATGACTGTAAGCTAGCTAGTGGATTAACTTTCTTGTATGGCAAATGCATAACACTGCTCAGTATTCGCCCTTTTTTATTTTACAGCATGCAGATTTATACCGATCTCTTTGAAATGTCTGTTAGAACCTGATACAGTTTGTTACTCGCTTCAGGCCACAATGCTACTATCAAGTCTGTAATATTTCATACAAGTTGGAAGCAAGTTTTTCCTAACCTGAGGGAACATCCAGCAACTGAATCGTATGGTCTTAATTTAATTGGTATATTCGTTCATTAAATCGAGTTACCAGTCACATACTTGGAGTATGGTTCTTCTATAGCGTTTTGAATGATTTTTTACTGTCAACTAGGCATTTTCTACAAACAACTACGCCACTTCCTGTGCTTATGAATATTCATCTTTAAATGCCTATATTGCAATGTCTGGTTTTGTTACTTGAAGCGCTGTAAACAAATGCTTGGTTGCAATGCACCCCCTCTAAATGTTTATACCACATTAGAGCAGCCCCAACCAGAAATACAACATGCCAGAAATACACACAGACTTGTTGGCAAAAAAGAAGTGAATGAGTCTTTGAGTCTTACCTTTGTATTTTCCAGGCAAGACATTACTGAAGGAAAAGCTGAGTACTTCACTACTGCTGGAGAGCTGAATGTTCTGCCGCTCACCCAGTCTGCTTATAGGCTGCAGCGTTACTACCAGATCTCCACATGCAGCTGAAGGATCCATCAAAAAGGGGGGGGGGGGGGGGGGGAATACAATTACTCACTAAAGCTGAAATACCAAATTACTGCTGTTTCTCATCAATGTCTTTTGTTTTTGCTTTATTATTTATTATTTAACTTTTTGACTTGACTGCGAGAACGCACATCAATTCTCACAGAACTCGAGTGCTTACATGCAGCAGTTTCTCTGCATGCTCACTACACTGCTTCATGCTCATGAATACCTCTGTGTGCACGTAGTCCACGGCACATTGTGCTAATTTTGAACAACCACGCTCACTGATACTGCAGGCTGAGGAAGGCCACCCTCATGCTCACTATTAAAGATACTGTTTAAACAGCATAAAATGTGCTATAAGGTTACTTGTATTGTAGGAAGATGCTGTAGTTCCTCCTATTGATATTTTCACAAAGCATTGTTTGCAACCTGCTTTGATTTGATTGTCACCGATTCATTTTATAATTTTGAGTACATCTCATGTCCGTGAGATGGAGCTTTTACTTTTTTTTTTAAACAAACATTTTTTATCATCTGATGATATGAAACAATGTGATTTAGATGTGATGAGCTTATAAACAGATGATTACACATAACTGATTGGATGATCACTGCTGGATTAATTAATCTATCAAAAGTACACACACTCGTTACACAATTATACAACATTACTATGTTTTTTTTTTTTTGTTTTTTTTTTAATAGTTCTAATCATATACACACCTAAAAAAAGTCATTTGACAGATGCATTAAATAGCAAAATAATCCAAAATACATATAAATTAAATGTGAGCTATTTCATCACCCAAGCCACTCCCCCTACCTGAGACTGACACACAATGAAATTAATCAGTTTTTCTACATGGGGTTTCGACTGTTGTCCTTTTGTGTGTGTGTGTGTGTGTGTGTGTGTGTGTGTGTGTGTGTGTGTTTTAAATAGAAAACAGTGTGTCAGAAACCAAAAGAACAGCAAGACTGTTTGGGAGACAAATCCACAAAGTGTGTAATGATTTAGATGATGCTAAACTCAAGGCGAAGCGCAAAACTGAAGACAATCATGGCTGTTTTGGCTGATCGACTACCGAACAACTGCTTTAAAAAAAAAAAAAAAAAAAAAAAAAAAGGTCTTTTCCTCTTCAACAGTAACTAATCTTCGTGCCCAGGCTAATCGTGGCACTTAACAGATTGTTTTTTTTTTGTTTTCTTTTAGATAGATCTTTAACATATTTTCATCAATAAATAGCAACAATGCTTATTTTCCTAATGCAAAATAATATTTTTCCAAATCTCACAACTACACATGGGGAAAGAAATGTCTTTTGTTCAAAAAGAAGGTGTATATCACGTAAAACCCTGGAATTCAGCTGTCCAATTTTGATCATTCTACTCTGCACCTAAGCATGAAAATGACCTCAAATATAAATTCATTTAATAATTTTGCCTTTAGATACAGTAGATTAAATAATCAAAACATTTTAGTGAGTACTACAAAAATAATTGTACTATACCTTATTTTATGTGTGTCCAAAAAAGCATTATCAATCAAGTTACCCATTACAGAAATGCCCTTCAAAAGGAATGGTTTTTCCCAAAATCAGAATTTGCATAGCATGTCATTTCCTTAAGAAGCACATGGATGAAGGACTAGAAGATATGTCCTCTCTCTTTTCATAAATATATTTGTTTAAATTGCTAACCTGTGTCAAGAGTGGATTAATTGACCGTCAGTGTTACAGGTATTATTGCTTCAGATTTTTACAAGAAAATTTAACTAAAACTTGTGTTTATGAACCTGCATTTCTAAAGGTACCATGTGCTCAGTAGTTTCTTAGCCGCCACGGTGAATATAGGTCCAAAATGCTAAAAATGTCAACTACATTACCCGTCAACTGTGTTATCCAGTAAAGGTACTTGGACTTTTTAAAAGGAAACATGGCCCCAACAAGAAAGTAGTTAATTGAAACAATAGAAAGGATTATAAAATTCCTTCAAGAAGGAAATCAAACACAGAGTGTGGTAAAAGATGTTGATTGTTCCCAGTCAGCTGTGTCTAAAATTTGGTGCAAGTATAAACAAAATGGGAAGGTTATAAAAGGAAAACATACGGTGCGACCAAGGAAGATGTGAAAGTGTTAGGATAGAAAACTCAAAACAAAATGTCTTGAAAATAGAAAATGCACAGCAAAACAAATGAAAACCAAATGAGTGTTAACAAGAGTCAATGTTTGTGACAGAACTGTAAGAAATCAGCTGAATGAAATGGGATTTACATACTGAAAAGCCAAATGAAAACCAGCACTAACACCTAAACAGAAGAGAACAAGGTTGCAGTGGGCTAAAGAGAAGCAATCATGGAGAGTGGATGATTGGATGAACGTGATATTCAGTGATGAATCACGAATCTGCATTGGCCAAGGAGATGCTGCTGGAACATTTGTCTGGTGCCGTTCTAATGAAACACACAAAGAAAACCATCAAGTTTCCCCACTCATTTATGATATGGGGTAACATGTCAGGTAAAGGACCAGGGGAGACCTCTACAGTCAATTCTCATTCAATCGATAGAAAATAGGTTTGGTGATGAAGTAATTTTTCAGGAAGGTGATGCATCTTACCACAGAGCAAAGAGTGTTAAAGCTTCTCTTCAGGAAAGGCATATATCAACTCAAATGACATGGCCAGCAAACAGTCTGGATCTCAATCTGACTGAAAATTTATGGGAGAAATTTTAAAAAATTGGTCCATGACAAGGCTCCATCCTGCAAAGATGATCCGTCAACTGCTATTCAAGGAAGTTGGAACCAACTTCACGGAGAAGATTATTTTTCATTAGTGAAGTCCACACCTCAAAGAATTCAGGCCGTTATTAAAGCCAGAGGAGGAGCAACAAAGTACTAATTGTGATTACGATTCCATAATTTTTTTCCTGTACTTGATCTAAACTTGCCAGTGGTTATAGAACATTTTGAAGTTGTGTGAAGGCCATTAAATGGGATATAATTTTCTTGTCAGTTGATTTGGCAACGGCCGGGTGCATGTGCGATGCTTACTTGGGGTTGAGATGGCAGGATGCACTGTGGGAAGGAGGTAAGCTGGCAGAGGCAGTGTGATGGGCAATGTTCTGCTGGGAAACCTTGGGTCCTGGCATTCATATGGATGTTACTTTGACACGTACCACCTACCTAAACATTGTTGCAGACCAAGTACACCCCTTCATGGCAACGGTATTCCCTAATGGCAGTGGCCTCTTTCAGCAGGATAATGCGCACTGCCACACTGCAAAAATTGTTCAGGAATGGTTTGAGGAACATGACAGAGTTCAAGGTGTTGACTTGGCCTCCAAATTCCCCAGATCTCAATCCGATCGTGCATCTGTGGGATATGCTGGACAAACAAGTCCGATCCATGGAGGCCCCACCTCACAACTTACAGGACTTAAAGGATCTGCTGCTAAAGTCTTGGTACCAGATACCACAGCACACCTTCAGAGGTCTTGTGGAGGCCATGGACAGGACAGAGCTGTTTTGGTGGCACAATAGGGACCTACACAATATTAGGCAGGTGGTTTTAATGTTAGGGTTATTGCTTGGATCACAAGTCCTGAGCGTGGTGTAGAGTCTGCTCCATAAAAACAGTCATCAAGGCTAGAAGGTTGAGAAGTATATAATATGTTATGATGGTGAGTGACTAAAGGATGATGTTCAGGGTAGGATATGAGATTAAAGTAGATGGTAGAACTATACTCAACTTCATTAAATGCATTTTCTGTTTTATACAAATCATTAATTTAGTTTCAAGTATTAAACTTGACAATTTCTGTCTCCTTCTCTTCTCTCCCACTCCCTCTATGCACACAGTTTTATTGGTGTTAGATTTCTTTGGACTTAGGGCTGTGACAGTGGCAGTTAGGGCTGTGGCACTGGGGTTAAATAAAAACCTAAATATAAAAAAAAATTACATGAGGCTCAGACATCTGTTTTGTAACAAAACTTGCACGTTTATTTTATCACTTCAGTCAGTCAAACAACTCAATACAGCCTTTTTGTGTCATGTTGTTCCAATGAGAAACAGCCTGAGGGCACTGTGGGATACGGTATTGTGATTTTGTTTTATTGTGAAGGGGAGAGGAGAAGAAGTGGATAATAAACAGATGGAATGAAACAGTCGCACGTCTCTCTGACGAATACTTTATTTCTTTTTTATTTTCTTTTATTCCTTTTAGTGTAGTATACCACAAGCCTATACAACTGTGAAAGAAATATCAGTAGGACGGTAACCTAAATAATATGTTAAAAAATCTAAATATTAAATTAAGAGATTTGTAGGCTTGTGTTTTCCCGACGAACACATTTTTTTCCCCCACAAAGCCGACATATGGCTTCATCCAAATTTATTGATTTACTCCTCTCTTTAGGCACAAATCCAAAATATTCCCAGATCGCCCATATAACATTTGGTTTCCCAACAAGATTAATCACAGCGGCAGAACCCGAAGTGAAATTGCAGAATTCGCCTGACTAGATTTTGCCATGCTCAAACAAACCCATGCCAAAATAACAGACAACACCATATAAGGCGTTTGATTATGATTACGTAAATTGGGTATTAACATAAAATCCTCCTGCTACATGGTAGGCTATAAATACAAATAAATATTCTAACTGTTATTATTACTTCTACACTTATATACAAAACGTTGTACTTTGCACTGGTCATAGTGCCCACTCAAGCAGAAGCATTAACGTGGCGTGTGATGGGACACCACCGCAGGTGGAACTCCACCATCGCTTGGCAAACTACCACCACAGTGATGCGGTTGTCATGGCCACCGTCACAGCCCTATTTTTTTCTTTCAGAGAACACAATACATGGAAATTGTTTAATTCAAGAACTTGTTAAATAACCAGAAAAATAATAAATAAATAAATAAAATATTATTGTCATAATCATAACCTTTGAACTATTGTCTCTTGCTCATTTTGCTACTCTATATTCTCACGTCCAGTCAACTGTGTCACCTGTGTCAATTATGTTTCCGTATGGTCAATTGTGTTACTGTTTTTCAAAAAAACTCAGCTGAATACTATACAATATGTATAGTGTCAAGAGATTACCAGAGGTGTCCTTTGTCCACCAAGCTAGATTTCTTGCAAAAAAAAAACCAACAAAACAAAAACAAATTTGACTTGCTTAAGAAAATGTAAGGACCATTGAATTACTTTTGTGAAACTAGAAAGGCACTGTACCTCTAAATGGGTGTTTGATTACAATTGTGATCACAAATAAACACAATTGTTGCTTTTGGTAAGTAGTTACATAATCTATCAAATCAGATGGTGATTTAAATTCTAGGTACTTTCCAAAGCTGTAAAAAATTACTTTTGTTTGTTAGTAACATAGTTGACCGGAATATATCTAGCATCTCTCTCTCTTCCCCCCCCAAACTTAAAACCAGGTAACCCTGAATTTGGCTAATAGAATAAGTATTTAATTTTAAGGGTGCTATGTAGGGCTGCAACTAACGATTACTTACATAATTGATTAATCTGTCGATTTTTTTTATATTAATTGGATAAAATATTGATGCCATTTTCATTTATTTTAAATAAAATCCACAAACTGAGCGTTACACAAACTTCAGACTAAAACTTTACACTAACAGAACTGTTTGTCCAATTTATTTATACAGTGCCCGCCACCAATATTGACACCCTTGCTAAATATGAGCAAAGAAATCTTTATATATATATATATTTTTTTGTGGATGCACAAAAAAACCCCCCCAAAAAACCACTGATTTAATTTAAGAATGTAGTTTAGTTAGTGAGATTTTGATTTCACTGCACCTTATGGTTTCTGTTACTCACTGCCTTTAGGTATATTGTTTTACTTACACTTATTTTGATCTTAGCGTTTTAATTTAACATTACAGATCTTATGCTATCACTGTATCACCACGTCTACATTGTGAGTGAGGAGCAACGTGGCCTCGTTAGAAACAGATCACTTACAGATTGCTCCTGTTATAATAAATGACAGAATTTACACTGCAAGCATGCGAATAGAGCATATACTGACAATAAATGTGACTTAAACTAAACCTTTTAAGCAATTCGCACCAGTTTCCCCAACCCGTTGCACACAGTAGAGCATAAGTTTGAGCCCGTGCATCACTGTCATGCTTCCATGCTACACAAGCTCTGCTTTGCAAAGTTTAAAAAGTGCCTTAGAGGACTTGGGTCGCACACTTTTTTCCCGCTGTCACTTAACGATTATGCCTCCGTCTGATGGTGACATCATTGGGTATAAATGGTAACGCTGACAAACAGCAAACTGAAGACATGAATGTCATGTTCCATCAACTGGGAAACGGCTTATTCTTCTGGTTAGTAAAAAACCCTTTATTGTTCCATTTGAGACAATACTACCCTTCTAAAACACATACATTAGACGGTAGAGTGTATAAAGTGCATAGCATGTCATTTGGGACACAATTCTGGTCTGTACTCTCTGCCATGTTTCCAATGTGTGTTTCTGCTACAGAAGTAATGCACTGAGTAAAATGTGCCCACCGACCGATAGATTTTCATAATTGATTTTTAGCAATTAGCTGTTGCAGCTCTAGTGCTCCGTCAAATCCCAAATGTACCCCTAATTGTAGAATGACCCCATTATTAATTGTGAAATACATAGAGATCACTGTTATTTCATATAATCTGTTCATTAGTGCAACAAAGTACACTAGGCATATGTCACATAGAAATCACATGGTATCATATTACGGAAGTATAATAGTGCCAAATGTCCTCAAGGCAAAATGGCATGTTGAATTACATAAATTGAATACTTGAATTATTCTGCCCAGCAATTTGACACAAATTGTGGGAAGAAAAAACAAAACAAAACAAAAAAAAAACCCACACAGCAATAACAATGCTTGAATTAGTTTCTTCTGCAATTCATTGGGTTTGAATATTTTGATTGAAAACTAAATTCCAGCACTCAAAATTCAATGCACACATTCACCTTCTTAAAATACAGTTCCAAAATACTCAGTTGTTAAAATACCATCTCAATCATATTTTGAAAATCTAAAAAGGTGTGCATCACACCTGACACCTACAGGAACACTTTCCAGTTGGTTGTGTGACTGTAAGGCATTCCCTTCAAATGCTATTGAAGTTAGAAACATGTATACCAATGTCGTATGTAACTTCAGAGACGGTCCCTTAATTTGCAAATATCTGCGAATATCGAACGTCCAACGTCCAGCCAACTTTATGCCAGTCCACTAGGTTCATCTTCTCTTCTGGTTAGTCAGCACAATCCCACCACTAGGGGGCCAGCCCAGAGTAACATATTACAATAGTATCGGCAATCCATTGCTCTTCCTGTGAGACCAGGATGTGAAGACATGAATTTTAAGACCTGAATTTTTGCAGCCTGAATTTGTGAGGTTGAAAAATAATGTGTTGAAATATTACGTGACAAATAATGAAGATGGTATTTTAACAGCTGAATATTTTGGAACTGTATTTTAGCAAGGTGAATGTACGTATATTGAATTTTGAATGCTGGAATTTTTTTTAAATCAAAATATTCAAACACAATGAATTGCAGAGGAAACTAATTCAATCATTGTTATTGCTGTGGTTTTTTTTTTTCTTCAATTTGTGTCAAATTGCTGAGCAGAAAAATTCAAGTATTGTTATTGCAATATGTTTTTATTCAATTTATGTAATTCAACATGCCATTTTGCCTTGAGGACATTTGGCATTGTTATACTTCCAGATCAGATAATCCCCCCCCAAGTAAATGAGCACGCTATCAGACATCTGTATATCAGACGCATCCCTAAAATAAAAAATCTGATTGTAACACTACAATAATTATATCCTCCCAAGTCATTTTTACCATTTATTGAATGTGCATATTACCTTCCTACTTCAGTATAATTCACCTCTTGGAGAAGGGAACACAACTGAGGTTCTAAAGTGCTGCTTGCAATAACATTTCTTCCAGAGAGGTCTCCAAAGCTCTTATGCATGCTTTAAATGAAAGCAACTTTTGTCCTCTCATTTTCCCGAATAAAAGGTTAAACGGTCTTTAAACTCTTGCATGGCACCAAAATTTTAAGGAAATTTTGTAAACCAAAAGCTATCCAGCCATACCACTATCCAGCTGCACCTCTAACTCAATAGAACAATAATGAATAAGCAAAAAATAATAATTATTATTATTAAAAATAAAATAAAATAAAAATTATACAGGACTTACCCAAACATGAGACAGTGCCAGAGACAATTGCTATGAACTGGGTGAAAAGTAGGTCATTAATTGGGCGGTCAATCAGGGAGATGTTGAGAGACTGAGGCTGCAACGCAAGTCCAGCCTTGGCCTCAGCCTCTGGTAAAGTTACCTATGTAGGCAACATAATGAAAAAGAAAATTAGCAAGAGAATGTGCAATTACATTTCAGATTCAATTTTAGTCTCTTGTTTGGATGCAAGAAGGTTGTGCGGCTTCTAGATTATATGAGAGAGAATTGGATACTGTAATGCCTATTTGTGAAAGCTGTAATACCTGTACACTGTAGTCTCCTGGTTTGGCTTGGAAGCAGAACACTCCCTGCTGGTTGCTCTCAATCATGCGGATCACAGTCTGATCATACCCTTGGCCTGAAAGCATGACTTTATAGCGTCCTAGATGTTTTATACCCTCCGGTAGATGGGCAATGGAAATTTGACCACACATGCTGAATCTGATAATAAACAAAGAGCATATTTACAGCCCCACCACTCCATGCAGTATACTCATACTCAAATATTCAAATTCAAAATGATTAAATCAACATTAGCAAGCTGCCTGGTTAGTACCACATTGTGTTCTTCATAACTTGAACTTCATAACCTCATTCTTTTTTTCCTAGAATGAGACCTTAAGAATATTTTACTTTTACCTTATTTATTCACATTAAAGAATTATACATTTCTGCTTGTCACTGGATGCATGTAATAAGATTACAACCCCTGTAGACCTGCTCCCTTTAATAATTTACTGTATATAGGGAGCTGACTTATTTCAGTCGTATACCTGGGAGATGAGAAGTTTGATACTACATAATATTCATCAACATTCCATGAAAATCAACCCATGCAGGCCTCACCCTGCTGTGATAATGTCAGGCAGCTGAGGAGTGCTGGGTGCAATCTTCACGGTGATCGGCTCAAAAAACATGAGCTCTTTATGAGTGCTGATGGTGTAGGTGCCAGTGGTCATATTCTCCAACCGGAATGAACCATCCTCTTTAGTTATCACTGCAGACAAAAACAAGGCAGATTGAGAGGGAGTGAGATTTTTTTTTCGAGGCATATGTAATACTGCTAAGTTACTATCTCTGGATACAAGTCTTAATTAAGGTCACAGTCATGTTGTATGATCAGGCAGTTACCTTATCTTTGACTTGCAGATTAAAATGCATTTCTGTCTATGACCATCTACACATTCCTTTTGATTTTCTTTTACCCAATCAAGTTCATTAATCTAGTGGTTCTCCTCCCCTCTGCACTCCCTCTAAATCATACTACAACAACCGCCATTTCTCCACACAGGAGTCGCAGACTGTCATGAAACCCTTTGGCGGAGCAATACACTACTGTTGTAAACATGTTACATTGCTACCCTCTGCTGCCACGTGTGTAACTATCATACACAACAGCTTTCCAGCACACAGACAAATATGGCATTGCTGACCAGAACTAAGTGAAATCATCTACGTTGCACACTGCCAAGCTAGTTAGCTTTTTTTCTGCCTCAACATTACATTTTACTGCTGCAACTCTTGCTTTCAGCTTATAACAAAAAATTGGTAAACACTGACAATGCAAGACATTTTATTGAAAAGTTGTACTCCAAAACAAGAGAAGAACAAGAACTGGATTTGATATATTTTGTATCCTTTTGTTTTAGACACAGGGATGTTCAAAGACACTTTTGTACAAATTTTCCGTTCTGGTTTGTGTCTTATTAATGATTAACTAGATAGGTAAAGTTTGCTTTATATATGCTTGACTTTGAAGTTGGCTTGACAAAGCCAGTCTGAAAGTTTAAAATAGTTATCAGTTTGAAATCTCAAGTTAATGGGCAGTTTTAAGAAAGACAGACAGACAGGGTACCAAAACTTGTAGCATTGGACAGACAGGGTGCCAAAACTTTGAGATCGCTAGATAGATACAACTCCTGGTAAAAAATTATGGAATCACCACACTTAAGGGATGCTCACCTAGCTTTTTTACGTCGTAGCAAATAAACAAATCACAGATATGACAAAACATTTTTTGCTTAATTTTTGTTTATTTTATTCCAGAAAAAAATTATGGCATCACTCAAAGTTGAGTTAAAAAAAAAGATGGAATCATCCAAAAAAAAATTTTTATAATAATAATAATAATAATAATAATAATAATAATAATAATAATAATCTCACAAAGGATTATTATTATTATTATTATTATTATTATTATCTTATAAAGCAGAATAGCATATTGTCTTTATCAAGCCAACATATTAATTGTAATTAGAAATGTGGCTGCAAGCACCAATTATTGGGGTTCAAGACATTAAAAGATATCACTTAATATTGTGCAATCCTATAAGCACCTAATTCAAAGAAAATCTAAGGTAATTTTAAGAAATATCGGCCTTCATTAAGCTTGTCTAATAGCTGCTGAACAATGACTGACCAATGGTGGCCATGTTTTTCCAAATTCACAACTGTCCTCATATATGCTGATTGGACCTTAGACAAGGATAATTCTTGCAAGATTTATCTATCAAGTCAGTTGGACCAGTGGTTCCACATTTAGTGCCAATTTCATGGTTTATTCTGTTATAACACCACCAACTGGTCACACTCAGTAATTGTTTACATCTGTCCTCAGATTGAGCCCATACATAAGGACCTTGGACAAAGACACTGCACGCAAATTTTCAAGTCAGTTGGACCTACGGTTCTGGACCTATGGTTTTCCTGTTATAACGACACCAACTGGTAAGTGTTGCAAAAAATCCAATATGGCGGAATTTTTTTCATGGTGGAAATGAAACTGGTTTTGTTGGTCTTGAGCCAAGGATTCCAATCATGAGACACTTGCATCTGTGATAAATGGTTCAAAAGTTAAGGCCATTAAATTTTTTTTTGTTTTGATCAGTGTAGCACCACTGTGTGGCTGATCTGGGCAAGACTTTGGTGTAGACTGGGCCAGTACCATCCCTCAAAGTTTCAAGTCTCTAGGCCTTACGGTCTGGGCTGCACGATCAGTTTTATCACTACTACTAATAATAAAAATCCCTACAAAAACAATAGGGGTTCATCACTTCTCACTTAGACCTCTAATGAATATAGCTGCAAGCAGCAATTACAGGGCCAAGCACAACAGAGGCAAAGTAAGAAGATAAGCAAAGTCATGAATTTATGACAATATGCTCAAAAATTCAAAAGGGTAGACAGCAAGTTCAGCCGAATTGCAAGCAACACTAGCAAACACCACTACTAAGTATGGGCAATTATAATAGTTATGCTATGCTTCGCAAGTAATAATAATAATACTTATAAAGCAGAACAGTATGTTGTCTGTCAAGCCAACATAATGTGATAAAGGGAAACAGCAATAAATTTTTATAGTAGGTTAACATCCTGTAAAAATGTCAAAGCCCCTATTAACTCCCCTGGTGTTAATAAGGTATTATTAGTGAATATATACACACAATATTGAGTTGGCGCCCATGGTTTCCGGCTTAGTCTCCATGGATTAGCCAAAATATTTGACGGAGTTCTAACATATCAGAAAGAATTTGAGGTGAGTATTACGACTGAAAGGATCTAAAAGCTTTTCTGAGGATATGGAAGAGGTCTTAACTTTAAGGTTAACATTAGTTGACCATTTTTAATTGAAATGTGACTTCTTTTATATAAGATTACTATAATTACCTTTAATCTGGTTGTTAAGGGTGACAACTGCACCTGCCACTCCCTCACCATCGGGTCTGTTCAAAACTCTTCCCATTACTGAGAAGCCCATCACTTGGAAAATTGGCTACAGAAAAAGATAGGTAGAAAAATGGAAAGAAAAGAAAAAAGGTGTGATCAACAGCATTACCAACAACCAACAGTACCAATCACTGAGAATGACAAACTGCAGTTTTTTCACATTGTTGCTGTTGTAATTGCCCAATGCTAATTTTATGCTTTAACATAAATGTTTCTTTTCTACCCTGTTGATATGCCCAACTGTAATTTTGAGTGGTATGCTGCTACTGAAAGCAATTACCTCATACACCTCATAGATTTATTGATATTCTTCATCAGTTTACAAGTCATAAGGAAGCAGTTATAGAAGAAATGATTAGCCTTACCTCTAACTTCAAAGTGTTGTGCTCGACTTTGAAATCTAGCCGGGATGGAGCAACATCAAAAGTGATCCGTTCACCTCTGTAATATGGCACCTGGGATTTCAAACAGATTCAGTTATACCATGATGCTAGTTCTACAGTATTTTGTAACTCTGCAAAAATTAAAAGAAAATGGACAATCGTACCACTGTGTATTCACCACTGGGCAAGCACGGAAAGGAGAAGGTGCCATCCTCACGTGACTGTGCACTACACAGATACACAAATGATGAATCATCTGACAAGGCACCATCTACAGGAGTGGAGCTACAGCCACTGATCTGCAGAAAAACACAACACTCTTTGATCATAATGGAGCCGGCTGCAAAGCAAATCACAGGTTTATATTAACATGCATATTTTAATACATTTTGTTACACCTCTGGTGGAGATATTTTGTTTTTGGGTTGTCTGCCCAACAATCCATTCAGCCGAGCTTCTCATTAGTGCAATATCTCAAAAACAAATGGTTGAATGATTGTAGGATTTATAAGAAATTATTATTGTAACAAGCAGATTAACTGAATAGATTTTGGATTTGATTCAAACAGATCAAGGTCACAGCATGGTCAAATGTCCAGAATAGTTTTCTTCAATAACATAATAACCTTCAATAAGCTTCCTGTTTGTCACACACAGATTTTGGCATCAGGGATGCAACAAAATTTCGGCTGGCGAAAAAATTTTTGGCCGAAAGAGGAAAAAAAAAAAAAAAAAAAGGCAAAAACATGAGCCGAAAATATATGCCGCCACACCCCACCCCTCGGTTATCGTCGTATTGCAACATTACTAGAGCCGCAATTTAAAGTACATTGCTTTGACGAGGAGAAAACGCAGCGTGCATGGGAAATGATACGGGCAGCGGTGATGAATGCATGGCTGAAGGATTGACGTGCAGCACAGAGCAAAGTGTCCCAGAGGAACAGCTGTGTACAAGTGATGAATTGATTAAATGAAAAAAAGTCTAATATTAATACAATTACACACAAACATTTATTTTTTTTTGGTTTTAAAAAAAATCTTATTCAGTTTCATCACTAGTGGCATTGAATAATAATTGTTTCTATAGTAACTGCTTATTAATAGGGACCTGTGTGTGGATGATTAACATAATCTAAGCCTCATAATAAAGGATGTAAAAAAGTATTAGCCAAAGAAATTTCTTAACCAAATAAATGTCTATCAGAACGCAGCAGCACGCCTTGTTTTCAACCAGCCCAAAAGCACCCCTCTTCATCTCCCTCCACTGGCTTCCTGTAGCCGCCCACATCAAATTCAAGGCCTTCATGCTCACGTACATGACCTTGTCTGGAACAGCACCCCCCTACCTCAACACTCTTCTTGAGCTTTACGTTCCCTCACGCAACCTGTGATCGATTAACGAACCTTTACACTAACTGTTCCTCAGTGGTGGAATGATCTTCCAACTTCAATCCAGATAGCAGAATCCGTCACTATTTTCAAAAAAACAACTAAAGACCCACCTCTTCCGTGAACTAACCCCTAACCTGCCAACTGCCACATTATTAAAAAAAATAATAATAATAAAATAAAATATTACACTGGCTCTTACATCCCTACCCTGCACACTTTGCTTCTCTAGAACTTAATTTAAAATCTTGTATTATAGCACTACTTGTATTGTTCTCCGCTTGATATATCGCTTTGCTTGTATTTCCTCATTTATAAGTTTCTTTGGATAAAGGCGTCTGCTAAATGAATAAAGGTAAATGCAATGTGTAATTGTTGGCATGTTGAAGTTTTATTTCATATTTACAGAAGGAGTTTCCAGTGTCAGTGGTTTGTATCAGTCAGAGATAAATCTGTTCTTTAGCTTTTCTTTTACACCGGAAATTGCACTTTATATTTTTTTGCATTTTTATTTTATTCTTTTTTATGTTTATTCTTGGTATTTTATTATTTCATTAATAATTTTTATTTTAATTGTCTTATTAGCTTCATGGGAAAGTTAGGGAATGACTATTTAACAATGTGTACAATGTACAATGTGTTGCTGTTTAATACAAATTCTATTGTTGGCAAAGTGCGATGGCATTAGATAAATTAAATACTTTGGGATGTGTGGTTATAGGAAAATTATCAACTTCATATTTGCATTGCATCACACCACTACTTTGGTTGATTATTTTATATTGACATGCTCCATTGTTTTATAACTTATGTCCCAAAAGCATGCAAGCAGAACTGGGATAGATGGAAAGTGTCCTTGATGAGGTTTTGACCATTGAAACTACTCACCTCTTGCATCATTGTGGCAGAGTAAAGAAGAAATGTAACCTCCTTCATGGGTTCACCATCACTTTGCACCTCACCAGAGACATCATAGCCTTTAACCACTAGTGGAGCTGCAGCCTGGGCATTGGCATTTGACACAACTACAGAGGTTGAGGTCTGTAGGGGTAACACAAACCAATGAGTCTCTGCTAAACAGATATTTGTGAGATGAAAACATTGAGATACTTTAAACAGAAGATTATTTTAAGCATTTGGCCTATATTATATATATTATACATACATACACACACACACACACACACACACACATATATATATACACACACACACACACACACACACACAGAGACAGTCAGTGTGTAAAAACTCAATATGAACCCAAGTTAGTCATTTAACATACAGTTGTGCTCATACCCTAACCCTTGCAGAATCTGTAAAATGGTAATTAAAAAAAAAAATTTAAAAAAAGGCAAAAAAAGAGGGATCAAACATTTAATTTAGTTTTTTTTATTTAATACTGCCCTGAATGAGCTATTTTACATAACTGATGTATGCATATAGTCCACAAGACACAAAAAAACAGAATTTATACAAATGAACCAGTTCAAAAGTTTACATACACTGATTCTTAATACTGTGTGTTGTTAACTGGATGATCAATGACTGTTTTTATGTTTTGTGATAATTGTTCATGAGTCACTTGTTTATCCTAAGCAGTTAAACTGCCCACTGTTCTTCAGAAAAATCCTCCAAGTCCTGCACTTTCCTTGGTTTTCTAGCATCTCTTACATATTTGACCCCTTTCCAACAGTTTATATGATACTGAGGTCCATCTTTTCACACTTAGGACAACTGAGGGACTCGTACACAACTACTATATTACATAAGGTGCAAACATACACTGATGCTCAAGAAGGCAACACGATACATTAAGAGCCAGGGAGATGTAAACTTTTGAACAGGATGTTCTTTGTAAATTGTTATTTTGTCTTCTGGAAAAAACATAAATATCTTATGTAGCTAGTGAAGGGCAGTATTAAATGAAAAAAATAAATAAAAACAATTTACACCAACAATCCTGTTCAAAAGTTTACATCTCGCTGGCACTCATGAACAACTATCACAAAACATAAAAACAGTCATTGATCATCCAGGTAACAACACACAGTATTAAGAATCAAGCGTGCGCAAACTTTTGAACTGGTTCACTTGTGTAAATTCAGTTATTATTATTATTATTATTATTATTGTGTCTTGTGGACTACATGTAAACATCTTTTATCTGAAATAGCTTATTCAGGACAGTACTAAATAAAAAACAAAATTAAATTTTTATGAGCCCTCTTTTTTTATTATTAACATTTTGCAGATTCTGCAAGGGGTATGTAAATTAATGAGCATAACTGTAACAAGATGGCAAAAATAGGAACACTTAAAAACAAAGCCATAACTACATTTGTAAAGTCAGCCCCCACAATATTTGGGGCTGATACCTGCTAATTAGTATAAATTGTTAGCCAAGCTACGAGAAAACATTACTGAGTTGAGACAGTTTACCCGTTCCAGGATCCACGATGCATGAGATGCTGTAATTTCATAATTTCCAGGAAGTACTTTAGAAAAAGTGAACCTGCAGAACAAATATAATCATGTGATATGATTTATGTGACTTACATGACATGTTAGATTACAGGAATACACGAATAGGAATACATGGTCTCTTGCAGCATATATGGTCATAATATTTCCAAATAATTTCCTGAATTTCCATACTTCTCAGCTTGTTTAAAGTTCCTTTAAAATCAATATTTTTCCAGTCTTACTAGACCTGCATGAGAGCCTTGATAGTATGAGTTCTGATGCATTTTCTAAACAAGCGATGTCAAATGAATATTACAAAAATAGAATATTAACTCACTGTCCTTCAGCCTGAGTGAACACCATCTGAAGTATTTGATCCTCTCCAGCATTCTTCAGGCTGACCTCCACTCCTGCTGGGCCTTGCAGATGACCTTTACTCAGAACCTGAAGAAAAGACAGTTTAAATTATTAAATTGAATAAAACAAGACTTGTTCATGAAAAAAACTGCAGGCAAGAATATTTTTCTTACTGTTCCTAAGACAGAGAATCCAGTAAAAAAAAAATTAATGTCCTGCTCTTTGGTGCATACGTCATTGAGGCCATCCACATGGATATCCACAGTGGTTGGCTCTGGAATCAAGTGCAGAGTAAAGGAATCAAAGTGTCAATAGTTAAAACATCTTATCGGATATAACACTGCATTTACTTTATTGGACACTCTTAAAACCTGTCATTTTGTAATCATATCTGAAAGCATAATAAATTTTATTATTTATTAAAATTTACGAACTTCTTGTGACTAAACATTTCACTCTAGCAGCTGCAACATACTTATATACTAATGAACTAGTTTTGTTTGAAGGGAATACATGACCTATACATTTGAATAGGTTTCAGACTTCACAATAATAGATGAGATTTTTTTGATGGTGTTTATTTTATTTCATGAATTGGGACTATACCACCACAGAATGATGATCAACACAGCAACATGCTATATGGTGCTCATGATTCTCCAATGTAGGGAATGGTGAGTAGGGAGCAACTTTAAACAGAGCAGCATATGGAACAGTATATCTACAGAGAGCTGTTGATGAAAAATCATCCCTTACCAAAGCTCCATCCAAGAGGTGGTTCTATTTTGAGGACAAAATCACCCTGTAAGAGGAAACAACCACTATTAAAACATTATTTGTTTTATTTATTGTGTTACAATAGACAATCAACTGCTAAAATTTTGTCCACAAATTCTGACATCCCAGTTGTGGCAAAAGTGGGTATAGAGCATGTGTGTAAAACTCAAATTCTGCCTGGGCCACATCAATATTTCATCAGACTCTGAAGGTCAGCAAACGGAGTAGATACATGTTTTACATATTTAACATATTCTATGTTGACAAACACCAATAATCTATAGATTCTGAAAGTAGAATAGGATCTATAGGCACACACGTGCGCAGAGAACCTTTATTATATAGAATTAGTATTAATATTAGTATAGTAATACTGGGTAGGGCCTCCCTTTGCTCTCAAAACAGCCTCAATTCTTCATTCAAAATATTTCTTTGAGATTCTGGTCCATGTTGACATGATTGCATCATGCAATTCCTGCAAATTTTTCAGGTGCACTTTCATACTGCAACTCTCCCATTGTACCACATCCCAAAGGTGTTCTATTCAGATCGGTGACTGGTAAGGCCACTGAAGAACACTGAACTCACTGTCATGTTTATGAAACCAGTTTGAGATAACCACCCTCAAGGTGACATTAGAACATACAAAAATTAAGTGAAAACCAATCAGAAAGGTTATAGAGGAAAAAAAAAAAAAATAAATAAAATAAAATAAAATAATAATAATATATATATATATATATATATATATATTACAATAACTTAGTTGCATAAGGGTGCACACCCATAAACTAATACTTTGTTGAAGCACCTTTTGATTTTATTACACCACTCTATTAGCATGGCACATCTTGACTTGCCAATATTTTCACATGCTTTCTTCAGGTCTTGTTCTTGGTAACGTCACTGTGATACCCCATTTTCTTCAATTTTTTATGATGGCCTTCACGGTGTTCCATGGTATATCTAATGTTTTGGAAATTCTTTTATACCCCTCTCCTGAGCGATACCTTTCAACAAGTGAGATCCCGTACATGCTTTGAAAGCTCTTTGCTGACCATGGCTTTAGAAGTCGGATGAAACCAAGGTGATGTCAAGAAAAATCTTCAGAAACAGCTGGTAGTTATTTGGGGTTAACCTGAATAATTTCATTGATGACAGCTGTATGATGATTACTTTTGAACATGAGACTGGCTCATTCCGAACCCAATTATAAAAGGGTGTGCACACTTATGCAACCAGGTTATTATACTTTTTTCATTTTCGCTAAAATGTTTAATTGTTTTTCACTTATCTTTTATACATTGTAATTTCACATTCAAGGTGGTAAACGTTCTGACAAGATTTATCTTGATTTCATTTGTTTTACATCACAAAAACCTGCCATTTTAACAGGGGTATGTTTTTATATCCATTGTACTATCTGCCACAGCATTTATTGTCCCCTATATCAGTGAATAGCAATAAAGCACTGGTTGATCAAAGTAGTTATGCACAAAAGTTGTATGACATACACTATATGGCCAAAAGCTTGTGGACACCTGACCATCCCACTCATGTGTGCTTTTTTTGATTATTCAATTACAGATTTAGTGCCACCTTTGCTGTTATAATAACCTCTTCTAGGAAGATTTTCTAATGGATTTTGAAACATGGCTGTGGGGATTTATGCTCATTAAGCCCCAGAAGCATTAGTGAGGTCTGGCACTGATGTTGGGCAAAAAGGCCTGGGGCACAGTCATCATTCCAAGTCATCCCAAAGGTGTTCAGAACGGCTGAAGTCTGGGCTCTGTGCAGGCCACTCGAGTTCTTCCACCCCAACCTTGGAAAACTATGTCCTCATTTATTACAGATGCCCCCTGATGCTATTGCTTTGTGCACGAAGGCACTGCCATGCAGGAACATGTTTGGACTCAGCCCCTTGGTTCCAGTGGTGGGAAACTGTAATACTACAGCATACAAAGACATCCTATACAACTGTGTGCTTCCAACTTTGTGGAAACAGTTTGTGGACAAACCACATATTGGTGTGATGGTCAGGTGTCCACAGACTTTTAGCCATATAGTGTATAAGCTGAATGACTGCTGGGTATTTATAGTGTGTGAATTGTGAAGGAAAACCACAACAAAAATTGTGAATTCTTTGAAAATGAATCTCACTTTTCAGCCTCAAACTTAGAAAAGAAAAAAAAAAAAAAGTCTTTACAATAAATAAGTAAGGAAGGCTCAAAGATCAAGGGGACAAGAGGAGTCCTTGGAATGTTCCCGCCTGGCAAAATAGACTAGTAATACTTTTACATACACATTATCCATCTGCTTAAGATACACTTTACACTGCTTTAAATTTTCCAAATATGAAATTACACACGTGTTGTTTACAGTCTACATAAGTAAGAAATATTACAGCCATACCTTGTCATAGAGCGGGATCATGAAATAGCCATTGATGGGAGCACAGTCCGTCTGATATTTCAGGGAGCCTTGCTTAGTGTACAGCCTTATCTGGAGAATAAAAGCAAAAATATCAAAGCTTCATGACTATAAAACATTGACTTTCTAGCTGCATGTGGGAGCAGTTTGTTTCTATATTGACATTATGAAACACTTTTCTGTCTATCGTTGGTAATGTCGTGGTATCAGTACTTTGTTACTCGTTGTAACAAGTAACTGGCTGTAACAACCGAGTTATTTTCTCCATTAAATATTTTTTTAAATTTGACTCGTATTTTTTCATAATATGGCTACATTATTTTGTTCATTTTGTTTTTCAGCTTTGGTGTTTCATAAGCACCAGGCCATAAGAACAAACTATTATACTCCAAACACTATTATTATTAGTCCTAGATAATTGTCTAACTCTGACGCTGCTTGGTGTACTACTAAAAATAGCTGCTTGCAACAATGCATTTAAAACAAACGTAACAATTAGAGATTGTGTTGCCTGGTTAGCTACACGCATGTAAAAGTCCAAAGATGGGGGTAGAAATCCGATAAACCAAGCAGCTGTGTCCGGAAATGAATTCAGCTGTAGAGCAGGCTAACCAAGTGGCTAAACAACTCTGTCTGTCTCTCTATATAAAACAAAATCTCAGTCTCACCTCGACGAGGGAGTAATCAATTTCCACATCTGACTTGACAAACCCACCGCAGCCAACTAAAATATCATCGGCGCAATTCACAGAAACTACATACAGAGAAAAAATTATAAACACTAAGATCTTCAACATCTTAAGCACGGCCATCATTCGGTCCCTGTGTAGAGTAGACAGGCGGTGCATAAGGCTCTTGTAGGTCGAACCAATCATAACACACAGACCTGATTTTTACACCAATAAAATCTGCCATCCTTACAACTACTCTTCTCTCATTCGTTTCATTGGCTAATACAGAATAGGAAACGGAAAACGACCACGGCAAGGGGGCGGGAATTAGCTGATAAGGTACGTCCAATAAAGTCACTGGGTGAGTCCAGGCGCAATCCCCCCCACCCCCCGGAACATAGTTAGGTTATGTTGACAAAACGTGTGTTCAGGATTATTTTCAAAATTAGCAACATGTTCTAACTAGAAAAATAAAATATTTCAAACGATATATTATGAGAGTATAACAGTATATTCCCGAGTATCAGTATATTCCCGAGTTCGATTGTTTTGGGCAGTTTATCTTTTCTCCCTGCATAAACATTTTTCTAAATGAAGTATGGAAAAAATAAAACCAAGATGTACAAACGTCAGCACTGTCAGCAAGATCTGTGAATATAGCTCTTGACAGTTCCTCATCCTTGGGTACAGTTCCTATTTGGTCTCAACTTGTGATGTGCATGGGACTGTTTATTTTATTTTATTTTATTTTATTTTATTTTATTTCTTCTTCTTATTATTATTATTATATTTTGCGTTCGCACCCACAACCTTTTGTTATACAAAATATAGGCTAATGTGTTATGGGAGAACGGTTTTGAATATGAGTTCCTTTCATAACTTTTGTTTAGACAGGTCTCAAGATGATGTGAGTCAAATATGAACAACATTTAGGGGAGGAGTAGCAAAAATGCCACTTAGATGGAAGCATTTTGTAATTTTTAACCAGTAAGTGGCGCTGTCATGAAATTTGATGCATATCCTCAGGTCATGTACCTGAAATGCTTACCAAGTGTTTGCTGAGATACAGCCTCGCATCCTGTTTGGCTGCTTCGCTGTCAGATTCGTTGGCCCATTACAGGCAAAGCATTTGGAGTATTCAGAATTCTTTTGATAATTTTTGCGAGGCTTACTCTGAGGATGACGGGTGCCAAATTTGGTGATGATTGAACAAAATTTGTAGGAGATGTAGCAAAAAATCTGTTTTGAAAAAAATCCAAGATGCCAGAAAGTCTAATTAGGTGGAAATTGATATCATGGGGTGTGTTGAACCCATCTTGACCCAGGGAATCCAGGGCTTTTCAATTTTTGACACATGGTTCAAAAGTTATGACCATAAACATACTTCCAAATTAGGCCCAAATTTGACTCCACGGTAGAGCTTGAGCATTGGCCTAAAACTGGGCAGAATGTTCCTTAGACCCCAAGCTTTACACCAATCCAAGTCTCCAAAAACAGAAGACCAAAAAAAATTACCTGGAGGATATACAATGTTATTTAGTATATTTCTAATGCCGTTATTTGAGACTCAAAATATCTGTATTACCAGTAAATATTTTACTCTTGATGTCAACAAAATGTGGGTCTCTCTCCCACCATGCATTTTTGAGAAGAATCAATAACGTTTTCAGGTTTGCGTCCACAACATCAAACTCCTTAAGTCTAACTGGTATTTTAAATTTATTTACAAATTCTCTATATGCTAAATAAGACTACATCATTGTTTAATAACTGACTAACTAATATAATATCATTATCAAACCATAGATAAAAAAGAGATTTATTTTTGCATATACATGTTTT
>JANDJT010000021.1:2954412-2980262 GCA_024331685.1 Stegophilus panzeri | reverse complement strand
AATTGAACAAGATTTAAAGACAATATGTTTAGAAGAATGGGCCAAAATCACACCTGAATACTGCAGCCCATTAATTTATTCATACAGGAAGCATCTTGAAGCTGTCATTACAGACAAAGGTTTCTCCTCTAAGTGTTAAATACATTTTAGTTAGCAAATACTTTTTTCCTGTGTCATTCCACTTTATTACACATAACTTAATTTATCGACTTTTATGTTGTGAATTCTTTATATTTCTTTATATTTCCAGATTTCTTGAGTTAATATTGATGTCTGGTGAAAATTTCATGTGAATAGCCTCATAGGAAATATATGCGTCCAATATTTATTTCCCCCACTGTATCTCTTCTCATACAGAGGAGAGCTCCGCCCACATTTTGAAAGACAAAATCTTCAAGAAGGGGTCGATTCGAGTGGTTCCTCCGCACCTACATCATCAGGGGTTCTACTCTCTGTATTTCCTGGTTCCAAAAAAGGACGGCTCACTTTGTCCTATTCTGGATCTCAGAGTGTTGAAAAAACATTTGAGGAAATACGCTTTCAGAATGCTGACACACAGCACTCTTTCTCGTGTAATTGATCAGATAGACTGGTTCACATCAGTCGATCTGAAAGATGCTTTTTTCCACATAAGCATTTATCCCCCGCACAGGAAATTCCTTCGTTTTGCCTACCAAGGCATACCTTATGAATTCAGTTATTCCTTTCGGTCTCTCTTTAAGTCCGAGAGTGTTTTGTTTGTCTGCGGAGGCGGCTTTAGCCCCGCTGAGAATAACGGGTCTCAGGAGCAAAAGCAATTTTACTACTGCTCAGAATGTTATATTCCTGGGTTTGAATAGAATAGAATATAATCTTTATTGTCATTATACATGTACAACAAAATTGGATGCAATCCGATCAGTACAACATCAAATAAAGTGCAACAGGCTTATAAATATAAAAGACCCTTTAAAAGTAGCTCTAAAATATAGAAAAAGAAAAGAAAGATTCTAAAAGGAAATGAAAACACATCATACCACACATACACAACAGTTCACTGCATGATACAGCTCCTTAATATTGCAGTGTTAATGCTGCTATTGCTTTGTTCGTGTTTTCATTGTTCTGAAATGTCTGCCCGAGGCCAGCAGTTCAAACAGGGAGTGTCCTGGGATCTTTAAGTATGCTCTGGGCTTTTTTGAGGTAGCTGGAACTTTAAAGATCTTTCAGGGAGGGGAGAGGGCAGCCAATAATTTTCTGAGCTGTGGTGATGATCCTCTGGAGCGCTTTCCTCTGTGTTTCTGTGCAACTGGCAAACCACACACAGATACAATAAGTCAGTATGCTCTCCATGGAACAGCAGTAGAAGGACAGAAGCACTTTTTGGGTGAGGTGGTTCTTCCTAAGGATTCTCAGGAAGTAAAGTCTCTGCTTTGCCTTCATTACCAGTACTGTGGTATTAGTGCACCAGGTTAGGTCCTCCTCTATGTGCCCGCCCAGGAACTGGAAGGCCGGGATCCTCTCCACACATTCCCCACTGATCAAAAAGGGCTGAATATCTGTTTTATTTTTCCTATAGTCTATTATCAGCTCCTTGGTTTTGGTGGTATTGAGGTCCAGGTTGTTATCTGTGCACCACACAGACAGCTGCTCCACCTCGTCCTGATAAGCGGACTAATCCCCCCCACAGATGAGCCACACTATGGTGGTGTCTATGGTGGTGTCATCCGCAAATTTAATGATGCTGTTGCTGGAGTTGGCGGGGGTGCAGTCATGGGTGTACAGAGTGTAGAGTAGGAGGCTCAGCACACAGCCCTGTGGGGAGCCAGTGCTGAGACTAAGGGCTGAGGAAGATGTGGGTGCCTACTCTCACCCTCTGGGAGCGATCTGACAGGAAGTCCTTAATCCAGAGGCACATTGCATGATGTAGTCCCAGGTTTACCAGTTTGGTCACCAGTCTGTGTGGGAGTATGGTGTTAAATGCAAAGCTAAAGTCCACAAAGAGCAGCCTAGCGTAGTTCTCCCGCTGCTCTAGGTGGGTCAGGGCAGTGTGTAGAGTTGTAACTATGGTGTCCTTTGTGGACCTGTTACCTCAATACGTAAACTGTTGTGTGTTAAGCATGGGTGGGAGGTTTGAGACTATGTAAGTCTGGACCAGTTTCTTGAAGCACTTCATGATGATAGGAGTAAGTGCCACTGGACGGTAGTCATTCAGGCTGCTGATGTTGGTCTTTTTTGGCAGTGGAACTATGGTAGAGGACTTCAGGCAGGGAGGGATGGTGGACTGGGCTAGGGACCGTTAAAGATCTTGGTAAAGACCCCAGCCAGTTGGTCCACACAATCCATCAGCACCCATCCCGAGACGGCACTGGGTCCCGCAGCTTTCCTCGGGTTCACCGCCCATAGTGTGCGCCTCACCTTATGCTCCTCCACAGTGAGGATGTGGCTGCTGTGGACTGGTGGATGTGATGTGTTTGCCTACGGTTGCTCCACCTTAAAGCAGGCAAAGAAGTGGTTCAACTCCTGCACCAGCAAAGCATCACCGACCACAACAGAGAGGTTTTCAAATTTGTAACTGGTGATGTGCTGGACCCCCTGCCACACCTGCCTTGTGTTGTTGTTGTTGTTGTTGAAATAGTCCTCAATCTTCCTTTTATAAGCAGCCTTGGCCTTCCTGATGCCTCTTTTCAGATTGGCTCTGGCAGCACTGTATCACTGCCCCATCACCGGACCTGAAAGCAGTGTTTCTGTCCCTGAGCAGGCACTGGACTTCTTTTATCATCTGGGGCTTCTGGTTGGGATATACCCAGGTACACTTGTCCACAGTGACAGTGTCCATGTAGTGCTTAATGTAGCACAGGACAGTTGTTGTGTATTCAACCAGGTCCTGATGCTCAGAAATGTCCCAGTTTGTTCTCTCAAAGCAGTCTCGCAGTTGATGAGAGGCACCTTCAGGCCACATTTAAACAGTCTTAAATGTGGTAAGAGCACTTTTCCTGAGGGGGTTGTATGCCGGGATTAAAAGCAGGGACATATGGTCAGACTGGCCCAGGTGTGGTAGTGGTTTAGCTCTGAACCCCTGTTTGATGTTGGAGTAGACCTTGTCCATTGTATTTGCTCCTCTAGTTGCATGGTGATGGAATCTAGGGAGCACTACTTTTAGATCAGCATGGTTGAAGTCCCCCACTATGATGTGAACAGCCTCAGCATACATGCTCTGTTGCCTGCTACTGGTGTTTTGTAAATGTCCAAGAGCTGAGTTAGCATTAGCATCCGGTGGAATATACACAGCAGTTATCATGACCAAAGTAAACTCCTGGGGAAGAAATATGGGCCTGCATTTAACAGTCACAAACTCCAGAGCTGGGGAGCAGTGACTGTCTACAGTCTTAGTGTTAGTACACCAACTGCTGTTGACAAATAAGCATAACCCCCCTTCTTTGCTCTTACCGGAGTCTCTGGTCCTGTCATGCCGGTGTACTATGCAGCCTGCTAGCTCGATAGCTGAATCCAGATTGAGTGAATGAAGTCAGGTCTCTATGATTAACATAATGCAACTGTCCTTAATGTTCTTGTTCATTGCAACCTGTAGCTTCAATTCGTCCATCTTGTTTACAAGAGATCTCGTGTTGGTGAGAAATATACTACGAAGCGGCAGCTTGTGTGCCCGCCTTCGAAGCCTCACCAGCATGCCTCCCCTGCAGCCTCGCTTTTGCTTCCTGTCCCTGAGCTGCCTCCGTCTCCTGCCGGAGTGGAAGCGGAAAAACTACAGTAGGCTGTAACAGTCCGCTTGCTGCATAGTCCTATCTTTAGGAGATCTTGCTGGCTGTAGATGTTGTTTACCCAGCAGAATGTCATCAGGATGAGTAACAGTATGTACATAAACAGCCAAACAAAGCACCAAAAAGGAGAGTACTGAACGCTGCGTCTATGCGTGCCACCATCTTAGTGCAGTTCCAAGCTGAATTCAATAATCATGCGTGCATGTCTATTGCAAGAGCACATTTGCTCCCTAATGAATAGCCTCTCACAGTTCAGGGAGGGGGTGAGGGTACAATATCGCACATGTTTCAGACTAAAGGGCCTTATGGCATCAGCCATTCAGGTTTTGCCTCTGGGCCTTCTGAGAATGAGGGCATTCATGAAATAGGTTTTATCCCTTCACCTCAGCCCTCTACATGACCCCGGCCACTCCATCACAGTGACGTGCTCGTGCTCAGCAGCCCTGCGCCACTGGAGGAACACGGGGTTTTACACTCATGGCACTCCCCTCGGGGCGGTCATGTTGCGAAAAGTGGTGACGACAGATGCGTCCTCAGTGGGGTTGGGAGCCACCCAGGAGGGCAGAGCAGTGAATGGCATGTGCAAACAAACTCTGCTCAGCCCACATTAACTATTTGGAGCTCATTAAAGTATGGAAGGCTCTGAAACATTTTCTGCCCCACCTCCGGGGGCATCATGTGCTGGCACACTGTGACAACACCACAGCTGTAGTACACATCAGTCACCAAGGAAGGATGCACTCCCCCAAGCTTCATGCTCTAGCTCACAGACTTTTAGTGTGGAGCAGGCAGCACTTTCTGTGACCCATGTCCCAGGCATCAGGGTTGCAGACCTTCTGTCGAGGGGGAACCCACTCTATGGAGACTGGTGCCTCCACCCGCAAATAGTGGACTTATTGTAGGAGAGATTTGGCCGGGCTGCCATAGATCTCTTCACCTTATGCAAAAACACCCATTGTCCTATGTTCTTCTTGCTAAGGAACAGGGACGCACCCCTCAGCGTGGGTGCACTGGCCCATCGGTGGCCCAACGTGCTGCTTTATGCATTCCCTCCCCTTTCCTTAACAGCCCCCACCATAGCCAGGCTGAGAGTTCAGAGCCTGACCCTCATTCTGGTGGCACCCAGTCCCAGATGGCCCAAGGTGCTGTGGCTGGCAGAGATAATTCCCCTCCTGTATGCCTAAGGCTATTGCTGCATGCCATGTTGGGTTTGATGGTATGACAGTGGGTCAACACCCCCTCATTCGCCAGTTCATGAAGGATGCTCGACGCTTACTTCCAGTCACTAGAAGAGCTCTTCCAGAGTGGGACCTCTCCATGATGCTGGAGGCTCTGTCCCTACAGCCTTTTGAGCCTCTGCGGGAGATTTCCCCTAAGCTTCTGTCCTTGAAGACAGCTTTACTCCTGGCCCTGGTTTCAGCCAAACATGTCAGTGATTTACATGCACTCTCTGTTCATTCCTCGTGCACTAAATTCTCTCCCAGTGGAGATAAGGTTTTTCTTAGGCCCAACCCGGCCTTTATGCCCAAATACTTCCCAGCATTCACCTGTGAGGTGATTGAGCTTTCTACTTTTCATCCTCCTCACTTCTTCTCTGTGGAGGCTCAGAAGGTGAATCCTCTGTGTCCTGTGCGTGCACTATGGGCCTATATGAATAGGACTAGCCTTTTCAGGACTAGCCTGAAAACTGGGCAACTGGGGAGTTGGACGTGGATCTCAAACACGAGATGATGAAAGAGAACAATAGGTTCCTGTCCATAACCCCGGTTCTCTGAAACATCGAGTAGAGAGATCCACCAAGCTTGCCCTGCTTGCCGCACGAAAAGCGAATTTGCTCACTGAGGAAGAGGAGTGTGTGCCGATCATTTATGCACTCAGGTAAGGGGCGTGCCCTTACCTGACATTGGACACGCACTCCTGTCTGCCACAGCCAGACTTGGTGCAATTGTATGCTTCTACAGAGGTCAGGTATGGATGCCCTTCCCATAGGTGGATCTCTCCACTTGATGTTTCAGATAACTGGGGTTACGGACAGTAACCTATTGTTTCCACCACCTTTCAAAAGCCATACCGATATGGTAAGATAAAACAAAGGCAACCTGAGTAAACAGTTTATAAATGATACGAATACAGTTTTAAATGATAATGTTATTATTGAAGTAAAAAAGTTATCCAATACCAACTGGGCCTGTGTGAAAATGTATTTGCCCCCATAGTCACTAATTCCCCAAATCTATGAAACTGTATTCATAATGGGGTTCAGCTGGATTAGACACAACCAGGCCTGATTACTGCAAACCCTGTTCAATCAAATCAACACTTAAATAGTACTTTTTCAACATCATGGAGTTGGTTAAAAGGTCTTACCCAGTAACACACTAGAGGGCAGTATAATGTAACAGGCCAGCGCAAGTAACCAGTCATGTGATATGGTGAAGGACTGGAAATAAAGAGCATTTAGAAAATCAGAACTAGTCATATACATAACAAGAAAGGTGTCAGTTGCATTGAAAAAGAGACTGATAGAGAAACTGGATACTCAAATAAGAGAAGGAGTCCTCAGACAGGTAGAAGAACCTACAGAATGGGTGAACTCCCAGGTTATATTTGAGAAACTAGATGGAGATCTTAGACTGTATATAGAGCCAAAAGACTTAAACAAAGGGATCCAATGCGAGCACTGCTGACTACCAACAAAATCAGACATAAATGCAATGAGTGGAGCATGCTACTTCTCTAAATTGGACACCTCATCTGGAATTTACCAAATAGTGCTAGGTGAGGAAAATGCAAAGTTATGCACCTTTAATACACCTTTCGGCAGGCATCGTTTCTTATGGTTACAATTTGGCATCAGCTCAGCCCCAAAAGTTTTCTACAAAACTGTGCAGCAGCTGTTTGATGGAATGGAGTAGTTGTTTTTTTTTAATTGATGATGTGGTAGTCTGTGGCAGCACAAAAGAAGAGCACGATGTAAGACTGCGCATGGTCCTAAATCAAGCACAAAAATCAGGTCTGAAACTAGATTAAAATAAGTGCCAGTTTTGCGTGAGAGAAATTACACTCCTGGGAGAAACTGTTTGAAGCAGGGGTACATCCAGACCCAGAGAAAATCCGGGCAACTGTAGAAATGCTGGAACCAGGAGACAAGAAATACCTACAGAGAGCCTTATTAGTTAGTATACTACCTAGGAAAATTTGTTCCAAATCTGTCAGCAAATACAAGGACACTGAGAAGCCTGTTAGAAACAGACACAGTGTGGCAGTGGGAGCAAGAGCATGCAAAAGAGTGGGAGTGGCTAAAGAGCAGCTTAACAAAATAACCTGTTTTGAAATTATATGACCAAGACAGACCATTAAAAGTCTCTATGGATGCAGCTGGCTCAGCAGAAGTTCTTCTCCAGCAGCATGATGCATAGTATCCAGTCGTTTATGCATCATGCACAGTGATATCTGCAGAAAGAAACTATGTGCAGATAGAAAAAGAGACACTTGGTGCAGTGTTTGGCTGTGAACAATTTCACGAGTATGTATATGGAAGAGAAGTGATTCTAGAGACCGATCATGCTGCGACTATAGAAACATGATCTGACATTTGAATTTTAAGCCAGGAAAATACCCAGTAGTAGCTGACACACTAAGCAGGGCTAGCTTACATAATAACAAAAATTCCACTGAAGAAAATGTGCAGATTCATGTGGACTCAGAGCGCAGATGCCAGCGTCAACTGTAAAATGGGCTGAAATAGCTAGAGAAACACTGAAGGATGAAAAACTAAGGAGAGTGTTGGAACAGATACACCTACCTGGTCATGGGAAACTGGAAAAGCCATGCCAACATTTTAAATGTGAGTGGTCAGTGGTGAGAGTTCTGTTAAAAGGCACAAAACTTGTCCTACCTACTGACATGAGAGCACAGATGTTGAGATTTGTGCACGAGGGACACTTGGGGATAGAGAAATGTAAAAGGAGGGCACGAGATGTACCATATTGGCTGGGCATTCACAGAGTCATTGTGACATTAGTGCAGCATTTTGAGATATGCCAATGCCATAGATACCAGCAACCCAAGCACAGCAGCAGAACAGATAATTGCACACACAAAAGCCATCTTTGCAAGTCTTGGAGTGAATTCCAATGACTGACGGTACAATTGACCACAAATCTGTGGAAATAACTGATTTTGTTATTAAGTTGTGAAATATAAAGAAGAAATTTATTTTGTGTTACCTGGTTAGAAAGGTCAGATATTTAAGTTATGTTATAACTGTTTTAACTGCAGAGTTAAACAATTTCTTTTGAAAAAATTGGAGATGTATTGATATGTTTTACATACTGATGAAACCACTAGAGGACGGTATAATATAACAGGCCAGATCAAGTAACCAGTCACGTGATATGGTGAAGCGCCGGAAATAAAGAGCATTCTGACCAAATACACTGTGCACATACAAGCTTTTTCTTTACATTGAAAGCTCCAGGAACATCACTTAAACCGTCATTGTTAAGGGGAATGTTGTGGGTGGGCCCTGCATTAGGGTAGCACAGTGTAGAATATGCTCAGGTTTGACTGGAGAGGCGTTGTCACAGCCGCTATGGACAATACCTCACGACAATACCACCTTCTTCTTTTGTTGTCTGCCCCATTTCCAGTCATGAACATGCACACCTGTTTTGTATCTCCCAATTATCTTACCCTATTCAAGTTCTGTGTTTTTTCTTCCTTGTTTGTTGAAGCTTTAAGCTTGTGTTTGTGCCTGTGTGCATGGTTCAATTATTTATTGTTTGCAATGTGTATAGTTTTGTTTTCTATTTTAAGTTTTCCTAGCCTTAGTTGTTCTATGTTTTTTTGTTCTTTTTCCCCTCTGCTTTTTCTGGTTCTCAATTGTTTTTGCTACTATTCACTCTTTGTTTTCTGGAGCATTAAGCTTGTTTTCTATGTGCAGCAAGAAAACCACAGATATCTGGATGTTTAGAAGAAAGTAGAAAAATTGTTACAAAAGAACTTCACTTAGTTTGCCACTGGAACCATAAAACAATGAATCATTCACAGACATCGAGGAGCTGAGTTAATTACCGCCTGCCTAATTTCAGTTAATTTCAGCATCCTGTGAACAATACAGCAAACATTAGGACATCCATGACCAAGTGATGAACCCTCTCAGCCAAAGAAACCTCTGTCAAGCTGCCTTGTACCATTAGACGGGCTTTTTGCCATCAGGGCTTTTTTTTGCCATCAATGCTTTACCATCCGAGATGCTTTTTCATCACCCATCCTATGTCCGTGATGTCGACCATAACTTTGTAATTTACAAAGTTTACAAAGAAACCATTAAATTGGTTTCTATTTTATGTATATTATAAATTAAAGTAAATTATGTATGTAAATTGTTTATTATAAATGAAATTATGAATTAAAGTATTTGAAGTGGTTTTTGAGTTTGCATATTGGAGATAGTATTCCTCTTATGATGCTAAAAATTATTATTTTTTATTTATTAATGAACAGTACATCTCGCTTTTTTAACTGTTTATTGTTATAGATCGTATGCGACTGGAGTCTTCAATACAGAGTAGTTTATCATGACAAATTGAGTTTTCTTTTGTCACATTAACTTCAAGAGAAAGAGTAAAAGTGAGGCTGATGAGGGAACAATAGGCTAAAGCTCTTACAATGTAATCGGTAACGGCAATTACTTCCTTGTAAATTAAATAAATGTCTTGTAACAGAAAACTTCACCATGTTGATGATTACGCACATTTTAACTGGTTTATGTAGAGTGTCTGCCATAAATGTCCCTGTGAATGAGCTTTCACTATAGAAATAATAATGCATTTAATTAAATCTAAAAATCCCATGATTTTTTTGTGATCTCAGTATAACAACAGTTGTTTTCTAATCTTGTAATCTTCTAATCTTTTTTTAATCTTGTGAAAATGTAATTTCCGAGCTTATGTAGCAGTAGCATTCTAGGATTACATCACTGTGGCCAGTGACACAATGTCGTATATTGATATTACGACTATTCTTCAGTGTCATGTAAGGAGGTTGAGGTCGGATGCAAATAACAGCTTTTAATAAAGAAAGACAGACAGACAAATCCAAATCATGAGACAATAGCGTGGGCATAAACTAGGCAAGGCAAGAATCAAGAACGAGAAACAAGATCAAAGAACATGAAACAAAACGAGGAACAAGGTTCAAACGCTTGATACAGCGATAACACTCAATACTATATAACAGTATATAACAGTCTCTATATACTGTGGAGTGAGTGTGTGTGAGATTGGTAACAGGTGTTTGTAATTAGATCTCTGGAAAAGGTGAACGCGTGCGTGCGTGTGTGGGAAGTGTAGTCCTCTACGACCATGTTTGTGGTTCGTGGTGCATCCTGGGAAATGAAGTCACTGTTTTTCTGTGATATGACATTCAGTAATTACATCCTATTTTCAAATGTATCATTACCATTTGTCTTGTGAGCTGCAAAGTATTTAGGTCGTATCTATTCTTCAATAATAAAATAACAAAATTACTTCACAATCCTTCAAGTGACCTTGTTGGCAGGATATGCCTGAGCTCCAGCGAGTGTTTTCAACAGGAAACAACAAAGTGCGAACATTAGTCACACTTGTGTGTGTGCACGTGTGCGCATGTGTGTGTGTGTCCTGCCTCCATCAATACTCTCGCTTCTGCCACCTCTTCAGCCATTATCTTCCAGGACTGAGCTCGCTAAAAAAAGTGAGCAGTTGTTGTGTCCGCAACAGCGTATTGCGAGACTCGCGACCTCATTATACGTAATATAAACTAATTATTAAAACTACTTATATTCATTACCATTTAACAGTAATGGAGGAACAACACAGAATGTAGCAGAGTAAAAGTACATTTCTGTGATTAAAAATGAACTTGAATAAGAGTATATCCAGTTAAACCTACCCTTAACGGTATATATTTTTTCAAAAAGTTACTCAAGTAAATGTAACATGTAAAATGTAAAAAGTAAATTGTTACTACCCGCCTCTATGCATCAATCCTCCTTTTTTCCTGCTGTCGAACATTTAATGCCTCAGTCGTATCAAAGTAACCTGTGACATGAAGTAAAGTCAAGAAATTTTTGCAAGCATGATTTGGGTGGATGTTATACTGCATGGATAAGAAAATTTTTAAGCTTAAGTGAGAATGCTTCCTGGTGAAGATTTGGTAGTGTCAAATTTTGGATTGCTGAATGTTGAATTGTTGTGATATGTAGAGAGCTGTGAATGCAGGTAACATTGGAAAAGTCATATATTGGATTATATATGTACATGAGTAGTGGGATATTGCTCTGAAGGAAGTCAGAAGAGCTCTAAGTCAGAGATGAACAGACCAGTCTCATATTATCCAGCCAAATTGGATGAAGTGTCACAGGGAAGGGGGCCATACCTAAGAGCGATTCAAGCCACATGTTTGGCTGTGGAGGCAGCCCTGACAATCATAATAGATTGCTCACAGTAATAGAAAGGTCACAGTGAACTGCCCACATGCTGTACACATAATGATCAGCATGAATTGTTACTGCTACTTTACTGCAACTTTGGAGCTGCCTAACATCATTGAGAAAGCATTCCCTGTGAACCCAGCAATGTTGTTACCAGAGCCATAAACCGAGGAGAATGATCACACCTGTGTCAAGATTATTCAGATGATGGAAGCACAAAGACAGCTCAAGGAAGAACCTCTGCACAATCCAGAACTGATTTTGATTGCAGATGGATCTTCTCAGGTGGTGAACAATCAGAGAGTGGCAGGCTAGGTAATGACTTCAGCACATGAAGTGTTAGCCTCAGGGGCTCTGCCAGCAAATACATCGTCACAATAAGCAGAACTGAAGGCCCTCATTAAAGCATGTAACCTAGCCAACGGGCTAACAGCGAACATCTACACAGACTCCAGCTATGCTTTTGGAGTGGCTCATAATTTTGGGCAATTGTGGAAGAACAGACGTTTCTTGACTGCTGCTGGAAAGCCAATAAAAATGGGCAGCTGATCCAAGAACTTCTGGCTGCATTGCAACTACCAAAAGAAGTGTCCATCATTAAAGTCAAAGCACACATTAAACAAAGCACGGAGAAATGCAAAAAGAAATGCACTTGCAGACGGGGCAGCAAATGTTAGCCACCAAGGAAGGGGTTAACAAAGTGGCAGACAATCATCTGACTGAGACAAAGACAAACCTGAAAGCTCTACAAGCACGAATGTTGACTGACATCAAAGAACTACCAGAAGGAAGTAGTCAAGAGGAGAAATGATCCTGGATGAAAAATGAAGCAAAAATGCATGACAATTGACTGTAGAAACATGGAGACAAAATTGTTACCCTTGACTACACAGATACATTCTCTGGGTCACACTGGAGTGGAAAAGATGGCCTACAGATTCAGAATCCAGTATTCAGGAGGGAAGCTGAGCGTGTGACTGGACGGTGTGTCATCTTCAGAAAAACAACCCAGGGGGGAGAACAAGTGTGATAGAAATAAAATGGAATAGATTTTTAATGTAGTTGTAAGTACACACATTTTCTCAGTGTATTTATGTGTGATGTATTTTTATTGTTCTATTCTAGGTTTTTTACTGCCTTATGAATTTCTGTTGCTCTAAGATGTCCTAAAGCAAATTTGTAGACTGAAAAACTAAATTTACATTTGCATTTACATAATTTAGCATATACCTTTATCCAGAGCAACTTAGAATTGCTTTGTGGCCTCTATCACAAAAAAGATATACTCATGCCAATTTAGTAGGTAAGTGACTAAGAATACCATCAAGCTAAAACCCTGGGTTTTTTTTAGCTTGAAACGAAAACACATAATTCAAGGGATTAAAAAAAGAAGATTAAATAAGTGCTAAGTCAAGTGCTTAGTGTGGAGGTAGGTCTTTAGTCTTTCTTGAAGACACCCAATGAGACGGAGCCAAGTGCAGGTAAGGCAGTTTAATGAGAAGACAAATCGACAGGGTTAGGCAGAAATCAATAACCATAGACAGGCATGGGTCAAACGATCATTCAAACAATTCAAACTAGGCAAGGCAGAGAATCAAAGTCGAGGAAATAACAAAATAAAAAAACTAGAGCAATGACATGAGATAAAGGCTTGGTAAACGACAGAGATGTTAGCAGATAGCTGAGGGGCCGAGAAGCAAGCATGAGGCTGGAGCAGGTTTGACAGGGTCCCTAGGCAGTACCCAGACATGGGAAGACTGATCATCAGCTTTGGCAGAACAGGAAGGCAGAGCGATGTCCTCAGCAGAACAGGAAGGCAGAGCAATGTCCTCAGCAAAAGAGGAAGGCAGAATTTGGTTGGCCGTGTCAGCAGACTCAGGCGTGAGTAGATCTTGGTTGGTCGCGTCAGCAGACTCAGGTGAGAGCATAGTGTTGTTGGTCATGATGTCAACCTCAGACAAGAACAGGGTTTGGGAGACAATCTTTTTGACCTCAGACTGGAACTGGGCGTAGGAGGTTGCCTCGTAGTCCTCTAGCAGGAACTTGACTTGGGAGGCCACCTCGTCATCCTCGGAAAGGACCGCCATGGCTTGGGAGTCGCCTTGTTGACCTGGGACAGGACCATGGCTTGGGAGGCTGCTCGGCAGGTGAGACCACCTCGTGGGCCTCAGGTTGGAGCTCTGGAGTTGAGGTCACCACGTTGACCTCTGGCTGGAGCTCGGCAGGTGAGACCACCTCGTGGGTTTCAGGTTGGAGCTCTGGAGATGAGGTCGCCATGTTGACCACTGGCTGGAGCTCGGCAGGTGAGACCAGCTCGTGGGTCTTAGGTTGGAGCTCTGGAGATGAGGTCGCCACGTTGACCTCCGGCTGTAGCTCGGTGGGTGAGACCAGCTCATGGGTCTCAGGTTGGAGCTCTGGAAATGAGGCAGCCACATTGACCTCCGGCGATGAGGTCACCATGTTGACCTCCAACTGGAGCTCTGCAGGTGAAACCACCTCGTGGGTCGCGGCAGATCCAGAGCCCATCCCAGGAAATCAGATGCCTGGCAGGAATTCACAGATCGAACGTCAGTCCATATCAAGGCTACATATGTGCACACATGTAGAGTAGCCATTCCACCTACCAGCATGTCTTGGGAGCTGGGAGAAATACAGAGAAACTATTAGGAAACCAACACCAAAATGGGGAGAACATTGAACCAAGGACCCTGGACCCATTGCACCACCATAGCACACAAGAAAGAACATCATTAACTTGAATGAATAAAGCTTTGCATATGAATAAAGTTATTTTGAGCTTAAGACGTATATCATCATTAAAACGGTCTGCACATTTGTTGATATTTTGCATGGTTGTAATCCCCCAACACTGGTTAATGTATCAGAGCAGAAGATATTAATTGATAATAAATGTAAATGTCCAAATAACGAAGCATTTACACTCTTGCTACACTATTTTAATTAACAAATCACAATGGTGGAGAAATCTAATCTATAAATGCTTTTACACGAAAACCCACAAAGTTTTGCATTGCTCCAAAATTAACATGTAACAACTTTTTGTAATATGTGTTTGGATCATTGTTATATAAAGATTTTTCCCCCAATGTCCACTACAACATTTCAGGCCCTTTCAATAACATCCACCTCTAATGTACTCATCTGTTGACCTTTCATAGCTTACCCTTCCTCCTCAAATCATTCTTGTGGAGTGATATGTATGTGTGTGTGTGTGTGTGTGTGTGTGTGTGTGTGTGTGTGTGTCACTGTGTTGTGGTGAAATGGATGGTTAATGTGAATAAAAAAGGCTATTGGTCAGTTGTTGAAAAGGTTTGAGAACAAAGCCCTCCCTGTTGTGTATATAATGCAACCAAAAAGGGACCCAGTGCTAGCCAAATCTAGTCCACAACACATCCTCCTGAACTACATACTGGAAACACTGCTATCCTGACATGTAGTGACCATAGCCAACCCTGAGTACTGCTTCCTATAATAACTATTGACTGGCAATATTGAATCACTGATTTCTTCAAGTGATTCGGCTTTGTTCATATTTGAACTCTGGGAAAACTATGGGAAAGATGGTTATGGAGATTGTTGCTTTGCTGCTTAGTATATCAGGCTGGGTTCTGATCTCCTCCACACTGCCCACTGACTACTGGAAAGTGTCCTCTGTAGATGGAACAGTCATCACTACAGCAACCTTTTGGTCCAATCTCTGGAAGACATGTGTGACGGATTCAACTGGAATCTCCAACTGCAAGGACTTCCCTTCCATGCTGGCTTTAGATGGTTTGTTATTTGCTCATTTTATGGCCTTTCTTTTCATTGCTAGAGAAAAATTATTTTGTAGTGAGTTCATAGTAATGTGGGTAAACTAAAATTACTTTAGGTTTATGTGTGCTTAGACGATCTTGTAGAGAGATGTTAACCTCTTGGGAGGCTGGATTTAATTTTGTTAAGTTTTCCTCTCAGGAAGAGTAGATGACAACATTTGTTAATGAAAAAGAGAAGCAAAGTATCAGATAGCTCTAATGTGACTTTGGCTTGAGTAATGTCCTCTCCCAGCAAAATAACCAGGGCCAAATAGCTTAATGCATCATTTTGAAAGGACCATCACTGTGCCAAGGTTAAATTGTGCCAAATGCACTTAAAGTAACCCTAACACTAGATTAGAACATGAAGGACTTTCCAGTCTGTAGTGCTGACATACAGAAGTACAATTTCTGGAAATTGTACAAGATCAGTTAACTTTGGTAATCACTGCATTCAATATATGGGAAACATGGGTAACTATAGTAATAAACACTACAAACTCTTAATCTCAGTCTAGGAAAACATGCTGATATGCATTAAGATACACTATATGGCCAAAGGTTTGTGGACACCTGACCATGACACTCATGTGGTTTTTGAACATCCCATTCCAGATATAATCCACCAGAGGTTATGTTATAATAACCTCTGCTCTTCTGGGAAGGCTTTCCACTAGTTCTGGAGCATGGCTGTGAGTATTTGCCCGTTTAGCCTCAAGAGCATTAGTGAGGTTGTGCACTGATGTTGGGCGAGAAGGCCTAGTGCACACTGGAATTCCAATTCATCCCAAAGGTGTTCAGTAAGGTTGAGGGCAGGGCTCAGTGCAGGCCACTTGAGTTCTTCCACAACCCTAGCAAACCGTATCTTCATGGACTTCACTTGGACGGGGCAGTGGTGGTTTAGCGGTTAAGGCTCTGAGATACTGATCGGAAGGTTGGAGGTTCAAGCCCCAGCACTGCCAAGCTGCCACTGTTGGGCCCTTGAGCAAGGCCCTTAACCCTCTCTGCTCCAGGGGCGCTGTATCATGGCTGACCCTGTGCTCTGACCCCAGCTTCCTAACATGCTGGGGTATGCGAAGAAAAGAATTTCACTGTGCTGTAATGTATATGTGAATTCAACTGAAGGGAAGTGGTAATGCTATTGCATACAAAGACATTCTAGAAATGTATATGCTTCCAACTTTGGCAACAGTTTGGGGAAGGCCCACATATGGGTGTGATGGTAAGGTGTCCACATACTTTTGGCCATATAGTGTAGTAGTCTCTAAATGCCTACTTTTTTCTTCTTCTTTAACACAGTCAGTTTATAACCCTTTACTTCAAGTCATTAAAAAAATCTGTGGGACTGACTGGCACCTCTTACCTACTTTATATTACCAATCAGCCATTACTTTGGTTTTAAGATGTACACTGAAAACCTCAGTGAATTCAAGCATCTGTTGTCCTGATTGTGCAGCTTATATTCAGGTGTGTCGTGGGCTGATGATCTCTGGAGTGTGCCTGGGTTTCTTTGGGGCCATTCTGGCCCTAGTGGGAATGAAATGCACAAAGATAGGTGGCTCTGAGACTACCAAGGCCAGGATTACCTGCCTCTCTGGACTACATTTTATCCTCAGTGGTAATTGTCTAGACCTCTACTACATTTATACTACTTTTATACTTACTACAATCAATAGACCTGGGGTCAGGAACCTATTCCTCACCAATATTAGTCTATAGATAATATACATTTTCATTGTCACTAGCAGAAACTTTCATCTAGAGCTACAAAAGATTAATCTGTAAAATGATGTTCAGTGTAATTTACATCATAAATTTGAAGAAAACAGCTCAAGGACAAAAATCAAAAGATTAGTGTGACCTACAAAATGTCAAAATAAAAATAATGATCATTTTGTAAATTAAATGGAATGAGAAATGTGCTTTAGTTGAAATTCAAGTTTCATAATAATTAATTTGCAATGAACATTGCAATATATAAAATCAAATATAAAATGGTATTTATTCTACACTGCATAGTTACATAGTACATAGTGTACTACATAGTACAGTAAATTATTGCATAGTATATTAAATTATTACTGTACTCTTGGGGAAAATATCCCTTAAAGGATTCATTAAGGGTTGTATTACATTCAACTCAGAAAGAGGTTACATTCAACCTCTTTTAGTATGTGAGCCTCCAAATGAATGTAAAAGTGTGATAGGTTATTCCATGATTGGGGTGTGATTTAACCTAACTTTGAAACATTAAAAAAAAATAATAATAACATTGAAATGAATAAAACCTGAATTTAATAATTAAAAAATGTGTTAACCAATTTCAGGTAACAGTATCTTTAACTTTCTTTGCTGACAATGGTTGTGTTTTGCTCTTAATTGAGTAACAGGGTTGGGGTATTTTTTTTTTTTTTGGCATAGAATTAACAAATGGACATAGAAATAACAAATAAACTAGCATCCATACTATTGGCATGAGGACATTTAGTTCAGTTTGTAATTTGGATAAGAATTTAATCTCTCACTGTGTTTTTCTCTACAGGTGTCTGTTCATTAGCAACATGTTCACTATATGCTCACAGAATAACCTCTGAGTTTTTTGACCCTTTATTTGTGGCACAAAAGTAAGTAACTGCAGCAAAGCAATTAAACTTATTATATTAATTATAAGAATTATTATAAACATAATCTGATTATAGCAGCCTAATTATTATTATCTGTCCAGGTTTGAGCTGGGGGCTGCACTGTTTATTGGATGGGCAGGATCTGTCCTTTGCTTTTTGGGGGGCAGTATCTTCTGCTTCTCAATGACAGAGGGCTTCAGCATGAGGTATATAACTATTTATCTCAAATATTAAAAGATTGTTACTTAAATAGGAAGTATTAACATTAATCAGTTTCTTTCAACTTATTATTTTACAAGTCTATGTTACAGATGGTAATTTATCACTCTTTCTCCACATTTAAAGGGAATACACCTACACTGGAGTCACCCCTTTCATGAAAACTCAAAGCAAAAATGGCAAAAGTCCTGTAAGTTCTGAAAAAGGTGCCACAGATCAAGGCTACTCTGTGAGCCAGTTTGGGAGAAATGCCTATGTGTAATATCTCTACAGGAAAGTTCTGTATAAAACTGACCAATAAGAGCGAATGCCTATGTTATAGGCTGTAAAATGGACAATGCTTTACGCACAACCATAATCACTAAGGGAAACGACTACAGATAACACATTGACTATCACTAAAGCAAGTAGATATTAAAGTGAAAATGTAATTTTGTACTTTAGCATTAGTCTTTTTAAAAGCTAATCTACTAAGTACTATATAGCTATCTAACTTTTCATACCTGTGCATTTTTAGATGTTTACAGACATAAGTGTTCGCATAGATTGCCAGGTCTGAAGTTACTGAAGCGTTCTTTGTAATTTTTGGGAGGGGTGGGGGATGACTGGGGGATAATAAAAGACAGCATATAGTGAAGATGGAATGAGTCTTCTGTCTTTAATGGATGTGCCCTTTGCTGAATTGAGACCTGATAACCAACTGAATTGATGACAGACATTTATGATGTTGGTTCCTGTTGCGTACCTCCGGCTCTGGAACATGCTGTCTAGATGCGGAAATTAGATCAGCTTACTCACCTTCTTTAGGACCTAGCATCTGTCTCCACCTCATGATCATTGGAAACCCTAGACTTTGACCCCTGTTTCTCGAAGATTTCTGGTGCGTTCCAGAGCTTTGCTGCACTGGCAGCAGGGCCTTTCTTTCCAACCACATGTTTCTGTGTTGGGTATTCCAGTAAACTGTAGTGTTTAGTTATGGTTGTAGTTTTTAGTTATGTAATTTAATAAAGTATACTGTTGTTGTGTTTAGTTATGTAATATAATAAAGTACATTGTACTTTTAATAAAACCTCTACTTCTGAAATTTTTGTATACATATAGAAGATATGAGAGTTATGGCTATAAGTTATATTTGCTGGCAAGGTAATTTTACTGTTCAGTCTACTGTTTAGTACTGTTTACCCCTTTTAGCCCATGTTCTTAATATTTGCTAGTGGTTGTGAAGTTATATAAGATTAGTTGCATGTATGGTTGTGATAATTCATTATTGTGAACATTTCTGTAAATGTATCTTTACAAAATTATACATAAATGAAATCTTGTGGTTTCATGTAATTCTCATTTAGAAGCTTAGTATTTCTAATACAATTATAGGCCTAAATGTCTAAATAGATTTTAATGTTTGTGCAACTTAGGTCTTAACTTTGTTGTTTATTTCTAACATAGCCACATCCTAGTGCTTTGCTCACAGTTCCTTCCATCTGGTGGATATGTTGACTTATTGAAGTAGCTAGCAACATCAGCTAATTCATATGGGGTCTGGAGAGGTCACACATTTTTAGCTGTTATAATTCATGCACTGTGATACACTGGCATCCCATCCAGGGCATTTCCCACTTGCGCAGTGTGAAGTGTCCTAGTTTGGGCTCGGGATACACCATGACCCTGATCAGGATTAAGCAGTCACTTAAAGTGAGTGAGAGGGTGTGCAGAATTAATGTCCTCAAACTCATTTATCACAAACTTTGCCATAGTGAATCTGAGTCTATCAATTTAATAGGGAGTTGTAAATGTCAAACAATTGATCAAATAATGTATGATTTAATTGAGCACTGAGTATTATTCAAAAGCCTTAAACCATGCTTTCAAATAAAAATTTCCCACTGGACAATGCAATTCTGTGCAATATTCTTTGGATGAGGGCACCACAACAATAGTACTATCTCTGTTCAACTGCTGCCACTTAACAGAAACATAAAATTGCATATTTGGTGCAGCCATTTAACCAACTTCAGATAATGCCTCACAACCTCCAAAAACAATCAATTCAAATAGATCACCCAATCACACATTAAGCCCTGTCACTGATTTTGAGAGATGATATTAATAGTTAAAATTATTACTGGCATGCACAAAGGCCAGGAAATAAATAAACAGATAGATAGATAGATAGATAGATAGATAGATAGATAGAAAAACTATTAGGCTAGATAAAATTGAAATAAACAAGTAAACGCATAACAATAGGCTAAAGATAGGTTTCAGGTGTCCCACATTAATTAGCTCCTCCTCAAAAGTTCATACATATGAGTTCAGAGAACAGGGGTGTTTCATAATATCAAGTACACACAGTAAAGGCTTGTATACTTGCGAAGTAGGAACTTGGTAAGTTCTTTTACAAGAATGAACTCACCAGTACATGAAAACAGAGAACACATCTATACATATCTGAGAGAGAATTGAATATTAACAAAAATGTTAAATTACTCAAAACATTTAAACCTTTGGTAAACACCAAAAATTAATAATTAAATTACAAAAATAAACAAAACGGACCCATAAGATGTCTTTAAGACAAGGTAGGTGTAAAATAAAGTTCATCATCAACAAGAGATGGTACCAAATTCTTTCAAAACTTGTCACAATTTTCTCTTTTTATAAAAGAGAAAATTGACTAAAATCTTGGACTTTTATAACCATTATAATATTATGACTTCCTTTTTTTCAACCTTATTTTTTCCTGCTATTATAAACAGCCATTTTTGTTTGACACACAATAAAGTTTAAAAGTTTAATGCTTTCCTTCTCCATACAGTATATACTTTATACCCAGGATACAAGTTTGCACTGAAAAACCTTAATTTAAACAACAGAAAATAGCCTGTAACATAGTAGAGAAAGGTTTCAATCTAGAACACTACATGAATGTATTGTGAGATTTATTTTTGTATAATTGCTTTAAATGTGTGATATTAGATAATTTGTTTTATGATTTATTTCTATTTCCATTTTTATTTGAATGTAATTGGGCTACGTCTGAGAGGTGGTGTGTGTGTGGAAAAGTGGGGTGGTTGAGGGAAAAAGTTTGTCTTGAGACAACCAAATAGAGCTCTGACAATAAAACTAGTTCAGCTGTATTTTTCCGCATGTATGCCTGCATTATTTGAACCCTTCTGAATACTGGAACTTTATAGTTTGTCCTTATCCCCTCTTACATTAATTGGTGGCAGCGGGTTAGGAGGACATACTTCGGAATGTGAGCAAAGTTTTTCAACGGGTACTACTCAGCAAACACAGAATGTTCCCCTAATTTTAGCATATGGTTTTTGGGAACCAAATAACAATGTTCTAGGAATGTTTTATGTAGGTTCTTATTTTGTAACTAAAAACTAACTTTCCCAGAAAGTTGCAGGGAGATTTATTTTAACAACCTAAAGAGAACATGTACAGAATGGTCTCTAATGGTTATTTTTAGGTTTTATTTTTGTAACCAAATACTAACCTTCCCAAAACATTGCAGGGAGGTTTTTGTGACAGTCTGAAGAGAACCTATATAGAATGTTCTCTAATGGTTATTTTTAGGTCAATTTAGAGAATTGACATTTCCTTCAAGCACTGGCCGATCCAGGGGTGGGGCCAGAGGGGCTGATTGGCCCCTGAAGTGCCCCTGTCCTGTCAATCTTCACTGATCTACGTCAGAGCATGCCATCAGCTGAGTTGGTTTGTTTGGAATTCAACTCGAATAACCATTTATTTCTACTGCATCTGATAATGGCAGGTGTACAGTGTTCTTGCAAATTTTTTTGTCTATGAAAAGGTTTTCATGATTTAAAAAAAAAAAAAAAAAAAAAGATAAATACTGTTTAGAATGATCTGAGATTCATGGTTTGTAATTTTATGTAAACAATGGATCAAGAAAAACATGGATTGTGTGCTGATTGTTTATTTATATAATCTGATTTGTTTTATTTATCATTAATGATGCATGAATGTACAAATATTAAAAATAAATGATGAAAATTGAGGGGAAGAGAACATTATGGGAAAATTAAGAGAACGTTAGGGGAATGATCTGCAAACCCCAAAACAATGATCTATTTCCATAAATAAATCTTTCCTTGCTAGTTAGTTTTTGATTCAAAGAATGTTCTAGGAAGCAAAAATGTTAGCAGGGTACACGCGATGGATGCAGCATTATGATGTCGAGGACACAGCTATTAAGTTCAAGTGTTAAACCCATAGACATATAAATACATAGACGCTGCATTGGCCACTGAATCATACGTCAATGTTGCTGCCATATTGATCCAGGCAACTTGTCAAATCTCATAACTGGACTGGTGAAAAGATGCTTGACTCATGTGGAGCTTGGGGCTGTACAAACTGTCGCACAATCCAAACCAGATCTTGGGGAATTACCTTTCACAGGTAAGACTGAACAGTTGCTTCTGGCTGTATTCGGTTATTATAACATTATGTTGACAGATAACTAGTTGGCCACCAGAACCAGACTATTAATAGCTAGCGATAATGGTAGTTAGCTTTGAAAGCAGAGACTTTATAAGAAATCATATAAAGTTTATTTATTTATTTATTTATTTATTATATACTATATAATATTTAGAATATTTATCCATCCATCCATCCATCCATCCATCTTCTATACCACTTAATTCTTTTCAGGGTCATGGGGAAACCTGGAGCCTATCCCAGGAAGCATCGGGCACAAGGCGGGGTACACCTTGGACAGGGTGCCAATCCATCGTAGGGCACACAATCACACACACATTCACACACCCATTCATACACTACGGACACGCCAATCAGCCTACCATTCATGTCTTTGGACTGGGGGAGGAAGCCGGAGTACCCGGAGGAAACCCCCGCAGCACCGGGAGAACATGCAAACTCCGCACACACAGGGCCACGGTGGGAATCTAGAATATTTATATTATAGTTTATATTATAAACTAAATTGCTAAAATATAGAGATTTTCATCTATATTGCCGTTTTTCTCCAAAACGACTTTTATGACAAGCTATTCGTTTCGGCTGAGCAACTAACATATTGTGAATCTTACTGTAGTTAGTTTTTCTCACACTTTGAAGGTTTCCCAAAGAAAAACAGTTGAGGAGGTAGTGGGAAGTAGCTGAAAGGAAGGTTTTTCCCACAAGTGCTATGCATTGAGCACTTCATGCCGGAGGACATGGATATTTCCCTACTCATATCTAAACAGTAGATGTATCGATAGACTATAATGATTTGATAGCTTGTCATCAAATTGTGGCTCATTTATTATTAGGTTCCAAGCACTGAAGGTGCATAGGCACCTATTGTTTTTGTTTGTGTTCTTTATTATTATTATTCTTTTTCCACTCTATGGCAGCCCATAGAAGTGCTTGTGGGAAAGTTATGAAATTTGGCACACTATTTGGAGTCTCAAAACCTGTAGTGCCACCAACAGCTCAAAGTTGTACTCTCGTTTATGCTAATAACTTTTGAACGCTGAGGGCTAGAAACAAGATTCTTGTTTCTTCTTTTTCTTCACCTTGTGGTAAGAAAGTAATAATTTTGTACTAATTATTAGTTGTAATAAAGTAAAAATAATTCATAATTTTGAATAATTTTGCCTATTGTAATGAAAGTGGTCTTGATAGCGTTTGTGAGTCATGCCGAGAACAATGACACCAATTATGACAGTCAGTTGAACTTGCTGTCTGCCGTTTTGAATTTCATTTTAAACCTACTTTTTCGAACTCCTCCTAGACAGTTGGCCTGATTTTCATCAAATTCGATTCAGATCATGTTCATACCATGCCAGAAAAAAGCTTTTTAATAGACCAAACCATTATCATTTAACGCAGCAACAAAAATGATGGCATGATGCCAATCTCTGCAACATCTCTGTGTCTCTGCAAGACTTTGACAAATTCACACCAAACTTTGTGCATGATGTTGACACCCCATCCTGACCACACCACATCAATTTGGTGACAGCTCCATCTATTGGTCAAACATGATAAGCAATTAAATCATATAACAATTCACTTTATTTATGACTTTTTAACCATTTTGCCTAAAATCATATACAAATGTCTAAAATTGCTCTTTTTGACAGTTGATCTTGATGCTCCCTACCATGCTTGTTTAGCTCCTCATTTAGCCTCTTTTGTGCTTGGCCCCTTAATTGCCGGTTGCAGCTATAGTTATTATTATTATTATTATTATTATTACATAAATGTTTTACTGCTGTAACTGTAAATGTTTTATCGGATCCATAAAGGATTATCTTATAATTATCTTTTGTAATTGTCTCTTTTGAAGTATCTGTGTCATGTATCATGAATCAACCTGGAGTTGGATGCGTATCTATACTGTCTCAACCAGGGGAGTCTAATCTTATCCGCAAAGGGCTGGTGTGGGTGCAGGTTTTCATACCAACCAAGCAGAATACCTAAAGAAGGCATTCAGAGCAGCAGCTAGTGAAAGGAAGAAATGAAAAGAGGAAGGGAAGAAACAGGCACTTCCAAAGATTCTTCTCGCCTAGCGATCAACACCTCACTGCTCATCAGAAGAAGCCCCTGCCAGTCTTATGTTTGGACGTAATATTTGTACAAAGTTGCAAAAAAAAAAAAAAAATTGAGAATAAAAGGTGTAGGGACAAAGACAAAAAACATTCAAAAACACCACGATGAATACAAGCACAAAATGAAATTATATGCTGATCAAACAAACAGAGCAAAAGATCACAACTTTTGTAGTTAATGTATTTATTGCAAGCAGGGAAATTGGGAAGTTGGATCCAAAGTTCACACACTTGATCTGTGGTATGCAGAGACACATCTTTTTACTCATTTGACTTGTCAGTACAGAGGATGGTACCAGGCTCTTGAGAAATGTGAAGCACCTTTGCATTTACACACAACTTTGCTGAAAGACTGATAGAGGCCCAAGGTTTAATTTTTTTTTTTTAAAGCAGTTTATAAACTTTTAACCAGCAATTACTTTGATTAAAATATATACACCCCAAACAGGCAATATATCATGGGAGATTCAAACTGTAAAATTGAAAATAAATATATTTTAAAAAAAAAGAAAAGAAAAAAATATTCAATTGTGTTAATTGAACATTAATTTATTCAAAAATAGTAATGAATTAATTTTCTCAAGTGTTTTAATATTCTTGACCATTAAAGCGTTAAGAAAATATCCTTGTAGTATGAAGTTTTACATTATACATTATGAATTTGAATATACCACTCTATGGACACTGAGGTAATTCGAAAATATTCTAGCCTTTATAGGAATTTTTTTCATCAGTAACCTCTATGTAAAATACAATTCTCAACCAGTACTGCTTTTCATTAATGACATGCAGTAAATGTTTCTCACTGAAAAGTAAAACCTTCACAGCATTGCTCTTAGATCACATTATCTCTTTAGTAAAAAAATCAGCAGAGTATTGCTTTTTTTTTTATTTTTTATTTTTTTTAAAAGAATTAAACACTAAGATCAAACGTGAATGCAATTCCCCATTGAATTGTATTTAACTTCGTATTTAACTGCTTTGCACTTGTGCCACACTATATGTCCAGTCATAAACTGTACCTGAGGGCCTGAAAGTAATTCTCTAGGAGGCATATAAAAGAACACCCTTGAGTTCCTTCATTCCTGCTGCATTAATTGTTGAACCCTTAATCAAGTGTAGCACTCTAGCAGGTGTAGTGTGCTCTTTTTGTTTCAAATTCAACCTAATGCATGGTCACAAATCCAGGTAAATTTCACAGATCACAGCTGCAAATAATAAACAACTATTATTTGTAACATTCCCTTCTCTCATCCAAGTCCAATGATCAACTGCAGAGGGAAGAATGTTATTGAAAGTGTGTATGGCACAATCCTACCACACAACCATGAGGAGAAGAATGTCCTTTTTTTCACCCCTGTGTGATT
>JANDJT010000021.1:2937453-2954312 GCA_024331685.1 Stegophilus panzeri | reverse complement strand
TACATTAAGCAAGAAATAAGACACAATAATGGCAGGGCTGAGACTACAACTGCCTGAGATCTAAATCTCCTAGAACACAGTAAAAATGAAGAGTACGGGCTGTTGTGGAATGAGATAATGGAGCAAAGACAATTTGAGGTGATAACAACGGATGTTGTAATAGGACCACAAGGAGTGGCTGCCATGGTACTCTTAAAATATGACCTAAAGGATTGGCATCATGTGCCGGAAGCCACCCCACACATCTCTCTCATGGTAAGAGAGAGGCAGCACAGGTTAGGGAGTGAAAACCTACCAATACTCCATATTTACACATCTCACCAGACAACAATTACAGAATGATTTTGTAGAAGGGAGCAGACAACATGACAGCTCCACACACATGGATAGAGAGGCATATGCCATTGTCTTTGCATGCACCAGTGCTCATAACAGAAGCTGACAAAGAAGAAGGCGAAACATTGCTGAAAAGCGTGCTTGATACCTTGTGGACAAAACACCAGACAGATGTAGGGTTAGTCTAATTAGCAGGACAGGTGAAAATAGAGGTTAGGCCTAATGTTAGGTTACCCTATCAGAAAAAGTACCCATTGACTACCCAGGCTAGACCTACAATTCAGGGGCTCCTGGAAGCTGGGGTACTGATTCCAACTAAAAGCCTGTTAACACTCACATATTTCCTGTGAGGAAGCCCAACTCTGAAAAATGGAGACTTGTACATGATCTACGTGCAGTTAATAGAATTGTACAAACAGAGACACTGATTCAGTACATGGATGATCTGTTGATTTGTAGTCCAACCAAAGAGCAATGTAGATCGCACTCGTTAAAGGTCCTTACAATGCTTGCAGAAAATGGTCATAAAGTTAGCAAGGACAAATTGCAGTTTTGCTAAAAAGAAGTGGAATACTTGGGCAGAATGTTGCATGGAACAAATAGATCTCCTTCCCCTGCCCATGTAAAAGCTGTACGGACCACCGCTAATGGCATAATGGCAGTCTCAGTCCCAGAAGACATGCCTCCACCAGAAACACACTTAGCATCCTTAGCAGAAGAACAAAAGTTTCAGTCTATGAAATTATGTGCTGGAAAGAAATGGGAACAAGGAAAAATAACAGAACTGAACTCTGGCGAGGGCCAGGTGGACACTTTGTAGCTCCCCTGTCCTTATTGCCCACATTAATCAGGACTGCGCATGGTTTGGACCGTTGTGCAAGGGGGGGGAAGTGGTAAAAAAGACTTAAAAGAACCTGGTGGACACCATTTCTAGGCCCCATGATCAACAAACTACGAAATATGTGCGCAACACATTAGGAACGTTTCACAGCTCCGATAGGACACATCCCACCGCCAGATGGACCATTTTGGCACCTGATGATTGACTTTGTGGACATGCTGGAGAGGAAAGAAAGAAAAAAGAGCATTTTGGTGGTAGTGGACAGATTTATCAGATGGGTGGAAGCGCACCCAACAGCACATGCTGATGCAGATGCAGTGGTGAAGTTCCTGTGCAGAGAAGTTATACCTCGGTTTGGAATTCAAGACAAAATTAGTTCAGACAACAGCGCACATTTTGTGAACAAAGTAGCCCAGAAAGTAGCACAGGCCCTGCTAATAAAGCACAGATACGGATGTGTGTATCACCCACAATCACAGGGAATGGTGGAAAGAGCTAACGGGACACTGAAAATAAAATTAGATAAATATCTGCGCAGAGACCAAACTGAATTGGGTGCAAGCACTGCCGTTAGCCCTAATGAGCATGCATATGCAGACTAACTGCATAACACATTTAACCCCACATGAAATGCTTACAGGTCGACCAATGCCAGTGCCATATTTGAGAGGACCCTATGAAGGGCCTACACGCGAACAGCTGGAAGGAGAACTTGCGAGCTGTGTAAAACATCTAAACCAAATACACCGAACTTTGTTCCAACAGGTAAAAGGGGCCACAGAAGAAAGGACGGTCGAACTTGACAACGATTGGCAGAAGGTGGGACCAGGAGATTGGGTCATCAGAGCATTCAGAAGGAGGTGGAATGACGTGAGAAGAACGGGCCACACCAGGTGATATTGGCCACATGGCCACACCAACAGCAGTAAAGGTAATAGGTAAAAACAGATGGTACCATCTCAATCAATGACCATGGGCACAAGATCCAGACACCCCAAATATTATTCCGGAAAGACTACAAGAGCTGGCAGAGGAACCGCAGGCTGACGTGGGCCCTGAGCAATTTGAGGAGCAACCTAGTTTGACAGCAGAACAGCCCGTCGAACCAACACCAGAACCACCAAGTGACCTACCCAAACACCCTCAAACGAGACCGTAGAACAAGACAAGCTGAAGCAGAACCAAGAAGAAGGACGACGAGCCCCGAGCCCCTAAGATCTGGAGGAACAGTGGGGACCAAGAATAGAAAAATCATTGGATGGAATGAGATGTGAGGTAGCGCTGCTTCCCCCAGCACCAGAACAGAACTAAAGCATAAAACTCTGCACTGAATATGGTATTTATAACCTTGGGAACCCTAGCAATAATAGCTACAACCATAGTGACGATTGACGTAACAGTTGATGGAGCTGTAAAATTGTTAGGGCAAACAAAAACACAAACAAACTATACCCAAATGACAAGTAAAACGGCAAGAAAAGGTAAGGAAGGATTTGCAGATGTTACCAACTTAGGTAGTGACAGAAAGGGAAAAATCAGAACACAGTGTACAGTAGGGAAAACATTAGTGGAGCAGATCAAATAAATCAACCAGTTTTTAATAAAACTGTTAACTGCACTTGCATCCGTCCTAATCTCCTTTACGTCTCGGGACGTGACAGAATACTCCGCCATTATATGGATGCAGCAGGAGGACGAGGAGAGCATCATGGCAGTAAATATACGGATTACTGACCACGATACAAATCAGTCCAGTTTCCCCAGAGGACTGCCGCCGAACTCCCGATAGCGACTTATGGGTTGGAGAGCCACCCGTTGTTGTTCCTGGTTCACAGGAAGGTGTACTTTGCTAGCCTGGCACATCCCAAGCCTGTCAAGAAATGGTGGCTGGGGTTCTTAGTGTCCCAGTTTTATGGCCCGGCCCGTGACTGGGCGGAGCAGCTGATCCGTACAGGGTCCAGTGCCCTCAATAACGACACTGAATTTGCTGAACTTTTTCTGCAAGAGCTCGCGCAGCCAGGGCAACTAAAAAGCCTGGATTTACTCGAAAGGGGATTCAATGGGATGAACATGGCCGACATACCTTTACACCTCTATTATGAGTGGGAGGACCGGGTAGCATCTGCAGCTCCACTTCAGGTTCCGGCCAACGTAGTGGAGGTAGCACCGACCTGTATGGCTGAGGGCTGCTGGAAAGAGGCTCCGCTGCGGTGTCCTACATGCAAGAAGCTAGGTCTCCAGGAAGCATTTTTCTGCTCAAAGGGATGCTTCAAGAGCAGCTGGCGTAAGCACAAATTGCTACACAAGAAAGCCCCTGTGGAACTACAGCCAGAGCTCAACGTGGCGACCTCAGAGCTTCAGTTTGAGACCCACAAGGAGGTCTCAACACCTGAGCTCCAGCCAGAGGTCAACATGGCAACCTCAGAACCCAAGCTCAAACCTGAGACCCATGAGGTGGTCTCACCCACCGAGCTCCAGCCAGAGGTCCACGTGGTGACCTCAGAACCCAAGCTCAAACCTGAGATCCATGAGGTGGTCTCACCTGCCGAGCTTCAGCCAGAGGACAACATGGCGACCTCAGAGCGTGAACCTGAGACCCATGACGTGGTCTCACCCACCGAGCTCCAGCCAGAGGTCCACGTGAAGACCTCAGCCCAAGAGTTTCAGCCTGAGACCCATGAGGGGTCTCAGCTCCAGAGTCCCAAGGTAATGCCACGTTCCTGTCCCAGGTCAAGGAGACGGCAAACTCAACCTCTGCTCATGCCAGGTTCCTGACCCAGGTTGAAGAGACTGCCAACCCAAGCTTTGCTCACACCAAGTTCCTGTCCCAGGTCGAAGAGACGACCAACCCAAGCTCTGCTCATACCAAGTTCCTGTCCCAGGTCGAAGAGACGACCAACCCAGGCCCTGCTCTTGCCAAGTTACTGACCCATGTCAAAGAGACGGCCAACCCAAGCTTTACTCATGCCAAGTTCCTGTCTCAGGTTGAAGAGACAGCCTCCCAAGACACATTACTATGCCCAGTCGAAGAGATGACCAACCCAAGCTCTGCTCATGCCAAGTTCATGACCCAGGTCGAGGAGACGGCCAACCCAGGCCCTGCTCACGCCATGTTCCTGTCCCAGGTCGGTGCCGAAGTCAGTACTGACCAGGTTCTGCTCATGCCTGAAGTTCTGGTCATGAACAATCAAACTCTAATCACACCGAAGTCTGCTGACATGACCAACCAAGTGTCTGTTGACACGGACAACCAAGCTCTGCTCACGTCCATGTCTGCTGACATGACCAACCAAGTGTCTGTTGACATACACAACCAAGCTCTGCTCACGTCCACGTCTGCTGACATGACCAACCAAGTTATGCTCACGCCAGAGTCTGTAAATCCGTTCAACCAAGTTCTGCTCACACCTGAGTTTGCTGAAACGGACAACCAAGCTCTGCTCACGTCCAAGTCTGCTGACATGATTAACCAAGTTATGCTCACGCCCGAATCCGCTGACACAGCCTACCAAGTTCAGCCTGCAGAGTCCACTGAGGACGTCGCTCTGCGCTCCTGTTCCAATGTGGACGTCACTCTGCTTTCCTGCTCTGCTGAGTACATCGCTCTGTTTGCCTGCTCCGCTGAGGACGTTGCTCTGCTTTCCTGCTCCACTGAGGACGTCGCTCTGCTTTCCTGCTCCACTGAGAACATCTCTCTGCTTTCCTGTTCCGATGAGGACGTCGCTCTGCTTTCCTGTTCCGCTGAGGACGTCGCTCTACTTTCCTGCTCCGCTGAGTACGGCGCTCTGTTTGCCTGCTCCGCTGAGGACGTCGCTCTGCCTTCCTGCTCCACCGAGAACGTCGCTCTGCTTTCCTATTCCGCCGAGGACGTCGCTCTGCTTTACTGTTCCGTTGAGGACGTCGCTCCGCTTTCCTGTTCCGCTGAGGACGTCGCTCCGCTTTCCTGGTCCGCTGAGGACGTCGCTCCGCTTTCCTGGCCCGCTGAGGACGTCGATCTGCTTTTTTGTTCCGCTAAGAACACCGCACGGTCTCCTGGTTCAGCTAGGGACATTTTGCCCAGGGGGCAGGGTCCGCCAATGGAGATAGATGTTTCATGGCGCTTCGTAAGGAGTGCCCTGTTGGGGGGGGCTCCCAGTTCACAGTCATAGTTCATGTTTCTTGTTTTGTTTCTTGACGCTGTTTTCCGTGACCGCGACCTTGATTCCTGCTTTGCCCCGTTTATGCCTGTTTGCTGCTCGCCTGACCCTTTGCCTGTCTTGATTACGTTTTGGATTACGATTTGGATTTGTCTGCCTGTGTCTCCTTTAATAAAACCGTTAACTGCACTTGCATCTGTCCTAATCTCCTTTAGGTCTCGGGACGTGACAAACAGAAGATAAAGCCGTCACTCAACAGTGGTGGAAAGTAGTTCAAATGTGGACAAAGAGGTAAATTCTAAGAAAATTTAGACTCTTGAGCATAAATGATGCAAAATAGTGACGCAAATAGTGGCGTAAGAAACAGACCCAGGCAAAAGATAATGGGAAAATTTAGGCAGCATTAAAATGGGAAGCACGAGGCTTCTTGGAAATAATATGAATTTACGTAACAAGCATACGTGTGGAGACTTGTGACTGGAGGGATAAAAGAGGAAATGTGTGATTGGTTAAAGTTGGATAAGAGGAACATGCATGAAGTGTATATAAAGAGATTGTAAGCCACTAGTACTTTGGTGCAAGTTACATCTTCATGTGGGGTGTAACCCTGGTACCAGTTGGTTTGTTTGCTGTCTTGCTTGACTGCTAATAAACCTACCTCATCTGAATCCAGTCTTCATGAGTTCGGCTGTTTTATTTTAAGTATAAGTCAGATCGTTTGATTAATTTTATAGTTTGAATTCATGAGCTAGCAGGGTCAATGTAGGTTGGAGAAGCAAAATATCCTGCAACTGATATTTGCATGTGTATGTGCCCAATAACCGATATGCAGAACTGATATTTATTTATTGTTTTACTTATCTTCTTGACACAATAACACCACTGAACTGAACAAACCATTTAATTCATAACAATTGTCAATTTCACTTCCTCCTTGCATACAAAAAATCACTCTCTTATTTATACACCAATAAATAGAGGGGTGTGAAAGTGTGCAAAAAATAAAGTGCACTGTTACTAAAGTTTTTTTTATTTTTTTAAAAAAAATTTTTTAAATAAAAGCTTCAATCAAGTAAACAGATTGTGACTCCATGAATTTGTCTCTATTTCTTAGCATCAAGCTGCTTAAACTACATATCAAGCATTTATGTAACACATCTCATTTGTACATTAATTGCTGTTATGTTAAATAAAGTAAATAAATTCTCAAAATGCCCAAGATGGTATAATTTATCGGTTTTCTGATATTAGAAAACTGATAACCGATTATGGAAAAATGCTTAAATATAGGGGAAAATATCAGTAAAACAGATGATCAGTCAATCACTACTTTCTTTGTTCAGAAACTGGATAACTACCTTTATCCAAGAGCATGAGAGTACTGACCAGGCTGAAGAGGCTGAAGAGGCTCTTGCATGTTTATTCGAAAAAGGCTTGAATCTCTCTGAAGGACTTCAGAACAAAATGTATGGAGGTCTTGAAATTTTCACATACTAGTAAGTTTTAATAGTGAAAAATAGTTCTCATTGCTCAGTGAAAAAAGAAAATATCTGAAAAGAAAATGTCAATATAAAATAGTATTGTCAATGCATGAGCACACCCAGTAGGCTAAATGCGGGAAATACCACACAGTCATTCATGGGAGATACCGTAAGCATCTGAAAGACACTTTTTCTTGGAAAATAAATGTCGAAACCTAAATATAGTTGTATCTCAAGCATAAATTTCCCGCATGGATTAACAAAATGAAATGTTTATGGTGAAATGATTAAAATTAAGTTTAACTATTGTCTTGATGTCACTTTAAGGCTTGAGTGTGAAAGAAGCAAGCTGATAAAATACTGTTAATTAAAATAGCACATGAATTTGAACAAATAATTTACAACCACAAAAATGCAAATTAGACCATATACTTTACTCACAGCGTGTATTTTAACTGGCCCTTACACACATGCATGGAAGTTACATCCTTTATATAGTAACAGTAACATAGTAACAGTAAGCTATGTGTGCACATGCATTCTCTCATGATTATCCATTAAGGGGTGAAATGGTTAGGAATCAGTTCACTATAATTTTGACATAGTGAGATGGTGTATCATACAAAAACTTTTTATAAATATATTCTTTTTGTTCTTCTTTTCTAAATTGTTCAATACCAACCATTGTGTAAGATGCAACCCTTTAGTCATGACTCATGAATGTCTGTTTTATTCGTGTATAATTTAGGCTGGTAATAAATTCAAACTTAATGCAGTGACCTTTTCCCACATATAAATAACAGAATTAGTGCAAAAGAGAGGATTGTTTGGCACTCACATTTCATTTAACACTGGTGATGTTATGAGTAAGAGAAAGGGAACTGACATAAGGCAGTTACTGGCAAGAAAAGACAAGCAAATTGAGGAGTAGTTCAGAAAGTACGTAATACGGTGGCCGAGAAGTGCAAAACAAAACACAAATATGAAAACAAAATAACAAATTCAGAAATAAAACAACAAATTATAAACACAATGACAAATCCGAAAACACATTGACAAGTCGGACAAACGGAAAAGGTAGGTATATTCTGCGAATGGATTTCTTACCGCCGATTGAACGACACATCTGTCAATCAAGATATGGAGGAAGTAAGACATTGTAAACTACTTTGTTTCTTGTACATTAGTGGACTTTTGTGTTTAATTTAAACCCTTTTTTGTCCATAGCGAAACTTTAAAATGTTAGAAAATAAAAGTTTATATTGGCAAGAAATGAGAAAATGGAATTTATTAAGCGCTACTTTGAGGAAGGGCATTCATATGCAGGGATTTTGGATATGCTGTTAACATACCATGACATAAAAATTAGCTTGCGCGCTCTAAAAACACACCTAAAGGACGCATGTCTGTTTAGAGGAAAAACTATTACCCATTAAATAAAGTAAGGAATGCTATAAGATCAGAGCTGCGTGGACCAGGACAGTTATTTGGCTGGTTCATGCGGTTAGCGCTTCAGCAGAACTTCCAAGTTGCATGTAAAACGTGATATTATGCGGCTGCTGCAAGAACTAACCCACAGGAGACAGATCAGAGGACATGCCGTAGATTAGTTAAATTTTTATTTTAACCCCAGTACAGACAAAACGTATTTACACACGTACACATGAACTGACTTCCCAGTACTGGCGCAGCACCGCAGCCTGCTATACTTCCTGTATATCTTGATTGACAGATGTGTCGTCCAATCAGCGGTAAGTAATTCTTTCACAAAATATACCTACCTTTTCCGTTTTGTCTGTTTTGTTAATGTGTTCTCGGATTTGTAATTGTGTTTATAATTTGTTGTTTTGTTTTCATATTTGTGTTTTGTTTTGCACTTTTCCGCCACCGTAACATACTACTTTTTTAAGGCAGTCATGGCATTATTCATCACAAAAAGCTGAACAGCATTGTACGAATTAAAGCATTTAAAGTGTTGTGTTCATGCACAACCATCCCATACGCCCCCCATCATGCAGTATCGGCAGTGAAGTATTTGCATACCATCAAAGCAATTCTGGCCTGAAATGCCACCTGAAGTCAAAACATGTTTTAGCGAGCTGTACAGTTAGGACAACACTGGCGGCTACAGTCAACACTCTCTACCAAACAACACTGGCCGAGAGCAAGAAGCCCAGAATTAGTAAGTCTACATCAGAAAAACTAACAAATGTGATAGCTAAATGGATTGCTGGGGTTACAAGGGGTTGATGGAAGCATTTAAAAATGCGTCCTCCGACACAACCTAAAACTTTTGTAATAAATTTTTATTATTTTCAATGCTTTTCTCATGTAACATAGTAATTGCTTTAAATTATTTTTTGGGGTGTTATTTCTCAGCCAAAATTGATGTGCGATTAATTAGATGAATTAATTGGCAAATCATGTAATTAATTTGATTAAAATTGTAATTGATTGACAGCCCTAAATATAAGCATAACAAATCATACAAATGAACATTATTTTCCAGTAATAATGTTTATGATTGACATACAATAACTTATGCTTGTCAGTGAGGTCTAATATATTACTACATTTGAAGAGTTCTTAAAATCTGCAAGAGTTTAGCTTCAACCACCAAACTTAACTGCCTGTAATTTTCTAGTAATCCTGAAGACTTTGGTTTGCTTGTTCAGGTGTGTTTGATTAGGGTTGGAGCTAAACTCTGCAGGACAGTAGACCTCAAGGGCCAGATTTGAAGAAATAGTTTGATCTATCATGTTGATACAGGTCTTCAGTTGGTATGCATGAACAGATTTTATCGAAATATGGAATCACAGTGTTCAGTTGGATGTTGTGTCAGTATGACACAAATGAACAGTGTCATAAACAGAGCTGTGATGTTTCTCCTGTGATAAAAGCAGTAAGAGACTTCCGAGTTGTAGTCACGTACTGCCATTATAGATTGATACTAAAAGTGGAACTGTGCACAATCTTGAGCAGTACATTTGGAATGTCCAAATTGTTTATATATGTTCATGTACCTTGTAATGTGCTCTAGAAATCAGTTCTTGTTCCAAGGAGTTCGGACCATCCTAAGCCGAGATTTCAGCTGTATAACCAAAATTTGTTATGTGCAATGACACAAAGATGGCTGTCATAGTTAAACCAAATAAAATAAAATAAATAAATAATTTGTGGTTTTGTAATACCAATACATAGAGGTAAAAAAAAAAAAGTAGGAAAATTAAAAATGGCAGAGCAACCTGTATTGGACCACTTGAGGTGGAATGATCCTTAAGTTGTTACTTTGAATGTAAAATAATTATAACAACAGCAACAACAAAACATAATTGAGGAAAATTTTATGACTATAAGATATGGCATGAAACATTTTCTAAACATTTTCTGAACTTAAAAAATAGTTTGTTTACATGAGTGTCAGACCACTGAAATTATAATTTTCCTTTAAAATCCTCTAAGGGGAAAGGTGCCTTTGAATCATTTGTTTAGTAATATATCTAAAATGTGTAAATCTAGTTATATTGAACTATTTTTGATTTATTTGAACTGCAAAATTAAAGACCAATTTCTGTATTATTCTTATTGTTACTTCTTTATTCTTTATTACTAGCATGTCTTAAAGTTGATCATTACAGTTTGCTTCTTGTTGGTTCTAGAATTTGGGTAATTTCTGAGGCAGTATGACTAATAAAAGCACTAATCATGGAAAAAAAAAAATACATATTCACCTGTAGATGATAAACAAAGATGACCACCTTAGTCTTAAGCCATGTTTAGGTTTGACAAGGTGCTAATATCAAAACATCAAAGGCAGAGGAGATATTACTAGTTTACATACAAAGTTCTAACCCATGTCCAGTTAAACATCTCCAACATACATACACACAAAACATTGTAAAATTAATACTGTAATGCCTTTTTTAAATCTGAGACAATATTTTAAGTAAATAAAGACCTTTCTCTTGTTTGTAATTCTTCTCAGCCTTTATCGTCACTTAATCCATATAATCACTAAGATATCTCTTTAATTTATATCTTCCAATTGTTAGTAGTAGACAAATTGTCAAGGGAGACAGCTTACATTAGTGCAAAAAATCTGTGAAATATTTAGATTCTTCTGTTGTCATAATAAATCCACTTTTTTTTCCTCCTTTAAAAAAGTTTCATGTTTTCCTACTTATAGTACTGATTCATAGCAGAACACCCTGTGCTGATAGATTAAGTCATAATTGTATTCCTTTTGACTCTTTGATTTTCTTCTCTTGATAGACAAATGTTTCCTAAGTTAGGTACAATGTGTTAGTCAAGCAGAAATTTGAGCTACATGTCTAGGTAAGCACTCTGTCAGTTCTCTGTGCCTCACTTATCAGTCCATCTCTGAGAATGTACACTAAGACTCACTCACATTGACAACAAGAAGGACACATTGTCTCCTGCGCCAGTTCTCTACTGTTGGTTTGCAGAAAAGCAAAAAAAGGATTTAGATTAATCGTGACCATCTGAGGGGAAGACTAATTAAAAACTTGTTGAAAACTTCTAAAAGGACTAATTTTAGTAAAAGGCTAAAAACTAGACAGGCGCATGTGCAGTAAATTCAGACAAAATAGGTTTGAGGAAGAAAAAATGGATTGCTAAAGAGGTACAGACAGGCACACAACAAAGAAAAAAAATTCTGAAATTAATATCTGAGAATAGAGTAGTGAACTGAATATGGAGGTCCGTGAAACGCAGATCTGGGGATTTTTTCTTACCGTATTGGGATGGATTTTCATTGCTTGCTCTTTGGCAATGGAGGGCTGGAAGGTGGCCGTTACTGGTGGCCAGGGAGGCAGCTCTGTCGTCTACATTACTTGGTATTGGTCCAGTCTGTGGCGGACCTGCACCACTTCCTCTAATGCTGTCTCCAACTGCTATGACTTTCCCATGCTTTGGTCCGTGGAAAGTAAGTACAGGCAAAAGTCTATCTAATAACACTTAGACCAGTTACTGCTGCTGTGGTGGTATGCATATTTCTCTGTTTTATTGAAAAATTGCCAAATAATGACGTGTGCTGTATCAAGAAAGCTATTCAACCTAATAAATTTTATATGTCCAGATAATGTCCAGATTGTGAGGGCACTACTAATGGGTGGAGTAGCCATTGGCATGTTGGGGTTCATTCTGAGCCTGGTAGGGATGGAATGCACTTACATAGGGGGCAAAGAGAAGGAGAAGAACAGAGCCATCTTCATAGGAAGCCTCTGTCATACTACCAGTGGTACTGAGATTCATTTTTTAAATTACTATTATACTTTTGACCTTGACAGTAAGTCCCTCAAAAGTTAAATTAACCACTTTGTTTCTCTTTTTTTTCCCAATCTCTCATCTTAAAGGTTTGTTATCTGCAGCAGGGTATGCAGTCTATGCTCGCAACATTACAGCAGAATTCTTCAATCCTAGTTTTGAATTAAAGTAAGCACTCTATAAGCATCTGGGCAGTTCTAGGATCTTGCCCCTCTTAAATTATCAAATAATCAGGATTATCAGTGAAGTATTACTATGGTTCTACAAACTTCTTTTTGTCTTGTAATTTGTGATATATCATTAATTAACTGAGTTGGAGTTTTGTCTTGCTTCTCTGTCTAATTTCAGGTTTGATCTGGGCACACCATTGTTTGTTGGATGGGCTGGAAGTATATTTCAATTTACTGGAGGGCTCTTGTACATGGTTTCAGTTTATAAGCTCTGGTCTCTGGACAGGAGGTGAGTTCACATTTAGATAATGTATTTCATTCTTTCCACTGACCAGAAGAGGAGAATCTTACTGAACTGTTCAACTGTATAAAACTGCTCAGTTTGACATTTTCCCTGCTCCAGCTTTTGAAGGGTTTATATATGGCAAATCATGTGTGCTAAAACAGGGAAATAATACAGGTCCATAGGCTTACTTTGCATGATATTCAGATTCTAACGATGCTTAATAAAAATCTCTAAAGGACAACTGAGGATACAGTTCCTGCTGAAGAAGCCGTAGCCCTGCATTCCATTCCTACAAATATCTCCAACTCCTCTGACCTTGCCTCCAAGGTGTCTACTGTGTCTGAGCTCTCCTTAAAGTCATCTTCCACTTTGTCCAGTGTCTCACATAAGTCTCACCATCTTTCCAAAGCCTGATGTTTTTCAAAACCTATCATAGAATCACACTCGATGTGATTGGGACATTCTTGAACCTCTACATCATCAGAAAGTGGAAAATATGTGCATATGTCTGTCTGTCGCTCTCTGTCTCTCTCTCACACACACACCTTTAAAACCTTGCATATGTAAAGTCTAGTGTGAAAGTAGAATAAAAAGAACAAAATTCAGATGAGTGCTGATTAATGAAGTGGAGGTATAACATTTGCCTTATAAACTGATGAATGTATTACATATATAAACTGTGGAAGTAATTTGTTTAAGGTTAAAGTAATCAGCAATGTGGATCAAAGAGACCATGTGAACTGAACTTAGTCATCTAAACTATGCTTAACTACAATATTCTTCAGGGCATGTTTATCAATCTAATCCATATTTCATCGTGAATAATGTGGTGATGTCATACATAAATACAAGTTTATTAAATAAAAGATACAATATATATTATTATATCTTACAATGTGTGTAAGACCACGTGGTCTACACAGGAGACCTTTTGCCTTTGTACCCGCCAACTCATTCTGAGGAAACTAATTAACATACACTTCACTAGGGTGATCTACCTGGCTGGGGGTCCATAATGCCGTAAAATACATTGTGTCACTTCCATTTCGTTCTCTGTCATGATACACTTCATAAAGGGTAAGAGGTATAAAAAGGTATGCATTATACAATACATTAGGCTTTACCACCAGAGATGCTTTACCATCACGCATCCTATGCCTGTGACTCTGTCCATCGACTTTGTAACTACATTCTTTATTTCTATTTTCTACATATCATGCATTTGTGTTTTGTAATATAAACCCATCGATTACTGTATCTTTAAATACTCATTAGTTCTCCTGCAAGAAAGGATGGTCCATAAAATGTGCATGAATGGTATGATTTATACGGTTATTAGAAATAGTTTCCTAGCTAAAGCTAAAACAGCTCAATGAGGAGAATTGCATTATGGGTATTTTAGTGACATCATATGATATCATGTGATGTCACGTGCACCCCCAAAATAAGTGGAATCACAAAAGTACCGCAAGATAGACATGTGACATATCAAAACACTCAGCTCAATGAGGAGACTTGTTTTATGGATATTCTAGTGACGTCACACCATTTAAAAATTCATAAAGTCATTACTACTAAATATTGGTGGTGTGCATGCTTCTGTGGTGGTCTTGTTCCTAGTTAACGTTGTTACAGTATTAAATAAAAATCTAAAATTAGATTTGTTATCTCTGCCTAAGGCATCCAGACTTTCCCCTACCAAAACTATGCTGCTCCTACTCTTGCTACCTCTTTCTAGCATCTGGATACACACCTCTAATGCTGCAATCTTCTTTGTCAGAGAGCTAACTAATGTACACTTATTACAAATAAATATTACAATATTACATATTGTAGTTAAATATTACATATCAAACTACTAAAGATAGAAGAAGAATAACTAAACGTCCTGAACTCAATACTGAGCAAGTTGAATGTTTGCCATGTTAAGCATACTTTAGTCAAAGTTTTGTTGAGATGATTTTAGGCAGATCTGATGTTTATGGCCTCCATTTTGCTGTATTAAGATATCTGATCATGTGGAGTTTTTGGCTTATGGCAAATGGCTCGCTCTAGCTGTCTTGCAGACATATTCAGTGAGACAAAGAAGTTTGAGAAAGCAATGCAATCACCAAAGACTTTCAAAAGAAAACTATCTTTTTGGAAAAAACATGCCTCCTCTTGAATCAGTAACATGTTTGAGCAACACATGCATTCATAGCAGAAAGAAAGCTGGATTTCAGCATCATTAAAGATCACATAACTGTGCATCTCTCAAAAATTTGACAGATATTTCCCTGCACAAAGGAACAAGCAGCTTCTTACTGGTGGATTAAAAACACCTTCACTGAGAACACTGAAATGAAGCTTCCAGCCACTTCCCCATTAAAACTCTTGAAAAAGCTCATAAACATATAATCTAATAGCAGTCTGAGAGCTCATTTTCTAGAAGTCTGGTCTGAGACTGCTCAAGAGTACCCAATATGTCACAATGACCCTTGGAGATGACGTGTTACCTTGTCAAAAATCTCTCCACACACTGAACACATTATAATGAAACACTAAGTAGATTCTGTAATAATTAATTTCCTAAAAATATTTTAAATAACAAATTGTATTATAATTTTAATCTTTTGCATTCTTCAGAAGAGTAGCTATGTTCTTTAAAAGAGTATGTTTATGTTCTTTAAAAGATTCAAAAACATCTGCCAATTTAAGAAATGACCCTTTCTTCAGATAGTTTGTGTTATGATTACATAGATTATATTAGACACTAGCAAAAAGCATGCTTTCTGTCATTAATCATTATTACAACAAAAGTACAATATGGAAAACATCATGGGCAATGTAGGTGGGCCCTCAAATATTGCACTGGATCCCGGGGGCCATGGAGGTAAAAAGGTTGAGAATCACTGATTTAATTCCCACTTTATTGCCTTCTGTTTCTATGATGTGCTATCACTGGACAGTAAATTCATAACACTATAAATCTGAAATGTAATGTCAGAAGGCCCCTTTAGCTCAAATGGGAACTGTAATTTTTCTGGCAAAATAATATGGTAAGAGAGGGTCTTGTTAGATGTGCCTTAAATGTTTAAATAACAAATCCATGCCATCACCGCTCCTGCTACTGTTTGATATCTACCCAAAACACTTGATTTCGTTCCATTTAATTTATTGTACAGATCATATGATGGTTTTATTTTGTATATTTCCTTATTCCTCCTTAAAATTAATTCCTGCACTACATTAACGCAAAGCCTTGAATAAAATAAAATCCTGTACTGACATCACAGATATCTGCAGTATCTCCATGAGCCAGACGGTTGTCCCTGTGTCCCTTTATGACTACTGGTCTGTAACATTACCACCAATCACCACACTGGACCCATTTCAGTTCGCCTGCCACATCAACAGAGGACACCCTATCCTCTGTCACTGACCCAGTGGACAAAAAGGACACTTGTGAGAATGCTGTTCATAGACTTTAATTTAGTTTCCAACATGCTGGGTTTGATCACCTCATTCCAAAACTGGATCATGAACTTTTTTGTGATTGGGAGACCCCAGGCAGTCAGGATAGACAAAACCACTTCCAGTACCACTACCCTGAACAATGGTGCTCCCAAGGGCTATGTGCTCAGTCCACTGCTGCTGACTCACCACACCATATTTGCTGATGTGGGCCTCATTAGCAAAAATGACAAGTCAGCATACAGGAAGGGGGTGGATCAACCTGCAGACTGGTGCAGAGACAACAATCTATCTTTTAATGTTGATAAAACAACACCACTCTCCACTGCACATGAAATGTGTGATTGGGGAGAGAGTCAAGAGCTTCATGTTTCTTGGTGTTCACACCATGGGCAACCTCACCTGGACCCTTAAAAGAGTGGCGGAACTAGGAATTATTTTGTGAGCTGGGTTTATTACTAAATAACACCACATGATCGGAACAATTACACTGCATTCTAGACAGTAGGATGAGTGCTGATGACATGAATTTGTTATTTAACCATTATGGTATACAGTGGGGGAAATAAGTACTGAAAGTGGAATGACACAGGAAAAAAGTATTGAACACGCTAACTGAAATTTATTTAATACTTAGTGGAGAAGCTTCAAGATGCTTCCTGTATGAAGAAATTAATCGGCCGTAGTATTCAGATGTGATTTTGGCCCATTCTTCTAAACATATTGTCTTTAAATCTTATTTAATTGAATTCAAGTCAGGTGATTGACTGGGCCATTCTAACACCTTGATTTCTTTTCTCTGAAACCAATTGAGAGTTTCCTTTGCTGTATGCTTTGGATTGTTGTCCTGCTGGAAGGTCCACCCATGTC
>JANDJT010000021.1:2884531-2903489 GCA_024331685.1 Stegophilus panzeri | reverse complement strand
AAATAATGAATTTAATCCATTTTGGAATAAGGCTGTAACATAACAAAATGTGGAAAAAGTGAAGTGCTGTGAATACTGGTAAGGGACATTTTGGTTGCCGACCTACTGTACTTCTACTGATTTATGGGTGATTTACACCTGTGACATCATGCAGTCAACATGATGCTTCCTTCCTGCTCAAGTTGGCTAAGCATTTTTTATATTACATTATATAATATATATTTCAAATTCAGGCCACTGATTTACAAATTCAGGGACTGGGATAGCCATTGCAAAATACTAATTTTGTGTTTTCCAAACTATTTCTGTGTTGATTTGAATGCATGTTTTGCAATTTTGCCATATACATCTTAAAAAGAAAAGACTATTATTTTTAATAAAGCTGAAAATGATGAGTTAACATAAGTAACATAAGGAACATAAGTAGTTACCACCACTTTTAGCATTAGGGTTAGGCATTAGACTTACAAATTTCTGTACTTCACATAAAACTCTTCTGACTCTTCAACTGGTTCTCCATGGAATGTCTGAAATAATTGGAAATATAACATAGATGAGGAAGATGTTATCAAACACTTCGAACACTACACAAAAACAGTGATTAAAACAGTACAACAAGAGGCCACACCACCTCCTTCTTAATAGTCCGCACAGAGAGAATCTTTTCAATGATGTTGGCTTCATCTTCAGGGGGTTCCTGAGGCAAAGAAGAGAAGCAAGAATAGGCAAAGAACAAGCAACAAAGTAAAACACTGATGACTGAAAGGGTGTATGGGTATGATGCATGACTGTGTGGCATGTAATTTTCCCGTGTTTTCCCGTGACTGTATGTGCTTACTGAACATCCCATTCCAAATTTGGTCCCTTTTTCTGCTGCAACACCCTCCACTCTTTTGGGAACGCTTTCCACTAGATTTTGGAACGTTGCTATGGGAAATTTCGCCCATTCAGCAACAAGAGGTTGTTCACTGATATCAGGTGAGAAGGCATGGTGCACAGTCAGCATTCCAATTCATCCCTACACTAACCTTGGCAAATCATGTCTTCATGGAGCTTGCTTTGCGCACTGTCATGCTGTTAAAGGTTTGGACTAGGCCACTTAATTCAAGTGAAGGGAACTCTTGAAGGTACAGCATACAAATACATTTTAGACAATGGTCTGGTGACTAGTGTCTGCATGGATGATTACTTAATCCCATGTGATCGCTCTACTAGGTTGTGCTTGTCTCTAGATACTAAAACCTCTGAAACCTCTGCAGGCCCAAAGAGTGACCCAGTTACATTAGGCAGGTTCTATAGTGTTGTTTTCTCACACCCATAAATCTCACAGCACTATCCATACCTGCTGCCGACCAAGAACTAGACTGGCGGACAGTCACCTTGAGTCCTGGCCAAAATGTCCCACTGCCAAAAGTGTAGTTTCAATTAGTTCCATCGCAGCAGATTAAAGTTGCAGCCAACTGGAGCAACCAATCCAGTGCAAGCAGCAAAACTACCAGCAGTTGCCTGTACATGTCATCTGTGATCCTGGACTGTGCATAGGCAGTGTATGTCTGAGCAGTCTTCATCTGGTGAAACCAACAACAGCTGGTATGCCAATAAGCTAGATCCTATTTTATAACTCAATACAGTCCTTGCACTGTGGCATGAGTACTATGTTAGTTTCCAATCCAATACTGGCCACTGCCATTTACAGGGTGGCTATTACAGCCTGTTTAGAGCCTGTTACCTTAGAGCTGGTAATCAACCACTGGCTGCCCATCAAACAGAAAGTGTTTCTCAGACAAGGCCACAGATATACTGTATCATCCTCACTCTCTCCAGATGAGGAGTGGACAAGAGAACTGGCTTTACTCAGAAATATGTTTACAAACATAAGTTAACAACTAGCACTGTAAATAATGTTTTTGATTAAACCATAATTCTATTTCTTAGATGTCTTTGGTTAAATTTAGCTAGCTAGCAAAACCTGTTAGCCAGCACATGCACTCTGCTAGTCAGCTAGAGGGGTAGATATGTTAGTCTGTTTGCTCTTCAATATCGGAGCTATCAGTATTTAAAAACTGTCCACATGTACAGGTATTCATTTAAAGGTAATCACTTTTTGATCTTTGGTAATATTTTAACATGTTAAATAGTAAGACTAGTTATAAGCTGAGGTGCAGAATCATGTATTTGTTACATTTTCATATATCTGCCATCTTGGTGTTTGTGTACACTTGTAAAGGTGGGCTAGAAGACAGAAGTAGTGCAGATGTGTGGTAAAGTACAATGATGGGAGATACTGCAGTTACCTCTGCTTGCCAAGCTAGGGTAGAGGAGGAGAGAGCGGGAATTCGCTCTGTTCCCAACACAGCAATGGTCTCACCATCATCATCCACAACTTTAAAATCTAGATCTTCATTGTACTTCCTACGCTTCACCTGACGACCTGATCTCCTCTTCTGCAAGCAAGTGAATGAACAAGACCAATGAAAGTTTGAAAGTGAGACACCATGGTGAGTAAGAAAGACAAAGGGATGGAGAAAGAAGTAAGAACATGGGCAAAATGAGAGAGACAGAGAGAGAGAGAGTTATCAAATAATACAAATGACACCCCAAAAAGTCATTTTCATCTACTTTGCCACTTTCTTATATTATTATAGGTGCTAAATCCTCTCTTCACACATCTTCACACACAACACAAAGCACCAGTATTCAAACCAAGAAAGAATGGAACAAAAGAAGCTAAGTAAAGGTTATGCCTTTTAATCATTAATGTCTAGAAGATAAAAGTGCATTAAATGAAATGTACGCACAGAATGAATTGCAGGAATGAAAGAGAACAAGAATGGGGGTAAACTCACAGTGTTGTCCATAGGGTCTGTGCTTTCTTCTCCTCCTGTAGCCAGTGTACAGAGTGAGGCTGTATCATCACTCTCAGCAGCCTCTTGCAATGCATCACTTTTCCGCTTCCCTTTTTTCCTTTTCTCCAGGGGGACAACACTCTGCTCTCTGCACAACATGGGAAATTAGTTAGAACATGAAGCTTCACATTTTATTATGATCTCTAACATAGGTAACACAAACTAAATATCATATAATAGTGGATTCACACTAGAAACCAATGACCATGGTTGTTTCTAATATGGTAATGAAAGCAGATGAAAGCTTGACAAGTCTTTTTAAGTACTATACCACACTGTTGAATTCTTGAATCTGACTGATCAGGTGTTAAATTTATATAGGAGCACAGCTTTGACAGTAGTGGTAGCTGTAATTCAAATCACAGGTCCGTTCTTCTACGATAAACAAAAGAAGCTAGTGAGAGAACTGTTTATACAACAGGTTTTCACCTAGGCTGAAGACATTTAAACAAAATTTTTCATAACTCCACATATTTCATGTTCCCATACATTTCTTGTATTAGTGAAATATAGTAAAATAATTACTTAATTCCCATTAGAGGTCATTTCAAAATAATAGGTAGGAGAAAGATTTATTGCAGCTTTTGAACATCAGATTCTCAGTGAGTCAAACGGTTACACTTTGTTTGTATTTGATGACATTTTTAATTGTTTGAACTTGTATCAAATGCTTAGGGTAGCCTTCCACAAGCTTCTCACAATACTTTGCTGGAATTTGCTCATTCCTCCTGACAGATAGAACATAATTTCATTCCTGATACCTCTAACTCCTTCACCAGTTCCTTTGTCATTGTCTTGGGGTTCAGTTGAACGTTTTGGACCCAAGTTCCTTCATCCTTGGGAGTTAATTTGTGCTTAATTCCTGAATGATGCAGTGTCTCTGTGGTCCCAAGATTTTTATATTTGCATACAATTGTTTGTACAGATGCTCACGGTACCTTCAGTTGTTTGACTTGTGGAGGTCCAATTTTTTTTTTAATCCAGAGGTCTTGGTTGAGTTGCTTAGATTTACCCATGGTACAAAGGGCAATAAAGGCACCGTCTCTAAAGGTAGGCTTGTTTACAGCCACAAGTGGACTCCCAACTAACTCCTAATTGTGACAATTGGCCAATCAAAAGCTTTTAAAAGTCATTACATAAATTTCTGGAATCTTCCAGACTGTTTAAAGAGACCATTAACTTTGAGTATGTAAATCTTTGACCCACTGTAATTAAAGTTATAGTGAATTAAAGCTGAAATAAATCTGTCTCTAATTGATTATTTTAAAAATGATCTCAAATGTGTACAATGTAGATGCCCTAAGTGACATGCCAAAATATATTTTTGGTAACATGAAATGTGTAGAGTTGTGAAAAACTGAGACTGAATATCTTTAGCCTAGGTGTATGGACATTTTTGGCCTCAACTGCAGTTATTATAATGTAAGTGATAACAGGAACTTATCTCACGGACATTTCATATTAAATCTAACGATAAACGGTCAAAGGTTATAGGATAATAATCATCAACTCTGGGGTTGTTTCAGCATCACCATGTCATTGAATATTTTCCTATAAAAGCGCACCAAGTTTATTTCTTACTTAAATAACGAATGTACTTAAATGCCATCATTTATCCTCAACTCACTTTGGCTTCCTCCCACGCTGCCTTGGTGGGGGGGTCACATCCTTTCCCTGTGTTTTTGACTTGACCTCTTGAACTTTCTTGACCTTTTTAGGATCCTTTACTACCTTCCCCTCCACCTTCTTTGTCTCTTTTAGCTCATTCAGTGCTTTTGATTTCTTCAGGAGCAGCCCCTTCCCTTCTTTCTGTACCTTCTTTTTCTTTGGTCTATTGTTGCACTCTCTGTCCTCTCTTGTGTCTTTCTTGTCTTTTTTTTTCCGTTTTTTCCTCACCCTGGGCCCACCTCCTCCATCATCCTCCTCGCTATTGACTGGTGAAACAGAAAGGTGGGGACTGTGGCTGCTAGACCCTTGGACTACTTCCCTCATCCCGGAGAGCTTTGCATGAGCCACACAGTGGTTAGATGGCCCATCGATGATGCGGATCTGCTCTTTGCCAAAGTGGCCTATGGAAAAAGTGGTTTGTGCATTCTGCTCAGAGGCAGTGGTGGCTGAAGTAGCTGAAGTAGCTGAAGTGTGCATTAAAATGTGCGTGGCAGACATCTGTAAGACAATAAAATACAACAGAGCAATTATTGGTTTAGACCTACTGCTCAAAGGACTACAATAACACAGATTACACAATGCTATTTTTAAATGCAACGTAAAAATCTTATGTTCTACACTGCTCCAGAAAAAAAAAAGAAAAAACAGGGTCAATGTATGCCATTTAAATTCTACAGTTTGAATGAACTCACACCTGGAATTTTAGGTCCAACTTGAGTCATGACTTTACTAGGGGTGTTTCTAGAACTTTAAGGTATGAAAGGCTCAGCCCCCAGAAACCTCACTCGATTGTTTTTTCAAGCTAACTAAAATGGCCCAAAATATTTTCACATTGGTGTCTTAGTGTTTTTAGTTATTAGTGAATATCAGGATTAGCTGATGTCTCTGAACAACAGTGTGAATTCATCTAGTAAATTCGTTGGGTTTCTCCCTTCCCTGTGCTGGTTTAAGTCAGATTGATGTTACTACAGTCACCTTGACAGCAAAGCTCTGCTCAGCCACCACTTTCAGTCTGTAGATTACAATAAGAAGCATAGTATTTAAATGTGGACTACTTGCTGAAAGCTGCTGCCCTGCCTGACTACCCTCAACCTCACTGCTTTGGGGAAAAAAAAGAACAGAAAAAAACCCCCCAGAAAGACAAATCAATAATCCTTGATTACAAGTGCATACATTCTGTGTTGTCTAAACATGAAACTTTGGCTATTCTCTGGTATAGCATTTTTGCACTTTCATTTAAGGCTTTAACAGCTGATTACCTATGTTTAGCATGGTCAATTGCAAGGACATTTATCAATTTATTTCCTTTAATATGGCTGAAAAGGTACAATTCTCTACATATTAACTGAAACTTCTTCCTTCCACAGGCCACATAAAAAAAACTATTTACAAAAAAAGGTGTTAAAATATAGACTACCTGTTGAAAGACTACCATCAACCTTACTGCTTGATCTAAAATGGTAAATGGCACACTTACATAGCACTTTTATCCAAAGCGCTTTACACTGTGTCTCATTCACCCATTCACACACACACACACACCATTTGGTAGCAGAGTTGCCATGCAAGGCACTAACTTGCCATCGGGAGCAACTTGGGGTTCAGTGTCTTGCCCACGGACACTTTGGCATGTGGAGTCATGTGGGCTGGGAATCGAACCGCCAACCCTACGATTAGTGGACAACCCGCTCTACCACCTGAACCACAGCCGCCCACAATCTACAGTCATGTACAGCATCCTGCAAAGCAGCCACCGATTGGTCTGTAAAGAGCACGACCTCCCTCTGAACTGAACCTGCCTGTTTCAACCTTTTTTTGTATCTAGGCAGGGGAGCACAATGTGCTTGAGCCCTTAGACTTGACGCCAGCTCATTTTCCTTGGGGCCGCCACTTCGGTCGTGTCCTTTGTTTGTCCTAAGGATCTCACTTGGACAGCATGGATGTGGTATTAAAAACCTTAATAGGTGAGTGGATTGTAGACCAAAGGAAATAAGAGTGCTTCTGTCATATCTGTTAATAGCCATGGTGAAAAAAAGAGGGTTGTAATCTAAAGGGGAATGTTATCTATAGGACATTGTTGACTTTGACACAGGTACGCCTACATCCTGGAGGGTGTTCTTGGCCAACTATTGTGAAGGGGTTTTTCTTCACCTGGGAAATAATTATTGTCATGCACAACAGTTGTTTCTGTGGTCTTCATGAGCTCACCAGTGTGTTTTTCAAAATGTACCAAATGGCTGATCTGACAACACCTAATGTTTTTGCTATTTCGCTGATAGATTTGCCAGCCTAACAAAGGCTTGCTTCACTGGCACTGGCCACACTATGGACTTCATAGTAAGAGTTAACAGCAATGGATTCCAAATACCACACTTGAAATCAACCATAGACCTTTTTTTCTGCTTCCTATTTTACAAAATATTGAGAGAATAACACAAACTTGGCAAAGTTATTATTTAAGTAGTTGGTTGGTTTCTTCTATTTTCCTGTTTAAATAAATGAACATGCCACCTTGTTGTGGTTTATTACTTTGATACTACAAAAAGCTTAATTATTTTAGAGCTCTAATCCTTCAGAACCCAAGTCACTGAAACATGTTTCTTACTGCACGAAGTCTTTGGCATAATTCCATTCTGGTCTGTGTGCTTCTGCAGTTGATCTAGGGAAATCTCCTCCATCTCGCTGCCTTCTGTCCACTCACTCTCGCTTTCCAGCACAGTCCCTTTCATCTTGCTAATGTTAAACACTGGGGCCTGTTGAGATCCAGAGATCTGTGCTGCTTTCTGAAATGAGGCTGGAGTTGGGCAAGCTGTGCACTTCTGAACTCCTGGGGAGTGGCTTTTCACTGTGGCTTTCTGTGCCTGAGGAGAGTCTTTGGTAGACTCCTCTTCTTCCAAGGAGTCTTCATCAAGACTGAACTGAGAGTTTCTGTTGAAGCAAGGGAGACAGTGGATAATAAATCTTTTATATTCTTAGTCTTCTTTTAGACTTGATTTGTGAGATATATATATATATATATATATATAAAATGATCTTTCTGACAACTACCTCAAAAGAAAGTCATGCATACTATACATGTGCTGATGCCGAATTTGCTTACTTGTGAGATGCCATTTGTGTGGAGGTTATGGGACGATTGGCAGTGTTGTTTTCATGAGCTGGCTGCAGTGTGTACTGCTGTCTGGCAGGAGGGCCTGACACTACTTGGGTGACTGTAACAAGACGACTGTTGGACTGTGGACTGGACTGAGGTAGTGATTGAACTGAAAACAAAACAATTTTAAGTCAGAATTTTAAGTCTTCCCAAAGCCAAAAAAGAACCAGAGTGAATAAAAGCAAAACTTGCAAAACAATTTGTCATTTGTTAATGGGCATTCAATATTGGTCTCTATGGTATTCATTTTGGAGATGGCTTCAATATGCAAAATAACACTAACAAATCACAAAAATACTACTGTCTGCTATGAGCAAATCTCAAATGTTCATGAAAAATAAACTCCCTAGCAAAATAATTTGTTGCATACACCAATATCAGCACATCAATGTACAATGCCATTAAGACCTAGATCAGGGCAAAGGGCCGGTGTGGCTGCAGGCTTTCATTACAGCCAAGGCTTGATAGTTGCTTTGATAGCACTTGATAGTTGATGGACACTAAGATGAACTGATAAAACAAGTGAAATCAGGTATGACTCCTGCTTGGTGGGAATGAAAGCCTACAGCCACACTGGCCCTTTGAGGATAAGGTTGAAGACCTGTAGCTGAACATACAGTGGTGCTTGACAGTTTGTGAACCCTTTAGAATTTCCTCTATATCTTCATAAATATGACCTAAATCATCATCAGATTTTCATCAGAAGTCCTAAAGTAGATAAAGAGCACCCAATTAAACAAATGAGACAAAAATATTACATATCCATGAGTGGCAAAAGTATGTGAGCCACATACTTTCCAGATAATGTCTACTGGATTAAGGTCATGACTTTGACTTGGCCATTCCAAAACATTAACTTTATTCTTCTTTAACCATTCTTTGGTAGAATGGTTGCTGCATGGCCCACCTTCTTTTCAGATTCAGTTCACAGACAGATGTCTTGACATTTTCTTTTAGAATTCACTGGTATAATTCAGAATTTGTTGTTCCATCAATGATGGCATAAAACTGGGCAGTCACTCGCATCTTATCGTCATCCCCTTGTATTGAAAACACCTGATTCTAATTTCACCTTCAAATTAACTGCTAATCCTAGAGGTTCACATACTTTTCACTTACAGATATGAATATTAGATCATTTCCTTCAATAAATAAATGACCAAATATATTTTTATCTCATTTGTTTAATTTGGTTCTCTTTGTCTACTTTTGGGACATCTGATGATGTTTTAGGTCATATTTACGAAAATATATAGAAAATTCTATATATAAATTATATATAGATATATAGAACATTCACAAACTTTCAAGCACCACTGTAACTTTGTCTTAGGTTGTATTTTATGCTGCATGTGCAAGTAGTCATTTGCTTTTGTTCTTCATGTCTACTCCCCTGGTGTAGGATGACCGCTGTAGAGTGCACATCTGTACAACTGTATGACCTGTTTCAGAGCATGACAACACTGGCATGCATTTGCTGTCCTGTAAATCAATGAACTTCAATCCTACAGAAAATGTGTAGGATTATTTGGAACAGCAAGTGAAGTACCAAAATAGCTCCCCATGAACTCTGAAATGAACCCCTAAGACTGAAATTGACAAGCATTCTTAGCTGGCAGGATTGGCACCATTATTAAAGTATGGATATAACCAAGGGAAAGAAATGTGATTTCACCTTCTGTTACTGAACGTTATATACACTGAGTCGCCACGTTATTAGTTACACTGACCTTACACTCTATCAATTTTATCACGTACACCTACAGTATTCCTTAAATGTTCAAGTTATAAAGTTCTCACTCTTTTGCAATGTACAATTTGTCAGCCACCCAGTACCATGTTCATCAGTGTGTAGGAATCACCACAAGACTATTGCTGACATACACTAACCATCCACTTACAGGAACATCTGTACACCTGCACATTCATGCTGTAATCTAATCAGCCAATCATTTGGCAGCAGCACAATGCAAAAATCATGCAGATACAGGTATATTCAATAAATATACAGTTGCGCTGTTATTCGTAGTGGGTCAATAATAGTCAGCATGTGAAGACCTCATGTTTGAGAAGTCTGTATACACCCACTAGAAATGCAGTGCTCAGTCATTATAGAGAATATAGAGACCAGAATACAGTCCATTTAGTCCATTAATTCAAATTTGTCTGAAATTGAGACAAAGATGTTCTCATAAGAAGAATAAGATAATGAGAGCATAAAACATAAGAAACTATGACAAAATGCACACAGTATCCATTAGTAAAACAAAAATGAGGCCTTTAATATGAAAGGCCATGGTTTGGGAATAACTGCACACAAAATAAAAGTATTTCACATAGTTTCCACATTTTCTTTTAAACATCCTAGCTCAATGTCTGATGAAAATGCTGATCTTTACTGATGTCAATTCATCTTTTGTATCTGCCTCAAAATGTCAGTTTGATGCTCGTCATACCACCAATCCAATTTAACAGTTATTTTAAATTGATTAAAATCAGTAACATCAACTGTTCTCCTACACAAATCTTTTTGCCCCAGATGGAACACATCATGACACAAACATTCCTCCACAGAACACAGGCACTGATTTTGATTGTAGAGTATTCGGATATAAAGGTTACATGCATGCATGCTTGAATCACGATGCAATGATTCAATACAATGTCAAATACAAAAACACAGTTCATCTTACTGACTTCAACAGGGCGAAGTTAGATTCAAATCACTGTTTCTCAGGCTGTAAGTCTAATGAAGTTGCTGTACTGCATTGTTGTGCTAATCTCTGAATGGATTTTTACTATTGACTATGTTACTTCAAAAACATGGGGAGCATAAGCCAATCATACAGCAACGCGTGTTTCACAGTTTTAGCATAAAGCTACCATGATCAAATTTTAAAAGCACATTCATCTATGGTCGCTTAGTGTTCTACGCAATTGGCAATAACTAGCTACCTATGGTGCAGTCTGCACATGGTGCTTGGCTACTGCAGACTGCCACATGTGGTGCGCTATATAATTATACATATGTACACCCCACATGGTGGGAGATTCTGTGACCTATTTGTGCTTGGGCAGATTTAGCTCCTCTTGAGCAGCTGCCAAATATTTCTGTTTTTACCATGGGACAGAGAAGGCATTGTGCACTTTTTTTTATTTTTTTTATTTTTTATTAAACACCCACCCAAGGCACTTAGGTGAAACAAATATTTCAATGTACCGCTTTGTAGAATTTACCAACTGCTAGGTGCTGGCAATGTCTAAAGCACTAGGTGGTGCTGTTTCGAAACTGTGCAGATACCCTCAATTCATGATAGCTATGACATATACTAAGTTTGGTCTGAAAATGCTAAAGGGTTATGGAGATATAGCCTGTTGAATCCATTTGCATATTATTCGAGAACAGTTTGACTAATGAACTTGAATTCCATAAATTTGTGTCAGCCTGGACTGATGATCTGATTCAATTTTCATGAAAACTGGAATGGTCTAGGAGGAGATCAAAGAAGTAAGTTTTCAAAGCATTTCAAAATGGCGGACAGCAAGTTTGGCTGACTATGGCAAAATTGTTCTTCATATGATCGAAGGAATGTATCAAGACCAGTATCATTACAATAAAAAAGTTGCTAAAAGATATTAGCATTTTTATAATTGCATTATAATTTTTTTAATTATAATGAAACTTCTGAAACTGTGCAGCTACTCAAGCTATAACTTATACTATGTTTGGTCTGAATATGATAAAACGTTACGGAGATAAAATGGTGCACTTATATAGCGCTTTTATCCAAAGTGCTTTACACTGTGTCTCATTCACCCATTCTCACACACACACCCCAATGGTAGCAGAGCTGCCATACAAGGCGCTAACTTGCCATCGGGAGTAACTTGCGGTTCAGTGTCTTGCCCAAGGACACTTCGACATGTGGAGTCATGTGGGCCGGGAATCGAACCACCAACCCTACGATTAGTGGACAACCTGCTCTACCACCTGAACCACAGCCGCCAGATATAGCCTCACGTCCATTTTGGTGTGCTTGCCATCAAATTCATTTGTGAATTATTTGAGAATGGTTTCACTAATCAACTTGAAATCCATAGCTTTTTGTCAGCATGCTCTGCTGATGATCTGGTTCGATTTTGGTGAAAATCGGACAGGAGATTTAAAAAAAGTAGGTTTTTTAGATAATTCAAAATGGCAGAAAGAAATTAGGGCCGACCAAGTAATGACTGGTATGAATGACCTCCTCATGACACAAGGAATCAAGATCAGTCTCATTATAATACACAAAAGTTATAAAAAATATAAGCAATTTGTAAAACTGCATCATAATTATTGAGTACAAGATGGTGCTGTTGCAAAGATACCCTCAGGTCATGATGACTATGGCAAAAAGTTAAGTTCCATGAAATCTAACGCAATCAGGTTCATGATTTTACAACAAACCGTTCAGAAGTTATAAGCAAAAATGTGCTTTCACATCTCGTGAACACTAGTTCGAAACTGTGCAGGTACCCTCATGTCATGATGGCTATGACATATACTAAGTTTGGTCCAAATACCCTAATGAGGGTCACTCGATCAGCACGAGCAAAGGAATCATCAGAAAAAAGAATTGTGTTTCTAGCCCTTACGCTTCAAAAGTTATTAGCATAAACATGAGTGAACATTTGACCTGTTGGTGGGACTAGAGAGCTTGAGACAGAAACTACAAATTTGCTATGGTAACATTTGAGACCGTCCTTTATCTGTGTGCCAAATTTCATAACTTTCCTATGTATGGATCTATGGGCTTCCATAGTCTAAAGAGCGGAAGACGAAGACAAGGCAGAAGACAAAGAAGCAGCAGAAGCAGAAGAAGAAGACGACGAACAGAAACAATAGGTTCCTATGCACCTGTGGAGCTTGGCCCTGAAAACAGAACAATAGGGTGCCTACGTAAACAATAGGGTGCCTACGTACCTTTGTGCTTGGCCCCATAATAATACTAATAATATAGTTTCTTAATGGATGTTTTAGTAAATGTATTTTTATTTGGCTTAATGCTTTATAGCGTCTATTTAAACGATCAATTTGGCCGATTTGTTAAATGTAAAATATATATTTTTTTAAAGTTTAGCTTGGATACTCAGATACTGAATTTTCATGTGTTCATTTTACTGCTTATTTATTTAAAATTATAATTTTGTAGAAAGTTATGTTGCTTTGGTTGTGTAAGAGCTCATGGACGCTTGCTATCCACTTTCGATGCTATTAACAGTAAATGTCAAAGATTATCAAATTTGAATACCCTAAGCTTATCATTATCTAAGAAATCTTTATTGCAATACAAATCAAGATTGTTTAAATCAACCAACACTTGAATTTAATCCAAAGAACACTATCCCAACTGTGAAGCACATCAATGGAAACATTGTGTTGTGGGTTTTTTTTTTTTCTTGCTGGAAAAGGGACTGGTGTACTTCAGAAAATAGATGACCTAATGAAGGAGGATAATTATCTAATTTAGTTTTAATGTCTTTAGCTTAGCTGTATGAACACTTTTGGCCTCAAATGTAGATATTTTCAAAACAGCTGCAACGCTGACATGTTAGAAGCTAGTGAGCACATCAGGTGAAGTAGTGTTAATTAGTGGGATTTTTAAACACCTAAATGTCATTGCTAGGTTGAACACAAAACTGCTAAACCATCAGCAGTCCTGTGGTCACAAACTACTCACTGATAAAAGGTTGAACAAACAGAGCATGTAAAAAAAGAGCTATTTGTCTCTAACTATATACCCATTAAATGGATTAACAAATGAGACGTATCTAACAAAGTAGGCACTAAGTATACTCAATAAAAAACAAACAGCATTGCTTCATAACTCTTCTATTGAATACAGAGTAGACTTTATGTTAACTGCAGCAGATATGCTCTGGTAATATGCTCTGGTTTGGGGTGCTTCTCAGAATGCTTATTACCATAATAAATAGTACGTCAGTACATAAATGATGTACTAAGGATTAGTGCGTAGAATGCAATTTGCAGTCCTAAATTAGAGGTATAAGTAAGCATAATGCAGCGTATTTTCTAACTTAGATATTTTCTAATGTAGGTAGTCCTATTTTCCAATATATAAACAAATTATTCAGCTTAATACCCGACAACATGCTCCCACCTTCAAGAAAGTAAAAACCACCTGCTGTCATGACTTTTTCTTTGGGCCAGTGGGTTCCCAGTCCTGATACACACCTCTACCCTGCATTCTCACTGGTAATACTGTTTGATTAATCCATATGATTGAGAAAGGACCCAATGAGCACACAAAATGAAATGTTCTTCTGCAAGTGGCTCACAATAGTATTTTAGACCACAAAATTCCAGAACCCCACCATCCAGCAGCATTAATAAAAACAGATCATGTTGTTTGTGGGTACATTTAGCTTGTATTTTGATAGATACACTTGCTGTTACCATAGTCAGGAACCTCTGACCCTTTACTTTCTTGCTTCCTGACTACTACTGTAACCTTTCCTGTTTGCCCTGTAGCTATCCCTAGGTGCCCGTGTGAACTAAGAAAGGAGCTTTAAATAAAATGCATTAGTATTTTATTATGTACAATGCTAAAAATATAAAATGCTATTTTTTTCAGTCTTGAAAAATATGTAGATAATAAATTAATGAAGTTCACATTTTAAAGCTCACTTCTCAGACATATACTCAAAATGCAGAATGCTGACCTTGTCCTGATTGCTTGGTCTTGGAGACTGGCTGTATGATCCTTTCCTTAACTCTCCTGTCTAGATTTTGGATGAGATCCTTCTGCATCTTACAGTACTTAGCATATTCCTTCTGCCTCTGCTGCCTCTCAGAGACCACATGAGCCATGGCAGCCTCATATGTTGTCTTAGAGAGCCCACCAACAGTCTGAAGTGAGACCATAAACATAAGCATACACATTTATATACACATTTGAAGTAAAACACCAGAACGAAGATTTAGGCTAGTAGTGTCCATATGTATACTAGAGTAACAGACAACTTACAGGCTCAATGCCTAAGTGTAACAGCTTGTCATGGAGGCTTTGCTGCAGCGCAAAGTGCATGTCCCTCTTGAGGCTGGTATTCTTCATTAGCTCATTCACTTTCTGCTGCCTTGACTGGCTGTCTTCAGGGCCTTCTGAGAAGTTTGATGAATCTGGGCAGAAAAAACAATGAACTGTCATTACTGCAAGACCAAATTTAACAAATGTATCTGTCACAGGAGAAGGCACAAACACCCAGAGCAAGGCACATACTCAGTTTTCGACCTTATGTTTCTTCTAACGTATGCAAAGGAAGCATTTTCCCCAAACATGCTCAAAACAGCTCTAAAGTTACATAAGGAAAGAGTTTGAATTCTGCTTCTCATGGAGTTGCATCTCACTTTCCTGATTATAGCTTGAACATACTGGTACATGCATAATGACCGGACAACACAAACCAGAAAAAAAAACCATGGCATCCATGCAGAGTACGTGCATGCATGTCAATGACATCTATGTGCCATCATTTGTTTTTACCTTTGTCCTCCTCTGAAAGCTCCATTATAGGATCCAATTTATAGACCAAGCTGGACTGCGCTAATAGCACATCACAAGGAGGCAAAGGATCAGACAAGATTGGGGATTAAAGTTGGACTATTAGAACCTAAATCCAGAACTATTACGTGAACCACTAAAGACTTTAGACATCACTAGACAAACTGTATGTACTTGTTTTAAGTGGACATATTCTCTCTTTCTGTAGCTCCCAAAGTATAAGTATTGTCAAGATTTTACAGATTTAACATCATTAGTGTGATGATCTGTGTGAACATTTGAGCCCATCATGAAAAACAAGTTGATTTATATCATATCCATCAAGTAAATCATTAGAAAACAGTGCCCAAAATTTTACACGAGTCATTACTTCCAGTGCATTATTCTAGAACACTTTGGTCTATCAAAAAGCTTTTAATATATTTTTGCTAGCATGGTCTGGAGATAATCTTCATTGAAAATTGATTTTCGTAAAAAAACGGACAAACCGTCTAGGAGGAGTTGGTAAAAGTTTTCAAACATTTCAAAATAGTGGACAGGAAGTTCGGTTGACCATAACATAATTGGAATCTTTGTTCTCGGCATGAGCCAAGGAATCCATCAAGACCAGTCTCATGACAATAGTCAAAAGTAATCAAAAGCTATTAGCATTTTAAAAAATGTTATAGTTTTGTCCTGGAACTTTTTGAGTGCCTTTAAGGCATGGTTAACACATTTCTTAATGATACACCAAGATGTTTGTAAAATACAGCATTTTACAAAATTTAATTGAATATGGTCTGCATTATACATGGCATGAGTAATCAGAGGAAACAAAAATTTTGTTTCTAGCCCTTATGGTTCAAAAGTCAAAAGTTATTTGCATAAACAAGAGTGCAACTCCAAATTTGCTAGGATAACATTTCAGACTGTCCCCTAGAAGAACCTTCTTTTTCTTCTTCCGTCATGAGTCTATGGCAGCCCATCTGCCCAATCTGACACACACAGATAGAGGACTTGCACGTTTTTGAATAATGCGCAAACTAATTTGACGACGAACATGCCAAAATGGTTGTGAGGCAACACCTACTGTTCACAAGATATGAAAAAAAGAAAATTTTTGCTTATAACTTCTGAACGGATGAGTCAAATGATCTGAAACTTTCTTAGGTTGTCCATTTTAGGTATCAGTCATTTTGAATTTAGTTATAAAATGCTGAATGTTACGTATGACATGGCGTATTGTTAAGAAATTCGATACGAGTCATCCGCACCATGCCCTGAAGGCACAAAATTACAACAATTTTTTTTAAAATGCTAATAGCTTTTGATTACTTTTGCCTATTATCATGAGACTGGTCTTGTTCTTGCCAAGAACAATGATACCAATTATGCTATGGTCGGCCAAACGTTTTGATATCTCAAACCATTTCCATATAACGCATTGATGGAAGTGCCGCATTGTGTTTTATGCAATATCTTGACAACACTATTGCCTGTTGCACAGAAACCTGATATGTAAAATCATGACCATGCTCTGATGCTTGCATAGCTCTTTATTTTGCCTCTATTGTGCTTAGACCTGTAACTGTTGCTTACAGCTATATTTTTATTTATTAGTATTATTTCTTGCAGAGTGGGGTCTGCACCACTCTAGCTGTGAGGGTAAATTGTGAGGGTAAATCTGAATTTACATTTTCAACACATTTACATCTAAAATCCTTATGCTTTCACCTAGAAACTCCATTCAAGCTTTATATAGTTGAAATACTCTCCCCTAGACAAGAGGTCAAATTTAAACAGGCAAAAGTGAAACGATTCTTGCTCAATCAACACATTTTATTTCTCCTTACACTAACTGTGCCTTTCTGTAAACAATTTGGTGAATATTTTCTGGATTTTGAGCATAATTGGCACCCATTAAAAGTACATAAACCAGCTTTTTGTCAGTTAACAGTTCCAGAATTTCACAAAGGGCCAATCTCGCACAAACACTGCACGGTGTGCAGGCCTGCACTTTATCGCAGGAAGGCATTTATCCTCAAAATTAATCGTCTGTCTATTGACTTGCATGCATGAAGATCACTATGCACTATGCTAGCTGCCCCAAACCCAGAAATCCCAAATTACTGCTAAATATACCTAAACCCCAAAGTTAATATACCCCTCAATGCTTAACCCCATGACCTCTATTTGCCACAAACCCAAATATAAATACCACCCTGGTTGTTAAAAATCAAATTAAATTGCCATTTTTAATACTTGGTACCAAATCCTTAGCAGTCAATGACATCCCCAAGTCTGGAACCCATAGACATCACCAGACAGTGGGTTGGTGATGCTCTGCCAGGCCTTTACTGCAGCCGTCTTCAGTTTTTTTCTGGTTCTTGGGGCCTTCAGTTTCAGCAAGTGAAATGCATGCTCAAATAGATACTAGACCATTGTATTCCACTTGTTTGTCTTGACACATTTCGGTTGCTTTCAAAGTATGCCTCAGGTCATTGTCCAGTATCAAGCACGGTCCAATGATGTTAGAAGCTTTTGGCTGAATCTGACCAGTTAGTTAGTTTGGAAAATGGGTTTATATCATAGCAACAATTCAAAAGCAGAGGCCAAAGGATGACTCTTGCCAATCACAATATTATTTGCCTTATTTAACGCTCTCTATTTATAAATATTTTCTATACCTGGTAACGTAATCCCTAATAATTGACTTGCCAATGTTACCACTTTCCTTACTGATTTCATCTGCACCTTGGTTGCATTACCATACCAACAAATAAGACAGAATGTCATAACACTATCAATAAAAGCACCATAAAACATCAAAAGCATTCTGTTGTGGACATTAAAGGAGAGTAATTTCCTTAGGAAATGCATTCTCTGTTGTGTCTTCTTACTAATATAATTGGTCCACATGTCCCACTTAAGCTTGTGATCAAGCATTTTTCCAAGGTATTTAGAATTTGTAACTAATTGAATTGGCTCCCCATTAATTAATGTAGGATGTGATATTTTCTGTTCAACAAACATCTCCTGTTTTGGAGATGTTTAGAAAAAGATTTTGATTTCTTTCACCAGTTTAAAAAAAAAAAAAAAAAAAAAAAAAAAAAAAACCCTCAAGGGTTCCCCTCAAGCCCATGCTCTTCCTCCCCATCATGTGAAAGGCTCCCTAAAGCAGTATCGTCTGCATAGTTAATGATATATCTATTCGTAAAAGTACTTAAACAAAAATTAGTATATGAAATAAATAATAATGGTGATAAACGTGCCTGAGGTGATCCTACTGAAGTAATAATTTTATCAGAAGTAGACCCAGATCTTAACCTACTAGGTTCTGGAAATGAAGTCAGTCACCCACGTAATCAGCCTACTTTCAAGTAAAAATTATTTTGCCAGTATAACTGCTAATGTACTAGGGGAAATACTATTAAAGTCAGAAATCTACAAATAAAACTTTAGCATGAAGCTTTGGTTTCGCCAAGTGAGAATGCAACAGATGTAATACAGACAATATTGAAGCCTCTATTTTCCTAGAAGATTGATATGCAAATTGTATTCCACTTCTAGGGGTATAACCCCGGTGTCCTGGTGAAACTCCCCCATTGGCTTTTCTTTATCATGGCCCCCTAATAATCCCCATCTCTGAATTGGCTACATCACTCTCTCCTCTCCACTAATAGCTGGTG
>JANDJT010000021.1:2867478-2879379 GCA_024331685.1 Stegophilus panzeri | reverse complement strand
ACAACTTGTGGTGATGTAGGTGACTTCGGATTGTAGTTTGGAGACTTTCTGACCCCAAGACACAACTAACTTCTGCAGTTCTCCAGCCATGATCCTTGGAGATTTTTTGGCCACTAGGACCATCCTCTTCACAGTGTGTGGAGACAATATAGACACACGTCCTATTCCAGGTTGATTCATAACACTTCCACTTGACTGGAACTTCTAAATTATTGTCTTGATGGTGGAAATGGGCATTTTCAATGCTTTTGCTATTTTCTTATAGCCACTTCCCACTTTTTGCTGCACATCACAGCTATATTCCTTGGTTTTACCCATTGTTATAAATGACTAAGGGAATTTGGCCTATGTGTTACCTCATATTTATACCCCTGTCAAACAGGAAGTCAAATGGCTGAACAATTTCCTGTTCCTAGTCACCAAGCTGTACTAAAAAAATTTTAAATTTCAATCTGAACATACATCAAATATATTTTTCTCATATGAATTCATAGGGGTAATTGTAGCACACATATTATATATATTATTTTTTGATAAACCTGTTGTGTTTGCAATTGTTTGATATCCATTAGAGTATTTTTGTGAATTGTTTGAACAAAATATCAAAAGGTTAAATAAAGACTAATTTTCACAGCCTTCTTTGTTCATATTTCCCAAGGGTGCCAATATTAGTGGAGGGCAACATATTACTTGAGTCAACTGTGTCTCCGAGTTCAACTTTTTATTTGTCTTGAGACTATAATATTTTCCACCACACAGCTGCTAATTCTAACCCCGCTGTAATGTAAATTACAACCGAGTCCACCATTTCTGCTTAAGTTGCAATATGTGTATATTAGAATTGTCATTGTGTTGTTGTAAACTGTGTTGAATGCATCAAGTTGTGACCAAACAATAACAAAAAATACAAATTCCTAATACATGTAAATGTATATGGCAAATAAAATAATTCTGATTCAGAGGTGTTAAACAACTTAGAACCTGGCACCTCTGACGGCAGACCATCCAATTTTTAGGTGAATAAAAAGCATTGGAACAGACCGTCTTAAAGTAAAAACACTTAATACTTGGCTTCCCTCTTTTCATTCTTCTTTGTGGCTCATCTCTGTATTTCATTTCTAATTCCAATCTGGCCTTCCGATTCATACTGCTGATGAGTGGTTTGATTCTTGTGGTTTGGCCTTTATAAAATGGCTTGCTTTTCTCTAGAGCTGCAACAACTAATCGATAAAATTGATTATTAAAATCGTTGTCAACGAATCTCATTATCAATTAGTTGGTCTGTGCACGGCACGAGGGAGATTTACTCATTATGTTACTTCTGTTCCGAAAACACGCATCAGAGAGTAAATACTAAAGTTGTGTCCCAAATTATGTACTATACACTTACACTGTACACTGTGTACTCTACCATCTAGTGTATGAATTTTTCAAAGGTAATATCGTCTCAAAAGATACACTAACGTTGTTTTTTTTTAAAATTTTTATTAACCCGAAGTATAAGCCGCTTCAAGTCGACGGCACATGAAGGCATATGCACGTAACATGACATGCACATACCCAGATTCACCGACAGTGACTTTCTTCAGTTTATGTTCATCAACCTTACCTTTTATTCCCAACATGACCTCAGTCACCATCAGACGGAGGTGTAATTGTCAAGTGACTGAGGAAGAAGTGTGCGACCTCCAAGTCCTCTAAGGCAGGGAAGCATTTTAGATTAAACACAAGAGATCAAAAAGTGATGGACGAGCACAAACTTATGTTTATATCCAAAATGCTCCACTGTGTGTAAGGGGTTGGGAAAACTGATGCGAGTTGCTTAAAAGGTTTAATTTAATTTACGTTTATTGTCATTATATATTGTATTTGTGCGCTTGCAGTGTAACTTCTGTTGTTATTATAACGGAAGTGATCTGTAAGTTGCTCCTCACGTGCGGTGTAGACGCGGTGATACACAGTGGGAGCGCGAGTAAGATCTGTAATATCTAATTAAAATATTATGATAAAAAGTAAACACAAGTAAAACAATATGCCTAAAGGCAGTGAGTAACAAACATATATACACATACATACACACACACACACACACACACACACACACACACACACACACACACACACACTTTTCGGTCCACATCTTATGAGCTGTGAGTCCTACAAACAAAACTGTACAACTGCATACATTGTAGTCTAATTATTTTATATACTATGTGAATGTATATTATAATAAATATTCTGATGTTAAATACTAAATATTTTAGTATTTCAAACAGTAATGAACAATTGGTTTATTTAGTCTGCTTTATTTACATGGATATTCTTTAAAAGCTGTGACAGTGTTATGAAATTTTTTATCATAATAAATATAAAGAATGATGAATATAGAAAATAATTATTGTAATATCTAGAGATGCACCGATACTAAATTTCTCAGCCAATACAAATAACCAATTATTCCGAGTGATATTGGCCGATACAGATAGTTCTGCCCTTTATACCTTCTTTTAAATTAATAATGATTAATTTAAAAGAATTCTGAAAGAAATGCAAATAAAAACTTTATTCTCACCATTTCAACATTTTTCACAGTAACTGGTCTCAGAAACAGAAAACACATTACTCACATTAACATTAACACATGAACTAAATTCTGAAGATTAAAGTAAGATCTCTGAACTTTTTGAACGCTATTAATTCATATTAACATTGACTGTGAGACTAACAGGAGGTTTTTTAGAATTCATTCACTCGCCACAAACAAAACCATTTCTACTTCATCATTAACATCAAACTGGTAACATATAAACTTTTATATATTAACATTAACTGAATATGAAATATACCACTCTACAAATAAATTTTTATGTGCAAAATATAATTTTTTTGTCAATTCATCTTCAACTTAAATCTTTCAACAGTGTACTGGCCATTTAATTCAGCGTGAGGGCAAGCAGACTGTGTGGGGGGTTTCTGATTGACTCTACACCGAAACTTGTGCGTTGTAAAATTTACTTCCGTTGTAAAATTTTAGCAGTGCAGACATTACAAACTGCAGTTTTGTCATCATTCCACACAAGAGACATCTTTACATACAGCATGAAATCAATGCATTTTCCCGCCGTCTTTTGATTGACAGGATACAATCGGCTCTGATCATCGGATGTTTTTAAACTATCGGCCGATAGACGATAGCAGGAAAAACAGCCTTTACCGGCCAATACATCGGTGCATCTCTAGAAATAACATATCGGCCAGCTCTATTATAAACTTAATTAGACCAGTGAAACGCTACTCCAATGCTCAGTGGGAAGTAGCACTTTCACAAAATGTAAAATTATGACAAATGTACAGGCATCTGCAAGAATGCGACAGGTTGAAATACTCGAGAGGTTGTAGTCTGCACACTTCAGTATGAATATTGTATTATGTGGTGGTTCTACCTATTAGCATGCCACTCTTGATGAGCAACAAATTAGACTGTGAGTATAAAACAAAGCTTGTGTGGTGCTAAAGGACCTACAAATATGCTAATGCAGCCAGGCTACTCTAGGATAAGATTATGTGCTTTCCACATCGGGTACTTGAAAACTGGTAATTTTCTTAGCTAACAAAATGTGCTAACAAAGCTAGTCGTAAGCATGTTATCTGTACCTGTAATATCATAGGAAACTTAGTTTAGCTAACTCTGTTACCAAGGCCAACAAAGTGAGCTAAGCTAAAGAAGGAATTAAAAAAATGACTTGGACATAGTGATGTTTTAGTGTTAATGCTCTGCAGATGTTACAGGACTGGATTTGTGAATGACAGCTGAAATTAAAGGTTAAGTCTAGTTAAATAGCAGATGGAACACTAGCTAGCTAGTTAACTAATGCGGATGAACTCCACCACCACGGCACATTCTGGGAGATGGCGTTTTGTGTACATGGGCTTGGATGAAAAGTAGAATCAAGTAGTAAACAAATGATTAATTTCCAATTCTACTCAGTGGCCTTTATGAAGCTGACCTGACTGTGGAGCTTCTGTCGGAGTTGAGCAACCTCCTGCTTTTGTTCATCTTCACTGTTCTGCACAGCACTTGCCTGTCCCTGCACAGGCTGCATGTTCTCCTGCATCTTTGTACATTGCTGCAACTTCAAAACTTGCTAGAGGACAAATGGAAATTAAATATTAACATTATTTCTGATAATTTGAGAGTATTAATTTTTGGTGGCCTAAAAAGGAAATTCTTGCTATATGACTTGGACATGTTCTAATAACATTTTATACAATTATTTATATTACTGTGGTCATTCAGTAGACAAAGATTCAATCGATCATTTAAAAAAAAAAAAAAAAAAAAAATCATTAAAAACATTATTTCAATTTTCCAATCAACCAGAGAATCCAATATTCAAAATGCAAATACTGGATTCTCTAGTTGACGTTCATATAAAACATCAAATAATGTGTTTAATACAGGGTGAATAGAATTTTTGTTTGTTTTTTTGCATTTTCCATACTGTCCCAACTTTTTCAGAATCAGGGTTGTAAATTAACTATCATTTTACATAAATATAAGAACTCACTTTCTCTAGGTTTCTGTTTTTCTGGTGCATGGAGTCCATGTCTCTTTGGCAGGCCTGCTTAACTTCATCTATTTTGCTGTTCATGCACACACGCTCATTTTCCTTCCAGACTTCCAGCTGTTTCATAAAGTCCGCCTGTTTCCGAGTTAGATCGTTCTCCTGAATTACAAGGAACCAATATTGTTTAGATGACAATTTAAGCAATAGATGGATCTCCAATGTCATTCATGCATCTCTTCATACAGGTTATTATAACAATACATCAAGCAAAGATGCACTCCTAGACCTACAAGCATGGCACAACCAAAAATATTTGCATTGTCATCCACTTGCTAGCTTATAGTAGGCAGACTGCTATAGCTAGATAGCATTATTTATGCTATAGCTTATTACAGTTGAGGTCAAAATTTAACATACACCTTGGCTAAAGACATTCAAACAAACCTTTTCACAATTCCACATATATTTTGTTACCATACATTTCCTGAGTCCCATGATGGCATCTACATTATTTCCTTAAGAGGTAATTTTCAAACAATAGGTAAAAGACTATTATTTACAAAAGTTCAGAAAGACCATGTGTTTTCTTTTTTTTTTCCCCCCCTTCCTTGTGCTGTAAAAATAAAGTTGTTTTCCCAAGATTGTCACTTTTTTCAAATGATCTCATGATAACAAATGTTGTTTTCTCAAAATCACAAGTTATTTTTTTCATATGGTGAAATGCATAACTGGGCCATCACTTGAGAAAGTGACTCAGAACAGTGATCCTGACAAAGGTGGTCTGTTTCATTGCCAGTCAATATGAAAGACTGGCATGGATGGATGGATAGATGTACTTTATTGATCCCAAAGGGGAAATCTGGAGAAAAAGTGTCAAAAACCACACAGTTACCAGAGCTCAGGATCAAACCCATATCCCTAGGGAAGTAAGGCTGTAACTCTACCACTGTACCAGCGAGTTTCTTTTAAGTTTCTGTTCCTAATATATGACCAATAATGCTTTTCAACTTATGAGCAAGTTGAGAAAAAATATGTTATCTTGAGATCACAAGAAAAATTAAAGCAGCAAGCAGTAATCTGTGAGATCCAAGCACTCAAATAGTGCCCCCAGTGGCCAGTTTTTGCTAAGATACCATAGGGGACAATAAAGAGACCATAGGTTCGCATACATATCAAAAAGACAATAAAGATATTGTTAAACATTATATAACAGATACTATTATTCCTTCTAATGTCATTGTTTTTGGAGATATGAGGTTGCCATCACACATGGTAACATACTGTAATGTCCTCTCTGTGTGTGGCACAGATCAAGGCCAAAGGTTAATGTTCCATTGATTTATGGACACAAGAAATGCGTAAAACAGTTGTCAGTTCACCAATATATAAATAGTTCGGCCAATTTTCATTTGATTCCTTATTGCTTATAACCCTAAAGAAAGACATGTATCCCACCCATATGTACCACAGTTCAAGTCAATCATGAGGAGAAGATTTTTGTAGTTTTGGACAAATTTTCAATGTACTGGAAAACCTATCATGGCAGACTTTATGGGTCCCAATGGCTTTTTTGTTCCCCATGAGAAATAAGGCATGTATACCAATTTTCAGACAGAAAACAGAATGTGTTTATGGTTCCCCAGTAATAAAAAAATTAATCTGTCTATTAAACTATTTGTCTTGGTTGTAATTCTTTTTTCTATCAGCAGTTATACAGAAAGTGTGTGTTAAAGGAAAAAGGATCCTGCAATTTCATGCGGTATCACACATTATCACGCGCTTGCTGTGGGCACAGGAAATACAAGACCAGTAAGGGGGCAGTCATGTTTCATTTGAACAAACACGGCTTGCTAGTAGATACAGTAGTTCTGCCAGGAAATATACTGTATACACATGTATTATTTTACCAAGCGAACGATGCTGTTTCTTGTACTGAAGCCCACGATCTGCTTGTGCTTGGCCTGCAGATTTATGAACCTTTCAGAATTGTTTAGCAACAAGCAGCAGAGCACATTAAATGTTGTCGAGCCTGAAAAAAAAAAAGTTAATGTGTGGTCGGTTAGATTTAAGAAAAAAAGATTACGTATGGTTTACATAAAAATATTAAATTTTTTTACTCAATATTACAATAACTCGATCACGCTGAATTGGCCTTGCCATTCCAATACTTTCAGAGGGGACTGCTGAAACACACACGCACTTGCACAAATAACTATGTCTACCATAGTATATTGGAATTGAAATTAAATAATGAATACGAGCTAAAAGTGCAGCCTTTCAACTTTAGATTAAGTTTAGGTTATCAGCTTAAGGATTTCCATGTTTAGTGGTCCTTCTCACTGTTAACTTTGTGCTTTTCATCTGTAGCCATGACTAAATATTATTCCATAAATTAATTTGCAGGTGTAGTAAGAGGGAATTTTAGTTAACTGAGTTAACACCGTCTACTGCCACTTTCAGTCTGTCAGGTGAAAGGAAAAACTACAATATGTTGGACAGCAGACCATCTATCATACATTCTAAAAGTGAAGCTGTGGGCCAGTGAACATCTGTCTGTGACCCACATAAGGCCCTGGGCTGGACTTTGGACACCTTTCACTTACTACATCAGATTTTAAATGGGTCAAACATTTAAACACTTTGGGGGCTTTCACACTGTCAGTTTAGTCCGAAATAGAGCACGGTTTGCATGAAAAATTGTTAATGTGAAGAGACTACTTATAAGAGGTGGTCCGAGTTCAGATGCACTGGAACTGAGCCGCGATTACCATGAAAGAGAACGCAACTCGTACTTGGGTCCACACTTCGCCAGGAATTAAAGTAACCTGTGCATGTGTTTTAGCCGATCATTAGTTTCCACAATACACATGTACCATGACTGGCAGGGGATTGTGTGGGAAACAGAAGAGGTCCACTGCTGTGCATAAAAGCACAAAAATAATTAAAAATAAATTAATAAATATGGCGAGTCGCCAGATGTTCTCCATGCACGTTTGTGATTACGCAAGATGAATGCAAATGCACCCGGGTTCGATAGAATCAGAGGAGGCTGAAACCTGACCAAGGCTGCGTGAACAATTGCACTTGGATTCAGACCACAGCAAACATGCCCAGTGTGAAAACCACCTTTGTTAGTATTCTGTGGCACTGGTATTTGATTTCTTAACTTGAATCAAATTCTTGGGGTTGCCTTCCATAAGCTTCTCACAATACTTTACTATTCCTCCAGACCAAAATGGTGTAACTCAGTCATCATTGTGGGCCTCCTTCCTTAAAACTGCTTTTTCACTTCAGTCCACAAATGTTCTCTGGAATTCAGATCAGGTGGTCAGCTGCAAATTTCAATCTAGATTTTTATACCAGTCTTAGGGGCTTCTTCCTTGCAAAACATCCTTTCAGGACAGGACACTGAACGAATCTCTTAATGGTGGATGTACATACTTTGGTACTTGATGCCTCGAATTCCTTCACTACTTCCTTTGTTGTTGTCTTAGGGTTCGGTTGAACCTTTTGGACCAGTTAATTTGTTCATGCCTTGGAGTTAATTTGTGCCTCAACAATGCTGTGTATGTGTGGTCCCAAGATTTTTATATTTTCATAAAAATATCCTTACAGATGCGTGGTTGGAAATTGCTCTTATGGAGGTCCACAGTTTTTTTTTTTGTCACATCTTGGGTGAGTTGCTTTGATTTTCCCATGGGATTATGTGATGTTCTTATTTTATTGTTTTAGTTTCCTTGTTTACTTGATTGTTAATTTTAGCTTTACCCAAATCAATATTTTCATGATTTGAATATTGTAGCTCTGTGACACATAAGCATGTTATTCTGAGACAATTATGACGTATTCTCAGGTATTATGACATTACAATGTGAAAAGCACTAAGAAGGCACCCTCCAATTTTGTTTGTTCTATCTTACTGTCCTTCAGGCTCTCCTCCTATGCTTAGGAAATGCTTTTATTGACATGAAGGGGAGATGATGTGGACCATTGTTACATATAACTACCTTTTGTTTTATTACTTTTTATTGCACGCACTTAATAAATTTCCTATTCTTTTACAACCTGGCTCATACACAGTCACAAGTATGTTCCAAATTGGCACAGGAATATTCTAATCATAAATGTGCTGCTATTTCTGCTCAAAAATCCTGAGAGCATTTTCAGCACTCAGTCATTGCCCTTCAAGTTAAACTTGAACAGCTTGAGAAAGAAAATGCAGAGATGAAAAAGATGGTCAATGTCCTAAGAAAAGAGGTTATATCCTCCCCTTAAAAGTTTAAAAATATAACAGCAATCTCCATCCTCCTCAGAGTCTTTATCCTCTGATGGGGATACAGATTACATGGAGTTCAATCCTGCAGCCTGAAGTATGACTCCAAATTTAGTGAGTAATAAATAAACCTGCCAGTCCTGAACACAGATCACTTGGCAAGAGAGTTCAAATATTCCAAGGAAATGGGTACTGACCCATTTTTTGATGCCATTGACCTGTAAAATTAAGTTGTACTTTGCATCCTATGGATGTTATTTCGGTGTGTTCAAGTGCTCATGCCAGATGAATTAAACAAACTAAAGGCCCATTACAATGACTATGAAGAGGGAAAAGCTCAACAGTCTTAAAGCAATGCCAAAATGTTATCAGGACTTCCTTAATTATTTGAAAGAGTGTGGGTTCCATTGAATGCAGCCATAAAGTTGTTAATTGTCACCAGAATAAGTCAGTGGGACAGTACACACAGCATTTTGCTAAAAATTTTCTGTTGCATGGAGGTAGTTCATGTGCCACTGTTGAAGTTTTTGGCACCAAATCTCCTGCTAGTCAGTGGGCTGGTGATGTAAATCCTGAATTGCCTAAAGTGTTGCCTATTTTAAAACATACTTGGTGCAAGTGCACTTTTAGGCTTATTGCTTATGAAAGGGAAACTGCATGTATCCGCTGTAATATAGAGTGTTTTCAATCCTACAAATAATCAAAAAACTCAGGGCAAAAGCGCTAGTATTTCTAGTGATGAGTGCAACTATAAGCATGGGCAGTGGGAGCATGTGTTTAAGGAAACTGGCTGATCATAAGCAGAGTGGCATGAAATGTGCTCAAAATTCTCGTGTAGCTCAGCCATTCACAGGGTTTAGCCATCTTACCAGAGGCGTTGGAGCAGGCAATACAGCTGCTACAGTATGTCACCTAATCCTCAGACCCTCTTCCTCCTCCCCCTTCTTTAAACTAGAAATGTCCGCTGTGAGAGCTCCATTATGTAGGACTTGATGTTATTATCCCTTAATTGCACACGTGACACATGCTGCCTAAGCTTGGTGAAGTGAGTGATGGCATCTTCTGGGTTATCAAGTGGGCTCCCTCTTCCCTCGTTGTTTCAGTGAAAGGCGCACAACACCTTATACGGCCCTTATACAGCCAGAGGTGTACTTCCAGTTAACTCCTAATTATGACAACTGGCAAATCAGAAGCTTCTAAAAAGGCATTACATCAATTTCTGGAATCTACCAGACTGTTTAAAGAAACAGTCAACTCAACGTATATAAACTTTTCACCCACTGGAATTCTGACAGTGAATTAAAGCTCAAATAAATCTGTCTAATCAACTGTTTTACATTTTCCTCTTATGTGAACAATGTAGATGCCCTAATTGAATTGTCAAAAGAAATGTATGTTAGCATAAAATTTGTGGAGTTATGTAAAACTGAGATTGAATATCCTTAGCATAGGTGTATGAAATCTGTCGGACTAAGGCATACCACAGCACTGTTGAATTCTCAAATCTGAAAGGTCAGAAGGTGATGATTAATTTGTTATAGCAGCATGGCACAAAAATTATTTTCCCACAGGATACCATGGAATCTTTACCAAAATAAAACTGAGAAAAACATTTCCAAAACATCTCTTACATTGTCAGTATTTATCACAATCATTATAAGATGAAAGAGAGAATGACTGTAGAGGGGGAAAAAAACAAAAAATTATATATTTGATCGTTTGAAAAAGTCAACAGTAAGTTAACCATCTGATCATACACAGACACACCGTAACAACCCTATCACGTCCTGACACGTTTCAAAAATGTGTAGTCAATCAATAAGACTGGTCTTTGGCAAGATATGATGACATTAGGGATTAAACCAGAGAATATACAAAATCAGGCTATGGTCTGACCTGTTTGGTATTGTAATCTTTTTGCAGTGTCTCCATTTCAGATTTAGCCAAGGTTAGCTGATCCTGCAGCCTGATGATCTCTTCTTGTAACTTTACTGTCTGAAGATCCTTCTGATTATCAGTGATCAGTTCTAAGACAGAGAAATAGCAAAAACATTTTGAATGCAGTCAATGCCTATTAGGGATGGGTGATGTGACAAAATGTATCTTATTGTTGAACTTATATAACCACTATAAACTAAACATTACAAGTATCATTGTTACTTTTCTACCAATGACCAAATTCAGTGTTAATCATAATGAATACCAGCTGATAGGTTGTTAAAATATATTTTTGTACCCAACATTTCATATTCTATTACTTTCTTGTTTAATTTAATTTTTGGTGATGTTAAATAATAGTACTGTTACGTTTATCTCTGCAATTCTAAATATTGTAAAAGTGTACTTGCGTATCAGAGTAGAGCAGCACAACAGAACTGTAATCGCAAATTTTGTTTTATGTGACCACTTTTATTTTGACCAATAAAGAAGCATTCTGAGAGTTTTGATAAATCAATCATGGCATTGGGCCAAAAAAGCAATTACTTTTGGTCAAAATATTTTTTTTGTTTGTTTGTAATTGAACATCATGCCAACTACCATGGCTATTTTCATGGTGGGAAACAGGTTAAAAATATAGTAAATTATAAAGAATTTACAAAAGTTTTTTTTTTTTTTTAAGTTTATCTTCAATAATAATAATTTTAAAAAAAAATCTGTATTCCACTTTTCTGATGGATGACCACAAAAGCAGCTGAGACATGATCTCCAAATTTTGATCCATCTGTACAGATCAAAGTGTATGAAACTGCAGGGAAGCTCTGATCTATACTAGAGATGCACCGATGTTTAAAAACATCCGATGATCAGGGCCGATTATATCCTGTCAATCAAAAGAGGGCGGGAAAACACACTGATTTCGTGCTGTGTGTAAAGGTGATGTCTCTCGCGTAGAATGACGACAAAACTGCAGTTTGTAAGCTCTAATCTCTGCACTGCTAAAATTTTACACCGGAAATGAGCAGCAGTGAAGTTTCGGGGTAGAGTCTTTATTGTTTAACCTTTTGATCTTTTGTTTAAAAAATTCACAAAAATACTCTGCTCTCATGGATATCAAACAAT
>JANDJT010000021.1:2832900-2854601 GCA_024331685.1 Stegophilus panzeri | reverse complement strand
TAAATAAAAGTTAAATGATAAAATGATTCTGAATATTAGTAGCAGACTAATTCATTAATGGCTTAAAGTAAAATAAAAAATTACTGTGTACATGGGAAACCTCACCTGGCCCAGACATGGAAAGGATTGACAGGTTGATAGCTCTTTCTTGATTCTGTGGGTGGTGGTGCATGGCCGTTCTTAGTTGGTGGAGCGATTTGTCTGATTAAGTCCAATAACGAACCAGACTCTGCAATGCTAAATAGTTACGCGGCCCCTTGCAGTTGGTGTCCAACTTCTTAGAGGGACAAGCGGCGTGACAGCCACGCGAGATGGAGCAATAACAGGTCTGTGATGCCCTTAGATGTCCAGGTCGGATCAGCATGTGCCTACCCTATGCCAGTAGGTGCGGGTAATCCGCTGAACCCTATTTGTGATTGGAACTGGGTATTGCAATTATTCCCCTTGAACGAGGAATTCCCAGTAAGCACAGGTCATAAGCTCACATTGATTAAGTCCCTGCCCTTTGTACACACCGCCTGTCGCTACTTCCGATCGGATGGTTTAGTGAGGTCCTCGGATCGGCCCCGCCGAGGCTCCTTGCCGGGCCTTTGGCGAAGCGCAGAGAATTCGATCAAACTTGACTATCTAGAGGAAGTACAACAATAAATTAATTAATTATGGAGCAGGTCTTGAAGAAGGCAGAAGGATCATCCCCCAAAATGACCGGCAGTCCACAAAGACAAAGGCACCTAATGTCTGTTGGCTCAGTGGTCTGGAAGATAGTGCAGATATTGTACAACACAGTTTGGTGGGGATACTGACATGAATTAATCAAATTCCTGAACTTCCCCCCAATTCTTTATGATTTCACAGCAATTTCCAGATTTTGGAAAGTAAAGAATAGGACAAGAGGTGATGACACAAAAAGGAAAGAAGAGAGTAGAGAAAAGGAAGAGGATGGAAGGGTAAAGAAAAAGAGATGAAACAAGAAAAAGGGGTTGGGAGTATAGTGGAGAGGACAGGAGTAAAGTTGAAAAAAGAGACAGAACATGAGAGGAAGAGATTTCAGAATGGAGAGGACAAGAGAAAAAATGGAGAAAAAAGAGGAAACGGGAGAGGCAAGCAAATAATAAAAATAAGTGATGAGAAGAAAGGAGAGGAAAAGCAAAGGGAATGGAGAGGAATGGCGATAGGGAAGAGAGGGAGCAGACTGATGTAGACAAGTCAGCCCACCTTTGGCTGACATAAAACTCAGCCAAAAGCTGGCCGATGAGGCCTTTCTTCTTCCTGAAGAGCTCCATCAGGCTTGGAGAGAAATGGTCAAGTGCATCAAAGAAGTTCTCTCTGAGATCCCCCCCTCTCTGTTGAACTCGTAATAAGCCTGAAACATAAAACATAGCAAGCCATGTTGGCCCATGGCCAACTGACCCCATCTATGACCCCCAACACTACATGATTTTGGTCACACAGTGTTAACTACTCCTGAATGGTCATAAATACCCAATTTCATATATACCGATTTGTTTACTCAAATACTCAAAAGTTGAAAATATATATTTTTTAAAGTCATACATACTGTACCTGGCTTTCTGTAAAAAGAGCTGGCCATCAAATAACCATCTGGCTGATGTCAGGCTTGTCGTTGACAACTTCTGTTCTGCGAAGAGCAAATGTCATGTCCATGTGTTTCTTAACAAGGGATCTATTTGGCTTTGTCTTCATCATTTCACTGACAAGAACCTGACAAATTACTTCCAGGTTGTGGTCATCCATCCCTTCCGGATTTTCAGGTAGGAAATTTATTTCCCCTTTCCTTGGCTTCTTGATGTCTTTGTTGGGGTGGTTGTCATTTGTAGTGTGCCTCCCACGTTTGCCACCACTGACAGCGACTTCAAGTTGACCTAGCTGGCTAATTTCCCATCTTGAATTTTAGACTATTTTTCCATCCTTCCCAGCAAGAGGATGAGCCTGACTCTTTAAGACACGGGTGTGTTTGTACTAAGGCTTCAACCGGCTTGCAACCGCATCAAATTCTTCCTTTGTTGGATATGCATTAAATTCATACATGGTCTCTGCCAGTTTCTCAAGAATATCATGTTTCAGCTCTTTCGTGACATTCAGATTTGTTGCATCCTTGAGATACAGCAGGTTAGCTTGAAGTCGATGCTCGACATCAACAGAAAATTTTGGAATGTAAAATACATCTGGCCACTGAGAACTATTCAGAGAGGAGTTGGACAGGATCTCAGTGTCTGCCTGGCTGCTTGTGTCACTAAAACATTCAGTTTGTGCAGTGATTGGTACAAGCACAATCATAGGGATGATTTTGATGGTTGGCTTCTCTGGGAGCTCAGAGAGATCTGTAAGTTTACACAGTTCATTGTTAAATTCGGGATCTTGGTACTGTAAAATGAAGCTGTAGTTTGTTTGGAGAGTGCCTTTGAGCCACCCTATCAAATCTTCAAGTGTGTCAGGTCGTGTTGTCATCATAATTTTTCTTATATCTCCCTCGGAGACAATAACTCTCATGGTTAATTTCTGTTGGACAGCCATCTGTTTTAGCAAATAACATAGCATCTCTGTGCTACCATAAGTTCTCTTTGCACCTTGTATGCTGATAATGGGAAGACATCATTCAACTCTGACATCCTAACCACACACATTGAGGTGACATCACTGCAGAGAAGTTGGTACGATTTCAAATGCTCATTGTACCATGCTGTCATTTTGTAGCAGACAAACAAAATTTCTGTGTTAGCAGCAACAATCTTTTCAATCTGGGCAAATTCAGGGAGACCTGAGCATGAGCCAGTAGAGAGAATCATGCCTGGATGATACTTGATTCCATCTAAACAGACAGACGACGCATCAAGAACTGATCCTGACTGTGTAATGTTTTGGGCGATTACACTCTGAACATTCAAAGGGAAAGAGGCAAGCAAAACTGGGTTAACCTTTGTCATCTCAACTGATGGTCTGAAAAATGAGCTACAACCAAGATGGCAACTATTTGCTTTCTGGTATTTGGTAGCAAGTGTCATGGCAACATTTTTGAAATTCTGAGCATTGCGAATTGCTTTTTTAAAGAATTTGTGCTTCCCCTCAAAGCGTATTGTCCAAATTTCACACAGGGGGCCAAATTTCCTAATAAACTGAGGGTAATGTTCCACATAGTGATGCTTTGTCTTTAAATGAAAATCTGGAAATAATGACTGCAGCAGCTGTCTATGCTCTGCTATCTTACAATCCAGGAAATGCAGTGTCTCTTCGGTATGCCTTGGTGCCACAGCTAGCTCAATAATGTCTTTGAGAAGCATAAGAATTTCCCAAGTGTCGTCACCCTCAGGGACATAGTTACCAATGAGAAATGGAAGGAGCAGTATGAGACACCAATTCTCATGGGCATTTCCACCAATGATTCTTTTGGTGGAAAATCTCTTTCCATCTGCAGTCTGCCATTTTGTCAGTAAATGTGTAATTAAAGTACCTGATGGCATGATTTAACATATTTAGAGTGAAATAAATCTTGCCTATCAGGTCTGTAAGACACAGGGACAACTCGGTTGGAACTATGCCTTCTAAGACATCGTGCATAATGTCAGGAGGGTAACCAGTGACCACATGAAAGTGATCAAGATTCTCAGTTAAATGACAGGCTCCTTTCACGCCATTAGTCCGACTCAGTCCTTGATTCTCTCTCACCTCCTGCACCTGCCTATCATGGGAGTCTTTGTCTCTAAGTTGAAAGAAACCAGAACATACCTCTTGTTGCTGAGTGTCACCACTGCTTGCCAAACAGAATCTGCAGATCTTTTCAACAGAGAAGCTCTCCAGGAATCTTGCAAGGGAGTGGGCACCTAGATTATCAGCAGCAACAAATAAGGCTGTGCCTCTCACAGTTGTACCTAGTTTCTCCAGGTAAACACCATTTTGCTCCAATGACTTTAGATCATAGATAAGAGGTTGCAGAACTTTTGCACAACCACACTTTTTGACTGTGGAGGTATTGCATAGTAGAGAAATCTAGACTGAGTTGAGGGTTGACCTATATTTTGCAGGTATGTTGGCAATGACCCAGTATACGGCACGCATTTTGTGTTTCAGCTTTGATGTTCCTAGAGGTTTGGCGATTTCAAAGTCATCAATGTAAAGGCCAAGCTCAACTGTGAACTCATCCCTTGTAAGAAGAGGGTTTTCATTAAAGTACTGCCCATCTACATATGATTGGTATTCCTGTAGCGCATGGACTATTTCTGACATAACTCTGTTTAACACATCAGTTTTGTTAAGCAACCTCTGGAGCATGGGAAGAATGGGGACATATGCAACTGTTTTTTGGCCTTTTTCCACAATATATTCTATGAGGTTTACCAGTGGAAACTCTCTGTGTACATAGGCTGCTCTCCTTTTAGCAGTTCCTAAGGGTCCATCTTTGGCACAAAAAGTCACCATGTTACTTTCTGACACAGCACTTCCATGTTTCATCCATATCAGCATATTTTTTAGCATGACCCTGACTCTGTTATGCATAAGTCGCTGTGATAGCTTATTAATTTGACAAAGCTGTTCTATAAATTCTTGCACAGAACTCTCTGGTACTGTATGTGTAGCTGTTTGCAGCTTTAACAGAAGCAATGCCAAGTTTTTCTAAATCATGAAGATTATTCTCACTGGCTTCTTCACTCAGCTCTTCTAACTCCTACATATCATCAGAATGTGATATTTGCTATTGTGCAGCATCACTGTCATGGCTTACATAATCATGACCGATACAGGGCTCTCAAGTCTCACGCATTCACCGTGAGACACACGCATTTCAACCAGTTCACATGCCACACCTTGTATTTTTCGCACTGAGAAGGAAGGGATAACTTGTCCCGCTATATACAATTAATGGACGAGGCGCAGGTATATGGAGGGAAGTTTTCTGAAGTTCATAGCTGTATCTAGTTATACAGCCAATCAGAAATTAGAATTAGTTGTTTCTGGGTAAATTACGTGATCAAGCACGTTCGTTACCAGGCAACATGGATGCGCACGCACACACGGAGTGGCCAAAGATTTGGTCACACTTGCCTGTGACCAAAGATAGTGAACTGATGTTGGGGAATATAGCCAAATTCGTGTTAAATTATTATTTTATATGAAGAATAGGTTAAGAGTTATTCTATTCCCTTTGACATTTACTTAATCTTCTTAATGAATGCAAATAAAAAAAAATTAAGCGAGTAATTAGGCCTCCTTGGTTAATTTTTTTTAGTTTTAGTTATTTAGTTCTTGAATGCAGATGCAGAGAGCATGTTCTCCATGGTGGGTTTGAAGAAAACCAAAACTAGGAACAGGTTGGCTCTGGACGGAACGCTATCATCCGTCATGACGGTGAAAATAGCTGGCCTTTAGCCACAGTGCTTTAAGTGGGAGCCCCCTACCCCTGTCATCAAGGCATCAAAATGTGCAACAAACACAAAACACCATTCATAAGCTGAAATGTGTACATACACACACACACACACACACACACACACACACACACACATACACAGCTTGACATATACTGTATGCTCAGGGCAAGTTCTGTAATCCTACTGCATGTGTACAGTATGTACATTGAGCACTGTTGTTCAGTTGGGTCATTTGGGGCAAAATTTATTTTTATTTTTTATATATTTGTATATTTTAAATATTTAAAACAATTTATTTTATTTGGATGAATTTGTCTGTCTTTTATCAGATTTACCAATTTGTTATAATTTCTATTTGTGCTGTTCAATTATGAATAATAGGTCGAATTGAACTGCTAGCAAAAACTTGAGAGAATTGGGTGGGGTCAAGGGGCCGCTGCTGCAATATTTGAGTGGCTCCTCCCCTAACAGATAATCTCACGCCAAACTTTTGATAAAACTTGAGAGCCCTGTCGATAATCTCTGACTTGAACTTCTTCCAGTTCTGTTCCTTGTGTACTTTACTCTTGTGCGCTTTGAAAGTGGAGTAGACATAGCTTTCAAAGTTACAGTCTTTATAAAGGCACCTGACTTTATGGTTTACTTTTAAATGTGCAGTATGCAGGTGAATAAAGTAATCAGCCTCAGAACAATATTCAGCAAACCCACAGGACAGACAGCAAAACTTAACTGATATAGCTACACTTGTCTGTTGAACAGACTTTTTGATGTGAAGACGGGATAAGTGTACTTGTAGTGCACTGAGTGTTTTAAATGTACATAGACATTGCTGATGTAAACAAGGAAATGGTTCTGTTCTTTCATAACTTCCATGTTTGAGTCTATAATGTTTATATAGCTGTGATCTCTTTTCACAGTTACGAGAGCAATACTTACACTTCCAAAGCATGTCTGTCACCTGCAACACAATAAAACAAGATAGTTAATTTTAGAGGGCATCCATACGTTTTTGCATTTAAACACTTAATCAACTTCAACTTCAAAAATCAATGCTTTCAATGCTCACAAACAGCCCCTCGATGAAAAAAGAAACCAAAAAGAAATAAACAGACGAAAAAATGTCCCCCGAACTCACCTGGCAGGGGTTCAAGTGGGAGAAAAACGATGTTTTTCATTACTCACAAACAGCCTCTCAATGGAAAATAGAAACTAACCACTAACCACTCACCAACAGCTCCTCAAATTCAGTTGCAAGCATGAGAAAATGGCATCGCCTGAAGCCTGGTTTATACTTGACACGTCCGCAATAGTGCAAGTGATGATTTATGATGTTTTATGATGCTTTATGATGTTTTTTCCTTTAATTTGTCACCCATCTCTCAGTGGCTGGGATAAAAGTAAGAGATTGACTTTCACCGTCAATTTTTGACTTTTTATTCCAAGTACTGCAGTATGATATAACAAGGCCTATAATGATTTAACCATGTGGTTTTGGATAGGAACTGCTTGACTTAAAAGTCAAGATACTTGCTGACAAATTGGAGTATTTTAAGAAGATGAAGAAATGATGCAACAAGACAATCAGTTATATTCAGGTACTTGATATTCGCTGTCAACTTTTACTGTCTTTGCTTTGAAACACACAATCCTAATGCTGTTTGTGGTGTATGAAGAGACTTTTGAGACAAGTTTCAGTCTGTTTTCAGTCTGTTTCCAGTCAGTGGAAGCAGAAAAGCAAACCGGACAGGTGTTTGAGAGGCTCCATCAGATTCTAAAAGAAGAAGCTTCCAGAATTGCAGGCCTAAAGAAAGAAGAGGGGAAGAAGAAAAAAATGCTGAATGAGAAGATTGAAAGCATCAGCCGTGATATCACCTCTCTCACTGAGCTGATTCAGTGACTGAGGAAGGAGATGATTGCAGAGGATTTGGTTCTCCTACAAGTATGAAATTTGTGTCTTTAAATGGAAATTAGTGTTCGTTAAGAATAGGCCAAGTCACAGGCCAAACATCCAAACGTTATGGCTATGTAAAATTTGAGAGGCACAAGGATGCACAGAGGGTGAGTGTACAATGCAGCCAAGTGTGTTTGGGTACAACCTTGTTGAAAGCTTCTAATACAGCAGGAAAACCTCTGGTTAATTGTGTGTGTGTGTGTGTGTGTGTGTCTTTTTGTGTGCAGGCTGTGGAGTACATGAATGGGAAGGTGCTGTACGGCAAGCAGATGTATGAGCACAAACTGAAGCAGAGAGACTCAATCGTGACTCGAAGTTTGAGCAGGTAAACACACACACACACACACACACACACAAGTGATGACAGAGTAGATGACGAGTGCCTTACTGACTCTGAAGAGTGTATCTAGAATGAAAATCTTCCTCAGTGCTAATTTTTCCTCATGGTTATTATGTTTGGCATGTCCTAATGTGTCTCCTCTTTGTCTCCTACAGGTGAAGATGGAAAATGGCCACTCTAGGTGGTTCGGCTTCGTGCACTCCTCATCTTCCCAGGAAGCCACAAAGGCCAAGAATGAGATGAACGGCAGGATTTGGGGCAGGAAGCCAGTGTGTGTTGGTGTGGCTCAATGCAAAGAGGAACACCCGGCTTGCCTTGCCCATCAGAACATGCGGAGGATGGCGAGCATGCAGGTTAACACCATGTACAATTCTACCAACCTGTATCAGTTTCAGTTTCAGGCAGAAAGTTTGAGCAGCCCCTCTAGCTACCCCAAGTTGCTACGAGATGCTATACTGCTAGCTGGATAGCATAACTAACTGCCCCCTGTGATTCTAATCTGAAATAACTGAATGAAATAATGTGTGTTAACATCAGTGTGTTTGTGTTTTACAGAATCAGAACCTGAATCTGCATTGGACCACGCAGACCATCCAGCCACAATGTGAGTTACAGCTGTCTGGTTGTATATCAGTGTTACATTTGTTACACAATGAGTGTGTGTGTGTGTGTGTGTGTGTGTGTGTGTGTGTGTGTGTGTGTTTTCCAGTCTCTCCATGGCTGTGTCACATACTACTGTACTATATAGTGTCTTAGCTTGCTAGATCAGGGTTTAGCAGCCAGGTCACTCTGACTGAACCCCCCCTTGAGGCTACTGAATGCTAGTGTACATACTGTTTTTCAAAACAGACAGGGTATTATGTGGGTAAATACCCTTTAGCAATCAGTGTTAGTTCCAAATGTGGTGTTTATCTGACTTTTTCCAGTTGATACTACTGTACTAAATATCATGTAAATAGGGATTTTGGCCCCTACTCGTAAGCTCTGGTGCTATACTATTTAGAATGGTTGGACACGGTTTGAAAGTTGAACATTTGACCCAGTTACAGTAGCTAACAGTTTTTACTGATTAGTTTTCACTACAAATGTACTTGCATAGTAGGATATGGTTTAGGACACAGCCTGTAACTACAGTATGTCTTTGTTTGGTGCTTTATTTCTGTAAGCAGATGTCCAGAATATGCTCGATGTGGTTGAACCTGCACCGGTGCATCAGCAGACCACTGGCACCATCATACCATCAAGCAGTCAGGTGCCATGTGTGACTGTAGAGTGTAAAAATATAACTACACCAACATCTGTAGATACTGTTCTAGTGGCAGACTCAGTTCCAGCTGTAGAAAAGTATCTAGTTGTAGACAGTGTCCCAGCTGAACATACAGTTCCAGTTGTAGAACGCGTCCCAGCTGTCGACACTTTTCCAACTGTAGAAAGTGTCCCAGTTCTAGTTCCAGCTGCAGATGAGCTTCCAGTTCCAACTCAAGCTCTAGATGCAGATGTTACATGTCTGCCTTCTACATCTATGGTGTCTGAACGTGACGTGCAGCAGGACAAGGACACAACTGTAAGAGCAAAACACAGCGCAGCACACACACACAATATTCTGCATGCTTAATATTACAATATATCATATAAGTGAGTAATCATATTAGTCTAATTGTGTGATTATAATTTTGATAATAATAATAATAATAATAATAATATCCTATGTTCCTAGGATGTACCCATGTGTCCACCAGCTGAAAACTGTCTGACCATCTACATGTTGGAGTCTGCGCCGGTAGACGACCAGATCCAGATGGCGCGTGAATACATACATATACACACACAAACACACACACACATATGGATCATATACACTCCTGCTCTGCAGCTCAGTATTTTAATCCACTTGTTTTTTTACTTCCCCATTATGGTTTGGAAAGTGTTTCCTTGTGTAAAACTTCCATAAGCACCTGCTTTCAACTGCTTTTGCTTTTGTTACTCAATAAGCAGGCATAGAAAGAGTCTGGAGCCTGAGCCCCAACTATGTTATGTGATTGGTTGGTTGGGACCATTCACTCTATCTCTATTCTCTCTACCTCACACACACATCTCACTCTCTCTCTCTCTGCAGATGATTATATGTTGCCATTGGTCGAGAAAATCCACCCAACTCTGGCTAATAAGATCACATGGATGCTTTTGGCGGGTGAGAACAATTACAAGATCATGAACATGATCAGATATCCTGAGCTACTGCGTGCCAGGGTAAGCACACACAGGCACACACACACACACACACACTATTATTATTATTAATATTAAATATTATTTTTGATGTGGACATTCAAGCATTATACCAAGTGTTTCATATCTGATTCTTAAACATGTTTGACAATGAAATGATGAATTAGCTTTGGCCATGTGGAAGCAGAACCAGACACACCAATCCCTCATCCCTCATGTGTTTGTGTTTGAAGGTGGATGAAATGGACGCTCTCCTGAAGGCGAGAAAAGCTGGTCACAAGCCGGTGAGGATCTTTAATGAAAATGATAATCGCTTATTTGATACACAACAATATTTTGTTTCAATTTATCATTACATCACAATTTACACAGTTTACACAGGGATAAAAAAGTTCAGTCATATAAAATTCTTAGGTTTTAGGGTTACATCAACAAAGCAGACACACACACACACACTATGTAGTTTTGAAAAACAAAAAAAATACTGTGTAGACTAAAACGGCACTGCATTTCTCTTTTAGGAAACCCTAAAGATGCTTTACAACAATGACAACAATAAGAGGAAGAAGAAGAAGAAGTGGAAGAAGAGAAAGAACAATAAATAAACATTGTACTCAACATTGCAAATAGTATAAAGTGGACTGGGTCTTGATTATTGTCATTTAAATTAGAATTTAAGGAGAAATTGTACATTTATTAACTCAAGATTATTAAAATCTTAAGTATTAACTGAGAAGAATATTAATTATTGAGTGTGATTTATATGCATTTAAATTTCAATGTCTATGAGGAATATTTTCCCGAAGACCAAGAACATATTAATGCCACAGAGTCAAAACTTCATTCTATTAAGGAGATTAAGTTGTAAATGGCTGAGTTAACTTGAAATGTAAATAGCTTGGTATTAACTGCTCTACTCCAGCCAGGCACAATCTCACTAGCATTGCTTGACTCATTTGCTGCCGATGATTGTTGAGGCTTAGTCAAAAAAAGGGGAATATTCATTAAATTGTGTCTTGATAAATCTGAGAATTTCTAGAACAGGAATCTGGGGCTATCATGGGCACAGACTCACAAAAACTGGACAGTTGATGATTGGAAAAAGGTCAGTGTAACAACTCGCAGCAGCAGCAAGCACGCACAGACAGAGGCTGGGCTGGTTGTTAGGATAGCTTTTATTTTGTTAGGTGCTGGGAAAGAGGAAAGATGGGAGTGCAGAAGGGATGCTGTTTTCCGGGGCAGCGGGCTATGAGGGAAGTGTTAGAGAGGAGTGTGGTCATGGTTGCTGCGGTCCAGGCAGTGGCGTGCGGATGAGTGAGAGTTGTCATTGCAATCATTGTTGTCTGAAAGACAAAGAAAATACAAATGGATCAGCATGGCCATATAGACAAAAGCTGCTCGAACTGCTGAGGTTGTGGTGCTCTTTTATACTTTCCACTCTTCTCTGAGAGGGCTCCATTCCCATGCCCTATGGCCATGTGCTCTTCTGTGGTCCAATGGTGCAGAAACGGCACTGTCCATTCAGCACCCAGGTGGCAGTAGTTTCTTGTACCAGAACAAGAAATTCTGCAATGACAGAAACCTCCGGGTTATTTTGACATTACTATCTTTTGCTTTTGCCATACATTGAAGAGGGGCTTGGTCCATGACCAGGGTGAAGTGTCTGCCTGAGAGGTAGTATCACAATACCTCAGTTGTCTACTTTATATCCAGGTATTCTTGTTCCAAAGCAGCATACTGCTGTTCTACGGGGGGGGGCAGAGTATGCCAGCCATATGGGCCAAGGACGCTAGGGGGCCCCAAGTCACGACATTGGATTTTATTTATTATTTTTTTGTGCTATTTTGTTTTCACATACACGACCACGTTAACTAATAATATTGTAGTAAAATAAAATTAAAATTTGTGAATGATAGAAAGTAAGGCATGAACATGAGCACGCTCTCGTCACTTCAAAATACAACGCATGACGTTAACCGCACAAAAAAAAGAATATGATGGATGGTGACATGGCAAACAATCTTTCTAGCCTAACAAAAAACTTAAGAGACAGAGGGTTTGTAGATGTCAAAAACTAATCAAAATTTATTGAAACTGTTACGTTCTCCAATGTATTTCTGTTTGCTCTATGTGCCATTTGTTTGTCTATGCCGGTGGTGGGATGGGTTCTTTTGTCTCCTCCCCCTTCTCTAGGCCCCGCCCACTGCACGCGTCACATTCCGGTTTGCTAGTGGATGATCACATCTTGTCTACGCCTGCTCTGGCGTTGTGCGCTAGGATTGGTTGGCTGCACGTTTCCGGTATTTAAGCCTCGTCAAGCTCCAGGCCTGGGAAGATCATTACCCTTGTGTTGTGTGTTTTCGTATATTGATTTCACCTGTGTATGACCTTATGCCTGATTTTACTTTGTTTAACTCTGCCCCGTTACGATTCGAGTGATACACTTGTGTATATATGTATGTTATTTTCTTAATTGACACTAATAGTCACCTCTGTAAATAGTGCACGGTTAAGAGTGGTTAGTAGGAAGTCGGCGCCATTTATGTTGATTATTCTTTTCCCCTGGTTTTGGGTTAGCTAGGGAGTGAGGGAAGACGGTGTATTTTTGTTTTTCTTTTCTTGTAGTTTAGTTAGTTTTATTATTTTGGCAAGGCCGGCTTCTGAAGAGAAAACCACTAGATATATAAAAGGTGTTACGTTTGGAGAATAAAAAAAACAAAGCAAACGCAATCCTGGTCTCGCCAACCCCCCTTTTTATTGTATGTTGCGGCCTGACCTAGACCGGGTCGTAACAGAAACAATAAAGTGAGATAGTCCGCAGAAAGTCTAAATTATACATACACAAACAAAGTCTTTATATACTTTTCTGAAGCAGTAAAATTATCACATTTTCTTTCTAGAAACAAACCAAAGACATGAATTAATTACTCATATCCATATGATACATTCGTGCCGCACGCATTGCCAGTTGTATTTTATTAAGTGTTTTATCAGGACAGGATTTTTACTTTGTCCCATAATTCACCCTTATACCGTAATGATTTTCTGGCTTTAGTCCCAGCCTGGTACCCTTCTGGAAGTCTTATCTGTTATTTTGACACTGGTTTGCAAGCTTAAAGGGCTTTGATTGGAAACACAGTTCTGGTGAATGTCTAATTGCTAAGTTATTGCCATAGAGTAAAGCTGCTTTAGACAAACACAAGGTTCCTCAAACTCAATTTATATACTTAGAATGTAACCTGATTAAAAAGTATTTTATGGTTTTAGATTATGCTCCTGAAAAGAAACACCGGCTGTGCATATCCAAATATTAGTTACACAGATTATGCTTTGTCAATATATTCTATAATGGAAAGAAGCACTTGTCAGGAACACAAAAGCGAAAAAGTAAAAAAAAAAAAAAAAAAAAAAGTAGGAATGAAGTCGTTAAAAGGATGAAAGTTTACCTTACGAATTGGGTCCTTACACATCAAAATAAAGAAAATATTGGAGATAATTGTGGCGAATATAATCACCTGATTTTGTAAATGTGAGAAATTGCAGTTGCCGGAAGCATCCACTTTTTGCTCTTGTTTACAGAAATTGCTAACATTTACAAAATGAGCCTACAATAAATAATAAGTTTATTAAATGAAAGTAAAGGTCCATGTTTAATTAAAAAAAAAAATAATGAAATGAATAAAATAAAAAAAATAAGTTGTTCAAGTTTAATACATGGTCTCATATTTATATAATTTGTTCTAATGTGACAAGTGATAATCTCAAGGTTTACTGGGTTTTATATGATTCTTATATGATTCTTTGCTCTTTTTTTCCATACTGTGGGTTTTAGTGAAGTTTACTGAAAACAAACATCGTCAACAACAAACACAACAATTCCTCCTCAGCATTCAGCAACTCTACGCGGGACGCCATGTTTGTAAGCGTTGCTATTATTGTTCCTACAAACTACTTCTCCTCTCAGCTATTCCCTGTTGGTTTATAGGATGATTACTCAGAGTCGCCCCCTTTCGTTTCAAAGAATATTACAACGTCTCAACGCCTCGTCCGTTTGGAGAGGTGCGCGCGCAGTCAGTGGAGTATAAACAAGGCTTGACTCTGCAACAGCTAACCAGTGGGGAGGTGTGGTCAGGACAAAAATTTAATAATTTTAATCCATTTAATTTAAAGTTATTCACACACTGAAATATGTCTACAAATTAGTAGAACCTACTTGCATTTTTGTAGTAATGTACTCAAACTTAAATACTTTAAGTATGTTGTAATTAAATTGTTAATTAGATATTAAATCTGGGCTAACAGTGCAGAGGAGGGTCCATCTACCGCCACACAGAATCTTGGGAGTGTTAAAAATTGTTTGCAGTTATCCTGATTAAAATATTTGATCTGTGTAGATATTACAGACATTTATAATATCAATTATATTGAAATAACATTCTGTTTTCCTGCAAAGGAGCTGTATAAGGTCCATCTTCAAAGACAAATTAGAAAAAGTGACATGGAGTTGGACCTTCTACAACTTCAAATGGAGGAAAAAAGGTCAACATAAAAAAAGGCCAGGCTTGAAATTGAATTGCTGAAGCACTAGTTCAAGGTGGACAAAGTATTTGCCTACTGATTATTATTATTCTGTCAATTATTGTTGAATGGTAAAACAATGAATTCAAATGTCTTTTTCAATTGAAATGGGCTATAGAAAGAACAACAGAAATACTTATTTATGCCGATTTATAACCTCATACTTCCATCTTGTGGTGTAATATGATATTGCACACTGTGTGTATTAGAATGTAACACAAACCTGTTTGACCTTTAAGCTGTTTGTTACTGTGCCCACTGCAAAATTGGCATGATACATTAGCATGACATTTTCAACAGATGTGGAAAAAATATGAATTCAAAATCGAATCCAAAAGTACTCTTTTAAAATATGATCTTACACTGACAACCTGACAACATTTACCATTCTGGCTTTTGTCAAATAGCCCATTTAATTTATTAAATCCACAGTCCATTAACATTATGAACAACATGACTACAAATGGATTTTATTGGTGTTTCTCAATTTTATTGGTTGTTTTTACATGTCATTAAAATAACTCTTGACAATAGTCAGTTCATGTTATAGTAGTACGGCTTTAAATTTACAGTAATAAAACTTGTAATAAAAATGTCTTCGGATGCATGCTTATTAAGAGTCATAGATTTATGTTACCACCTTGTGGTCTAATATGATATTGTACATATTTATTACAGGAAAAAACCCCAGGAAATAACAGTAAAATTATTAATAATTGTCAATAAATCTAATTAATAAATGTAAATTATGTAAATTATTATAATTTATTAAAAATAAATTATTAATAAATGTAATTATTATTAATACATGTCAAAATGTTTTGGGAACTTCTTGAAGGACAGTGTCCACTGTGCATTTTACCATCATAGTTTTAGTGTTTCAGGCCATAAATCTTAGGACTAGTTTGCAAAAATAGGTTTAGCATATTATGCAATTTATTGTAAATGTGAGTGGGCATGGCTAAATGATTCAAAAGGGATTTGAATTGATTGGATCAATGAATCAGATCAAATAAGAATTTTCAGTGAACACCTTATTTTACAAGAGATATACTTTGATTTTTTTATGTGCAATTCAGATATACTGATCCTAGTAAACAATTATTTAACTTCAACTTTTGTTCAAATCCATCAAAGCAGTCCTGAATTACAGGTATTTCAGCAAATGAAGTTCCACCTCTCTAGGACTGATTGGCATGTGGCAGCAATGCTGCTTAGAATTTTCAATATATTTTGTAAAAATATTGAGTTTTAGCCTTCCATAAGTATTGTGGCACCAAATTTGTGAAAGTAGACCCAGACCCTTTGTAATATTTTGCAAAAGTCATTTTTACATATTATGCATATTATCTTAAATGTGAGTTAACAGGGCTAAATGCTGTGAAGGCAGATATTTAGGACACGAGACACCAAATCAAGACGGAACACCCCAATTTACCAAAAATATGTATTTTTTCAATTTGCAGGCTTAGGCTATGTCCACATTAATCTAGAAAGTTCTGAAAACTGCATTTTCATTTTAAAATGCTGTCCACTTTTCATTTTCCAATAATTGATCATCCACACTGAAGCATCTGAAAGCGCTTACATCCCTATACTGTGCATGTGTAAAAACAGAAGCAGCTTTGGTCTATATAATTTCAGTCAGGCATTAATTAAAAAATTCTAATCTGAAGGTTGTATAAAGGTTGTATTAACATAGCTATCAAACCTGGATAGCAGGCACAACAACTTCAGTACAACATTGTCCAACATCTTGTTTGTTTTGAGTTGAATGGGTCACATGACTGTGTAAAATTACTAAAAATATATAGTTTTTGAATATTTCCATTTTCTCAGTCCACACTAAAATGCAAAAACGTTATTTTCAAATTTATCCACTTGGGAGAGTGTTTTCGAAAAGCTCTGTTTTTGCTGGACAAAAACACTGTGTCAGTGTGGACAGAAGGACAAAATGTAGAGGAAAATATGCATTTTTAGCTTTATCTGGATTAATATGGATGTAACCTTACTGATTCTGAGAAACAGTTATTAGAACTTAACTTCACCCACTAATGATCACCATGCCCCAAACTTTGCAGATTTCCTGAACATCATAGTTCATGCAAAATAAATTAACATATCATGAGTTACAGTCATTAGAGTAAATTTGGCTTTGCCTCACAAAAATTGATTGGCATGTGGCAGGCATATTTTTGTACATCTCAATATGATTTGAATAAATGTTGAAAAACAGACTCCTGAGTACTTTTACACCAACTGATGATAGGCCCAAATGTGTAGGACTAGAAAAAGTAGGTTTCACATCATTTTCATAATTATTTTCAAATTATCATAAACCTGAGTGTGAGTGGCCATATGATCCAAAAAACAATTTGTTATGGTTTGATCAATGACATTTAAGTGCACACCTTATTTTCCAAGCTATATCCTTGTTTTTTGTTGGCAAAAACATGAATAGCTCCCCCCAGTTTGTAGTGGGATTCTACCCAAATCTACCATTCAAACTTTGTCACGATAGCTCAGTAGGAACCCTGTAAAATGCCTGCTGAAACCTGATTGGCCAATGATGATCTTGTTTTTTGTTGTTTTGTTTTAAATAATTGAGTCATCTTAAAAAACCCCAAACCATATTAGCACAAAAATGTATCCTAGCAAATTTGATGTTAATCAGACTTGAGAAACAGTTATCTGAGTTTAGCTCCACCCCCTGTTTAACACCTCACCCCAAACGTTGTGCATCTCCTCAGAATTTTGCCTTATACATGGGTTTCAACTTAGTGCAAATCTATATATGCAGTCATGTTACAGATGTTTACAGGTTTATAAAATTACAGGTGTTAAATTAGTGTGATGGTCATAGATTTAAAAATGTTTATATGATTTAGAAAAGCAGACTCCACTGAATAGTTTGAAATCACATTTGTGAAGATAGATCAAGAATACTATGAGGAGATGTCAAATGTAGTTTATGTGCATTGTGCAAATTAACAAAAAAAATACAAACTACTCCCCCCAACCCCACCGGAAAGTAATGGATGGGATCAAGGTAAATACATATAAAGCCAAGAGATGAGCAGGAAAAAGATTTTTTATAGCAGACATTCTGGTTCTTGAAATATGGACCAAACCATAAAGGCTTGTGCTATAGTACCACCAAGAGGCAAAATGCAATGATTTTTCTGAGGAGCAGTAAAAGTAGTAGCAGATACTGCACCTAGGTTAAAGTTTGATCTCAGGACGCATTATGGTTTAAGATGCAGGATTTGTTTTAGCAGAGAAAAATGTTAATAATTAAAGCTACAAGCAGCTTTTCGGGGGACAAGCAACCAGAGTCAGTGAGCCACACATTCACAGAAGTGATACAATTATTGCCTAAGCAATCACAGGAAAGCAGAGCCATAACTTTAGGCAAAGGGATTCAAGAGTGATTTGTAGTTTCACTAATGATGTGCATGTTTTTACCACGGATAGTGGCAGAATTTTCTGACTGTAGCAGGAAGGTTCTAGATAAACAAATGAGCAGCAGGGTGGCATTTTTGCTGCAGCTGCCACTACTGCTGTGACCTGTATTGTTGTCTGTTTGGTCATGATTGCTACTGCTCTGACCTGAAAATTATTTTCTTCTTGTGCTTTAAAAACATCTAAGGTATTTATGTTTTTCCTCATCAGTCTGGGCCTTTTACCTAGTTTATGCAAGTATCTGCACTAATCATATATCTGTCTTATATTGTCATTGTTTGTTTTTTTAAATTGGAAATTGCTCAATAAAAACACTTTTTTGATATTAAACCCTGTCAGTCATGTGTTGTCTTTATAATAGCACACTGAATGGCTAGAATGGCAGTAGACAGTTGTGAAAACACATCTCAAGATGATTTGAGTCAAATTTGGTGATGATTGGACAAAATTCAGAGGAGTAGTATCAACAATGGCACTTTCGGTATGGTAATGGAAGTATGTTATTGTAACTTTTGACCAGTAAGTGTTGCTGTCATGAAATTTGTTGCATAGCCTCAGGGCATGGTCCTGAAGATGCCTACCAGATTTGCTGCTTAGTGTGCAGGTTGTTGCTGAGATACAGCCTTACTTCCTGTTTGGCAGCTTTGCTGTCAGATTTGTTGGCCCATTACAGTCAAACTATTTGGAGTATTCAGAATTCTAGTAACAACTTTTGTGAGGCTTACTCTGAAGATGATGTGTGCCACATTTGGTGATGATTGGACAATATTTGTAGGAGGAGTAGCAGCAAAATCTAAGATGACAGAGTGTTGGCAGCACTTAGCCAAAATTTGGTGAGAATGTTCCTTAGCTCCTCCCAATCAGTGTGCCAAATTTCATAACTATTTACTAGACAGTTCTATGGGCTGCCATACACAACCTAGCCAGAAGTAGAAGAAATATAGCTGCAAGCAGCAATTTTCAGGGTTCAAGTACTTTAGTGCCTTTAAGGATATGTATAAAAAATGTTACGTAATACTGTGCAAGCATATAGGCACCTAAATCAGAGAAAGAGCAAGATCATTTTAAAACATATATGGTAATTTACCATAAAGAATTAGGATTTTTAAACATGTAAGCTGTTGTAGCGCCATCTATTGTCCAATCTCCTTTAAATTTCACATTCTTCTTAAGAATCATATATGTTGCATGTGCTTACTTAATTTCATGCAGTATTAAGTTTTCTTTTAGAAGGTACACTAAGCCACATGCATTTTTGTAAATAACCCTGTTATGACTATCTAAATAAAACATAATAAAAACATCGACCTAGCGAGTCCAGAGAGTTATACCACACTGGGTTTGTTGTGATTGAGTAAAAAACCTAGAACTAGCTCACAAAAGTGTTTTTTAAAATTATCTCAAATATTTAATGAACAATTTGATTGGCACCAGTGGTTTATGAGGCAGAATAAGATCTAACATATGATATAAATACTGTGTGTGCATAAAATACAATCATGATAACATGATAGCATCTCCGGGTGATTTTTTTTTTTGCACAGACCTCTGGGGAAGCAAGTCAAACGTTCTCACCAAGTTTTGTTCTGATCAGCCTTAATTAACTGGTGGAGTACTACCATGCCTCAAAGTTTCAACTCTCCAGGCGTGACAGTTTGGTCTGCTATAGGTGATCAGTTTTAGGGTAGAAAAAATATATATAATTACATATATAATAATATAAATAATAATATAAATAATATATAATTATCAGGGTTCAAGCACTTTAAGAACTTTAATTGCATGCATAAAAAGATATTATGTACTATTTAGCAAACATGTTAGCACTTAAATTGGAGATGAAACAAGACAATTTTCAGCTATTCCATTTAACTTAAGAAAGGATAAAGATTATCATCAGAGCAGCAGAAAAATACTTAAAAGTAGAGGATGTTACAGTAGAATCAATGAATGAAGCACTCAAGGGCAGAATAGCCGGAACTCAAGGAACGTATGGGGAAAGTATATGAAAGGATTAGGCATACTACAATGGAATGCACAAAGTCTTATAGCAAATGGACAAGAGTTGAAAAAGTTTATTCAGGATCTACAGTGGAAACCAGATATTATATGTATACAGGAGACATGGCTCAAACCACATCTTGATTTTGGTATACAAGGATATGAGGGTATACGGAAGGATAAGAAATCAGGAAATGGGGGAGGAGTAACTTCTTTTATAAAAACAAGGCTTGAACTACAGAGAAATGAATAATAATGAAGAAGAGGTGATATCTGTGGAAACATTGTATGATAATAGGAGTATTAATGTTATCAAATATTATAATCCAATCAATAAACTAAGGAAAGAAACCCTTGAAAACATTGGGAGTTTTAATGATAACGATACTTTGGTGTGGTGATTTTAATGGTGCTTTCACCGATGTTAATAGTAATACAATTGAGGAAGTGATTGGTGAACTTGGATTAGTTTGTCTAAATGATGGTAGCAGTACTAGACTGGATGTAGTAAGGCGAAGGGAATCTGTGCGTGACCATACTATAGCTTCTGAGGATGTGGCAAGAAAGAGCACATGGAGAGTTTTAAATCAGTCTACATTAGGTAGTGATCATTATGCTATGTATTGCACACTATGTTTGGAAGTACAAATAATTGAAGAAGAGCTTATGCCTAGATGGAAGATGAGAAATATGGACTGGGATAAGTTTAGCACAATATGCAGTAATAGATTAATTTCATTCTCTGAATTAGAAGGTGAAGTAGAGGAATGCAACTCAAGGATAAGCAATATAATATATAATACAGCCGAGGAGATAATTGGTAAGGTGTCAAAAGGTAGGAAATGGAAAGCAGTTCCATGGTGGAATGATGAGTACAGAACAGCTGTTAGAAACAGAAACAGTGCATATAGGAAGGTGAAAACATCTCATTCATTCCCAGATCTAATTAATTATAGGAGAGCACAAGCTATAGTCAGGAAAACTATAAGAATGGCAAAATGAAATTACTGGAGAGAATTTTTCAATACAATAGGAAGGGAAACTCAGATTTCAGATATATGGGGTATGTTAAGAAAAATGGGAGGTAATAGAAATAATACCAATATGCCTGCTTTTTATAATGGAAAGGAGGTGGCAATTTCAAATAATGAAAAAGCAGAAATGTTGGTTAAAGTTTTTGTTAAAGTGCATAGCAATAGTAATCTAACAGAGGAAGCTAGGGAAAGTAGAGAATCGGTCAGAAGAGAAAATCCTGGAGTATTGGAGAAAAGTAGCACAAACGAAAGACCATTAGATATTACCTTCTCTATATTTGAAATACAAAGAGCTATTGCTAGGCAAAGAAGACATCTCCCTGTGAAGATGAGATATGCTATCGTATGATTGAACATCTGTCTGATGAGGCACTTATATACAGTTATACTGCAAGTGATTAACAAGGTGTGGATAACAGGCACACTCCTCACATCATGGAAACACTCAATAATTATTCCAATCAAGAAACCAGGTAAAAATCATGCAGAAGCAACTAGTTACAGACCAATAGCATTAACTTCAAATTTGTGTAAACTCATGGAAGCCCCCTGGTTGAGAACCACTAGTGTAGAGCAGAGGTTCTCAATCTTTTGTAACTAAAGCACCCCCAAGCCCCCTATCATGTGGCATGACCCCCCGCCCCCATATTGGAGGAGACCAGGAATAATGATTATCTATCTATCTATCTATCTATCTATCTATCTATCTATCTATATATATA
>JANDJT010000021.1:2808902-2822658 GCA_024331685.1 Stegophilus panzeri | reverse complement strand
CACAACATGGAGGTGAAAGCAGCGGTCTGTTTATTTAAATGTGAAAGTGCAATAAAAATATGTTGTCCCTAAAATCAGTGAATAATCGTGATAAATAATCAATATTGATCTCAATATTGATCAAAATAATCAGGATTATCATTTTGGCCATAATTGTGCAGCCCTATGGCTTAGTTAAGTATTATTATTATTATTATTATTATTATTATTATTATTACAATTATTGTTGACTCTTCACATTAGAAATTGAGAAAATATTTTAAGTGATTTACACTTTGACTTGTTGTAAAGTAGCTCCTAATGTTCGTGCGTGTGTGCGTGCATGTGTGTTTGGCAGTTAGGATAATTTGGTGATATGCTGAATCAGGATGGTGGCCAAAAAAAGAAAGGTGGGCAATAGGAGCTACTTTACAAGTCAAAGTATATACACACATACAGACACACACACACAAACTAACGTTTAGGCTTGCCACTCATCCCGTTAATACGGGATTGTCACGCATTGAAAAAATACACTGTCTCTGAATCAGTATGAGACGCAATTGATTTGTCCTGTATTTTCGTGCACAGAACAGAACTGTTAGTATAAGGATGGTGCCTTCATCACGTACCGGTAGCCTTCATGATGCGCATCTAGTTGATGGAGCTTTGGCACTTCGTACAACCAGATGTAGCTACAGCCTCTCATACGGTAGCAGGAAATGTCAGTCAATCCTATTAGCGACATGGGTTAGGGAGGTGGGACTTGTAGTAGAGAAAGAGATCTGTTAACCGTTTGTGTACCACAAATTGTGCTGCTGCCTGTCTTGGCCAGGACGCTCTTGTAAAAGAGATTCTTAATCTCAATGAGACTTTTCCTGGATAAAGGTTAAATAAAAACATTTAATAAAAACCACAAGACACCGACGGACAACAGTGGTTATTTATAAATGTATTTTAATTGTTTGAGCAAAATTATTGCTATTCAGTAGTCGCTAGATATTCGTATGGACATGTCCCTAGCATCCCTACTAAATTTGACGCCCCTGCTTTACTTTAGAGTAATTCAGTCAATGCTGCTTCAGTTTTCCTTCTACGGAGCCATCTTTTCATTTTAGGCTCTCTTATTCGTATAAGAGTCTTATATTCTCATAACACTTCTGTAAACCTGAGGGGACGACAATATCAGCATAGGCAGGAATACTTGGGGTGCATCCGAAACTACATCTTACCCTACTAAATCATACATTGGTATCCCTGTGCTGTTTCTGTATTTCAGTCACATTTTTAGTAGAAAAATAGAATGTTGTTTGGAATCCAGCATTGAATTCTTATTGAAGATATTACTTACCGACAATTTATTTTCTAAATGATCTGCATATAGCTTGCACTAGTGTTTTTATTAGCAGAGAGGGCAAAATAACTTTAATAAAACTAAATACACTTAGACAAAATGTTATCTCTTAAAAGATAACATTTATTTGTAAGCTTTCTTTTGTATTTTAGTATGATTTTAGTATGATCATAAGTGGTAGGTTCCAAAACAGAATAATACTTTTATACTCTACTTCAAAAATGCTTTGCTATGTGCAGTCTCATAAAACCATTTTGCCATCTACCTCAGGCATGAAGAATCGTGAAGAAAGGTCTAAACACTTCTTTGACTCTGGGCCTTTAATGGACGAAGATGAAGGCATAGCACTACATGACAAGGTAAGAAGGATAAGCAATGAATGACAATGATAAGCAACGAAAGAGATGTCATGATACCAATACTGATACAGATACTGAAACCATGAGTATCAGCTGATATCGATATCCATCCTATATTTTTTCTTTAAAAACTACTTTAAAGCTTTAAAATGATTTTTCTTTACCTGAAGGTCATAAAAAAAAAATACAGGAAAAAATACATGGCTAAAAACATGTCTTGCACAAAACAGCAGCTTTCACACAAAAAGCAAGCGTTTTCTCGCATCCTTTTTTCTCTAGCCAAGTACTAAGGTCAAAATCATTACCTTATTACTGTGACCTCATGTATGCAGCCTCTAAGTTACTCATCCTCTCACTACTTTCGTCAGCCTGAGTGATCCAGGTGGCCTACTGATCCTCCACTTAAGCTGCATATGCCAGCTACCTTTCCACTTGCTTATGTTTCAGATTACCAGGTTGGTTTCCTTCTGGAACTTGTAGAGATGTTATATCAAAGTTGTCACAAGGGTTCACAACATTTTCTGAAGTGCATTCCCTGGACAGTAAGCGTTTATAATAAGTGCTGCTACATTTTTATTGGGAATGATGACCACTCAGAGGGTTGTTATTGCTCTCTGTTGAGGATGATAGTCACTCCTATGTGATGCTGATCCTTACTGAGGGTGAAATTCTGGTAGTGATCTTATTTTTGAGAATAAGTATTCATGCATTTATACTGTTTATATTAAGGATGAGTCACTCAAGTACTAATAGTGGTCTATAATATAAATGATGAGAATCACTCAGTCTATTAATACTGTGTAGGGATGTCACGATACCAAAAATCTAGTAGTCGGTACCGATACCACCGAAAGTACATGATACTCGATACCAAAGTCAATACCACGGTGTGGTTTTAAAAAAAAAAATAATTTAAAAAAAAATAAAATTAAACTCTCCTGGAGGACATCCTCCTCTGGCTAATACTGGCAAAAAGAGAGAGATATTTAAGTTATCAAACACTGTTTGACAATGACTAATAAAACAGTGGAGGCTACAAGTGCTAAGGTGTGCACTCCTAAACACACACACACACACACACACACACACACACACACACCTCTTATACTCTGAATGCAAGCATTAGTTTAAATTCACTGATATGGTGGCAGGCCAAAATGATTTATTAAAAGCATGAACCTTTCAATAATTATTAGTGACGTTAGGCTACATTTTGCTGACAGGACACGGGCTGTAGGTGTTCTTCTTCTTTACCACTTGTGGACTGACTAAAACACTTATGCGTATTTGCTGCCCCCATCAGTTCCGGAAGAATTGCAACCTCGGTACCTTCGTTACCAACGGTATCAACGCTACTGCAGAAAAACAAGTACTGTCACCTTTTAAGAATGTTGATACCAACTTGGTACTGAAGTATCGGTTCTCATGACATCCCTAGTACTGTGCCCTATTGAGGATAAGAATCAGTCAAGGTTTTGTTACTGGTTTATTTAAGTGCTTTTGCTGATCTTGGTTGCAGACGAGACACATTCAATGTTCCATTCATGTAATCTATTGAGGAATCACCTCACAGTACTGATGCTATTTTCTATGGAGGGTAAGAATTATTCTGTCATATACTGTTCCTGTTTTGAAGGCAACAGTCATATAAACTCACCACAAAATGGTGAAGGTGGTCTGTGAACTCCATGTTGCTGCTTTACAAAAGTCTGCAAATGATACTGCCCTTAGTGCTGCCCAAGAGGTGGTCATAACATGTGCAAATGGTATTTAATGATGTTTTTGGACACTAGACCTTCACACCAATATGTGATTTGTGAACATCTCATTCCAGGTTAAGACCTCCCCTTCCAATGTCCTTGCATAAAATAGAATTCCATGTCTTTGCATACAGCTGGTGCAATGACAGAGTGCACAAACTTATAAGCTGATGTCTGACTCCTCGTGAAGATGTCAGCATCCTGTGTTTGCTTTCAGGGGTCAGATCCATAATTTCAGGGTGTGGGGTTCAAACAGTTTAAACAAGGAGGGGCATAAACTGTACTGACTGCATGGTCTGCAGGATGTGGCACAGTGTCATCCATAACAGTGTTTGTGGTATGAAATCATAGTCTTGCTCTCTGGATACAGGCCGGCTGCAAGACAACACATCCTCAACCTGATAGCAATGACCCGGTATGTAGGCAGACTTGGGACAGAAGGAGTGCATCCACTCATTTCTGTCTTCCTTTCACTTTCATATTTTTTTTATCTAGCCCCAGTCTGGTGTTATTGCTTCCCTTTTCACAGGGAGAAATCATGCACAGGACCAATGCCTCAGGGAACACACAAATGCTTGTCACATTGTCACATGCATAATTCTCTGATATGGCTAATGAGCACTGAGCAACATTGATATGGTATGAGAAGCAGTATTCCTCATTCCTCAGTTGCTGCTTCTAACATCCCTACCAGATGCAGAAAATCTGCATATGGGCAATGTGTGGCCACATGTTCCCTGACTGAATTCAGAATCGAGGCTGAAATCAGGAACTCTGGAACACAGTCTTTTCACTTGCTACTGAATCTGTTAGCATAGCAGCAGTCAACATTCTAGATAATGAAGTAAACACAAGCCTTAGTGTTGTGAAGGGCTTTAGCGTGATTTGCACACACTTGAACTAGATGTGAGGGATCCTTTATTGGCATGTCACTCCACTTATGTGGAAGCAAAGCAATCGTATGTTTCACAGCAGTTGGAATGTGGAAATGTGCATCTTTCAGATCGGTAGCCACAAAGCAGTCATGTTTGTTCACCATGTTTGTATGTGTAGCATATGGAGAAGATATTAAAGTCTCTCAATTATCAGAAAATAATCAGAAAATACTGTATCTTGAAAAAACTCTGACCAGGCATGTGTACTATCTCTGTTGCTTGTTTCTTTTGCATTCTTCACCGCACTTCAGCAGTCAATATGGCCAAATGCCTTGGGTCTTGCACCTCTGTGGCACAGATTCCTGTGTTCAGTGGTGGCTGACGGTGAAATTGTAAACTATACCCTGTGGACAGTGGCCTCCCAGCCACTGATCTTATTTTATCGACCACAATTGCTTTAATTACAGAGGGGTCTCTGCTTGTACTACTGACAAGGACATCTGTCTCTCTACTGGTGGCATTGATTTCAGCCCTATGGTTTCTACTTCTGCCATTGTAGTCATTATGCATGCTCTTGTATAAGGTTCTATATATAACTTTTATGAATCTGTCCACTTGGTTGGGCTGATATACAACATAAAGGGTCATAAAATTCCCTGCATTAGGTGGAAGATTAAGCTTTATTTTTGCCATAGTGGACTTCATGCTAATGTGTAGTGCATCTGTCTTTGCTGTGTCGAAGGTCTTGTACCTGCTGTTAACAGCTCTTGCATTTAGCTCATGTGCACTCATCTACTCTGCATTCCAATGCAGTAAGAGCTCTCATTCTCAACTCTCCATGGGGCTTAGCTAGGCATGTGAGATTGTGTGCAACATGCCATCATCCTACTGTGCCTCCAAACTATCGGTGATTGACCATAGTATTGCCTGTGGCTCTCAGGTGAGAAAAGAATGTGATGTGCCCATACATGCGCAACACATGTCATGTACACTTTGTCATAACAGCGGAAATAACATACCAGAAGCTGGTTACAAGTCTGCTGTAGCAGCTAGTTGCTAACATACTGTCATTTAGTCTATTTTTTTTTATTATTAATTACCTGTTAGCAATGTCAGGAATGCTGGCAAAACTGAAGTTGAAACTGTAAGTAAACCTAACGGGTTATTAGCTGTAACTAAGCTCATTATAAAATAAAATAATATAAACTACTCATGCATGTGCCCTGTGTTGAACATTAATGGAGATACTAATTTAATTCTTGTATGGCAATGTAGGCTTGATAAACAACATGTTGTTTCACTTCTTTAATTTAAGCCCCTGCTCATGTTTTGTGAGCGAAAACTTTCACAGCATTATCTGTTTGGCAAGCATGGACAAGGGAATATAAAATGCATCAGAGAAAGATGTTTTGCTATTCTGCTCTGAGGTCAGACAGCATTAGCTATTATGGTTCATAAAGGACTACAAAATAATCTAACTGGAAACTCATATTATGAGATTCAACACAATTTACTTTTGTTGATCGTAAAGCTACTGGCACCACGTTTTCCAAAATGCATTTAAATAGTTGTAATCTAATGAAGATTCCTGATACCATTGTTGATCATCCCAAACCTATGCTGAGCAGCTGAACCCTGTTGGCTGCTGTTATTCCTTTGATTGTGCCACAGATGACCTGGGCTTTTTTTCCCCTAGCAGACCTTGCAGTCACATTGCATCAGAGGACATTGCTGAATAGCCAGCAGTTCTATACCGTGCTACGCATGTCACAATTGGTATTATGTTGCAATTTGGTCAAAGCTCTGTAAGTGCTTATCGAAGATGCTCTGGTTAAGGGTTAGGGCATTGGTCATGTCCAGATAGGACATTGGTCATGTCCATTTTCCACCATCTAACACCATCAGGGCTTGCCAACACAAACATTTGGCTCCAGTTTCTTAAAATACAGGATATTAAGGTTGACAAAAATTTAAACAATTCAAAGTTAGAATTTATTAAGTTAAGGTATGATATTAATTATTCTGTGTTCACAAACGATAGGCCATGTGTCTGCTTTCTGAGTAGGTGGAAAATATTGATTAATCAAAACTAAAGTTACCATCACCCATGGGGCATGTCAATGCGCTCTCCTTGATGATGATGACGATGATCTTACCACAGCAATTTAATGAAATCTATTTTCAAGAATTATTGAGTCACTTGGTCTTGCTCCTAGGCAAGACGAGAAGGAGAAAGTGGATGAGCATGGCATAATATTTTAAATGCTACACACGTATGGTCACGATCACAAGTTGACAATTTTGCTCTTAGTAATTATCTAGGAAATGAGTACATGGGGAAAACTCGACAAGTTACAGAAGGAAACAACCTTGGTGTTCAGGAATGTAAAAATATATAACTATTGCTTTTTTCTCTTGTCTCCTTTGTTTTCCATGTCACACACATCCTTGCTCTCTCTCAGGGTTTTACAGATGACCAGCTTGCTCTGGTGGAGCAAAACACAGTAATGGTGGAAGAGAGGGAGCGAGACATCCAGCAAATTGTACAGTCCATCTCTGATCTTAATGAGATTTTTCGAGACCTTGCTGGTATGGTGGTAGAGCAGGTCAGTTTTTTTTTTTTTTTTTTTTTTTTTTTTTTTTTTTTTTTTTTTTTTTTGATGGAGAATGTTTTGCCTCTGAGTAAATTTAATAATTTTTTACTTTTACTGTGAAGCACCTCATGAACATGCATGTAACTCACTGTTGAAAGGCAGCTGAGTGAAGATGGTAAAAACGGACACCGACAACAAGGTTCTGATGCCTGATGGGGTTTTATTTGCTCCAAAGTGCTACACAAAATAAAAAATAAAAGTAAAAAAACAGGGAAAACTAAGGAGAACAAAAACACTACTAAATTATTCCAACATGTAATCAAACAAACTCAAAATATATCAAAGCAACATGCTCTCAATTATAGCACAAAGTTACTGCTTATTCACAAGAAGACTACAAACAGGTCTTCTCTCTTAACAAGCAAAGCAACAAATGACTCAAGTCCAGCCCCTTAAATAGTGTATGAGCTCCTTGAACCAAAACATTAATTCAATTATTTAATAAATAAACTAAATCAGTCCCTGGTTTGATATCAACTTTCAGTATTATAATAAAAAAAAAAACCTTTTAATGATTTAAATGAAAATTTTTAATAACATAAAATACAAATACAAATCAGACCCCCCTTATCAAAAACACCATCTGCTCCTCCATCCCTGACACTATCGACCCACTCCAGTTCGCCTACCACCCCAATAGGTCTACTGAGGATGCCATCTCACCCAGAAGGGAACTATGTGAGGCTGCTGTTTATAGACTATAGATCAGCCTTCAATACCATAGTCCCACACAGGTTGGCTTACAGGCTCAGGGACCTTGGACTTAATGCCACCCTCTGTGACTGGTTCCTGGACTTCCTCACAGGCAGACCCCAGGTAGTGAAAGTGGGCCAGTTTAACTCCAGCACCATCACCCTGAGCCCTGGAGCCTTACAAGGTTGTGTCCTGAGCCCCCTGCTCTATTTTCTCTGCACATATGTCTGTTTTTCCTCTCACAACTCTACTTCTATCGTCAAGTTTGCTGATTCCACAGTGGTTATGGGCCTCATCTCCAACAACAGTGAGGCAGCCTATCTGGATGAGGTGGAGAAACTAATAGCTTGGTGCCAGGCTAACTGTCTCTCTCTGAATGTCAGCAAAACCAAGTTGCTGGTTGTGGACTTCAGGAAGAGGCAGCAGAGGCAGCAAACACCCCACTTGAGTTTGGAAGGACTGCCATGGAGAGAGTGAGCTTGTTCAGGTACCTTGGAGTACACATCTCTGAGGACCTGATCTGGACTCATCACATCCAAGTTCAGGTGAACAAAGTCAGACAACGGTTGTACCATCTAAGACTGTTGAGGAAATTCAGGGTCTCTGCAGTAATCCTGAAAACTTTCTATACTGGGGCTATAGAAGGTTTAATGACTCAGGTCATCTCATTGTGGTAAGAAAACCGCTCAACCCAAGACTGCAAAGCCCTACAGAGAGTGGTGTACTTAGCTGAGTGCCATCCCTGGGTCTCCTCTTCCCTCTCTGCATGACATCACCAGGTAATGCAGTACCAGAGCTGCTAAAATCATAATGGACTCCACACACCCTGGTAACTGTCTGTTCAGCCTGCTGCGATCAGGCAAGCTCTTCTGTTTTCTGATGGCTAAAACTGAGAGGCTCAGGAGGAGCTTCTTCCCTCAGGTCATCAGACTCTGTAATAAGGATCTGTCCACCACTCAAATCCCTTTGGACTCCATAAAGACACTCCAGTCACTCTGCACTCTATTGACATTCCACACACTGCACTTTGCACATTGTATTGTTACTACACATAACATACGTGCATATTTTGTACATCCCTTTTTGCACATTCCTGTACATATTTCATATTTATCTTATTTCTTATTCATTTCTTATTTTTAATTTAGTATTTAAATGCACAGTCTAAAGAAGAATAGACCAAGTTTTAATTTCAATGCAAGTTATATAATGTATATAACTGTATGTGAGACCAATAAAAATCTTGAACCTTGAAAATCTTGCTCCATCACACTCAGTCAATTATCACTTGCTTAGCTCATGTTCGTACATTCAGAGGGACTACCACCCTTCGAAAAAATAATTTTGGCCAGTGCAGCTCTCCCATACATGTGAATACGTGACAATATACAGCAAATATAAAAAGTCTACACAGACCTGTTAAAAATGTCATTTTTTTGTGACATAAATAATTAAACCAAGATGAGTTATGCCAGATCTTTTTTCACCTTTAACGTGATGTAGCAACCAACAGAATTCAAGTGAAAAATAAATAGAAATGCTTTAGGGGAAAAAAATAAAAAACTTGGAATAACCTGATTGTTCTGGAGATTCCAAAACATTAGATTTCCTAAACATTAGATTACATAGGAAACATTACACTTGCAGTGATCAACAAGTGGAGAAAATCGGGCACCTCACTGTTGCCTCCCAAAGTGCTGCAACAGAAGAACATTCACTCTGTTGTTTGGATCTCGTGGATGTCACAGTCACCTATGGCTGAGAGTCCAAGCAAGCAAAATTGGTCATGCTCTCTTGGTGGGGAGGGTGCCATACTCTTTCTCCCACAATAACAACGATACTAGTCAATCATGGGCATCTGTGAGTTCATGCATGCAGAAGGGGGAAGATAGTGCTTTCCTCCAAGTGTGTTTCACCACCCCATGATGCAGCACGAGCAGCAGTTTGAAAAGATATGTTTGGCTGGCTTCCATCTGGCTTTTGCAGAAAGCATGTGATAACCATCACATGATTGCACACTTTTGCAACCAGTTCTTTTTTTTGTTTTGTTTTTTATTGCCATGAAAATATTTCTATTTGGTATTTTTTACTTCAATTTTGTTGGCTGCTATATCACATTAAAGGTGAAAAAAGGTTTAATTTATTATCTTGGTTTAATTTATTTTAATTTTTTTACATCACAAAAACCTGCAATTTTAATAGTGGTGTGTAGACTTTTTATATAGATCGTATGCTGTTGAAAGACTTGCTTTAGGCATTTGTTTTTCACTAACGTTATAAATAATGGTGATAGAATTGCTTAATATTTCACCCTTGCTATCCTTACACTATCATATTTGATCACTTTCCCATTGCTCATACAAGTTCATTCAGTTCATTCATTCAGTATGACTGTTATAAATTGGTTTCATGTGGTTAAGACAAAATGCACAGAATCTTATCATTTGTGTCATCGAACGCATCATATTGAAAAACATTACGACTGAATGAAAAGGCAGCTTATCTGTGTATTTGAAACAGGGTACAGTTCTTGACCGAATTGACTTCAATGTGGAGCAAGCCTGCATCAAAACGGAGGACGGACTGAAACAGTTACAAAAGGTAATGGCCATCTTTCTCTATTAATTGCTCTTTTTTTCAGCAAAAATGACAGTCACTTAAGTATCCACTGTTGCCTTTTTATCAACAGTATCATTGAAAATACATTCAGTGTTTTCTCTGCAAATATTAACAGTAGCTTTTCCTGTCCCTTTAGGCTGAACAGTACCAAAAAAAAAATCGAAAGATGCTGGTGATTTTAATCCTGTTTGTCATAGTCATCATTCTAATACTTGTTCTGTTTATGACAAAGTTTTAATCATACAATGTATGTGTACCCAATTGAAGAAGCAAGGTGTTTTGTGTGAACTTCCTGTGAGCCATCTATTCTCACATAAATGCAATATAAAGAAACAGCACCCACTAATGTTCTTCTTGTGCAGATTTTGGAGTTTATATAAATCCAGTGACACAAGCAGGGTGCAGTTTCCCCTCCTGTTACACAGGCTTGGAAGCAATCCAGTGCTTGAACATGAATTGTTGTCCATAATTGTTTTCAAGTGGTGTTGTTCACAGTAAGGACTGGATATGTAAGTAAAATGACAGCATCTTCTTTAATACTGTTGCTATACAGAAAAGCAACTGTCAGATCCACCCAAAAGCTAGAAGCCTAGTTTTGTCTGTCTTTTTCTTACCCAAAGGTTTCTTTTTACTTCCATTCCTTGCCCTCAATTTAATTTGTCATTAACAACAGCAGAAAACAAATGAACATGCTAAAACAATTCTTTAGTTGTTGGCCCTTTTAAAATGAGTCATAGTTTACGGTTATAACATGCACTCCAGCATGCTTTCACACTGTTCCTGAACTTGATTCCAGAATTTGCTTAATGAGAAGGAAAAACAGGGAGATACCATGAAAAGTGAAACATTGTTCTAGTAGTTCAGAAACATGAGGGAAAATAATTTCCCAAGTGACCAAATTTTCTCTTGATCATGAGAGAATTATGATCCAAATAAATGTCATTGTGAACAGTTGAGCTTAATGTGGAACTTATTGTACACCATAGCTTTATTTCAATTTGTTTTGGGTGTTGTCATTTTGCCTGTCTCAGTTAAATGTTTTTGATAACCACACATTTATGTATATTAAAATTTAGATTACCCAGTTCCATCCAATTAACCCCCATCCACTATTATTTTAGCTTGGCAAGCTATTTGTAAGTGTTGAAAATGTGACTGTGATTGTATTTATTGCACCTGTCTGTCTCTGATTAAAGACCCTGCCACCTTTGTCAAGCTGACCTTTGACCAAACACAACTCAGGTCGATGTATGTGACCGTACTACTGCTGTGTTCTGTACAATATGAAATTAGCATGTAATTTCAGTTATTTATTTTAAAAACAAACTATTCTAGAATGGCAAAACTATGTGGACACCTGACCATCGTACTCACATATGCTTGTTAAACATCCCAGTCCAGATTTATTCTCCCCATTGCTATAACAGCCTCCACTCTTTTTTCAAGGCTTTCCACTAGATTTTGGAACGTGACTGTCGGAATTTCTTCTTATTCAACCACAAGAGGATTAGTGATGTTGGGCAAGACGGCTTGTCAGCACAGTCAAGCAATTCACCTAAAGGTGTTCAGTGGGGTTGAGGTCAGGGCTCTGTGATGGCCACTGAGGATGTCACGATACCAAAAATCTAGTAGTCGCTACCGATACCACCAAAAGTACACGATACTCGATACCAAAGTTGATACCATAGTGTGTAAAAAAACAAAAAAAACAAAACAAAAAAACAAAACAAAACAAAACAAAAAAAACCCTCCTGACTCCTGGTGGACATCCTCCTCTGGCTGATACTGGCAAATAAAGAAAGAAAGAAAGAGAGAGAGAGAGAGAGAGAGAGAGATATTTTAATTATCAAACATACTGTCTGACAATGACTAAAAAAACCAGTGGAGGCTACAGGTGTTAAGGTGCACTCCTAAACACAGACACACACACTTTATACTCTAAATGCAAGCATTAGTTTAAATTCACTGATATGGTGGCAGGACAAAAATATTTATTAAAACCATAAACATTTGAATAATTATTAGTGACTTTAGGCTACATTTAGCTGACAGGACACGGGCTGAATGGCGATGGATGGTGGCCCATTAGCAGGTAGTTTATAACATTGCAATGCGTTAGCCAGTTATTTGTTAAGGACGCTATCGCAAACATTATATGGAGCATAATGTTGGCTGGTTTCCTGTCAAAAATGCCAGCTGCCTCAAACAAACATAATATAGGGCCTGTGTTTCAGGATAAGGATTAGAAGTTTTACGGTTTGTATATGATGTTAATATGACTTGAAACTCACTCACCTGGAATTCTTTGAAGAGATTGGGGTGCCAGTCTTTCAGGTGCTTTGCCAAATTCGAGGTGTTTCCTCACTTTGTTTGAAATGAACGATAGCATCGGTTGCACACTGGCTTCAGAGCATCAATTATATGTTTGTTGTCATCCGCCTCGAATGCGAAGTATTTCCATATTCGACTCTTACTACCTTTCCTCTCAACGAGTCGGGGCGGAGCTTAACTTGTCTCCATCTTCTGTAGTTTTTCCCGTGTGCTTGTAGGCGTTCTTTACCACTTGTGGACCGATTAAAACACTTGCACGTATTTGCTGCCCCCATCAGTTCCGGAAGAATTGCAGCCTCGGTACATTCATTACCAATGGTACCTACGCTACTGCAGAAAAACAAGTACTGTCACGTTTTAAGAATGTTGGTACCGAAGTATTGGTTCTCGTGACATCCCTATTGGCCACGCGTTCTTCCACACCAGCCTTGGCAAACCTTTGTTTATGGAGCTCAATTTGTGCACAGGGGCATTATCATGCTGGAACAGGTTTGGGATAGACCACTTGGTTCCAGTGAAGGGAAATCTTAAAGCTACTTCGTACAAAGACATTGTAGACAATTGTGTGCCTTTAACTTTGTGGCACAGGAAAGGCCCTCATGCAGGTGTGCTGGTCAGATGTCCACATACTTTTGGCCATTTAGTATTTGTAGAGTGCGAATGCTGAAGATACAGGGTCTGTCTTCAGTGTATGCAGGGAAAGAAGGCTTTTATGTTTGCCTATACAGTGATTTTAGATGTTTTTTTTTTGTTTGTTTCAAGAATTTCGTATTCTTTTATGAAGAGGTCTTCATATGTGCACACAGACTTTATGAAATTCCCACATAGGTTGAAAAGGATGGATATAAACTAGTATAAATACAGCAGATCTTTATTTTAAGAAGAGGTGGACTAATTATTAATCATGGTTGCAGCATCCTGGTAGGCATTTGTTGATTTTTGAGGTTGTGAAGAACTGCTGCATCAGTATGGAAATATATCTGATATTTTCTAAGAACTGTATATTGGACAGTTTGTAAGGAAATTAAACATATTGAAGTAATTTTGTGTGGTTATTTCCAAGATACTTCTAATTGATTTCTAATTATTTAGTGTACTACAGTAAAATGATTCAAATATTTTACTCTTTTTT
>JANDJT010000021.1:2767277-2779654 GCA_024331685.1 Stegophilus panzeri | reverse complement strand
CATTTCTTCAGTGTTGTCACATGAAAAGATATAATCAAATATTTACAAAAATTTGAGGGGTGTACTCACTTTTGTGACATACAGTATCTCATCTATAACTGACCAGTAGACGGTCAAGCTTTGCTCAAGGGCCTAGCAGTGGCAGTTTGGCAGTACTGGGATTTGAATTCATGACCTTCAGATCCACAGGCCAGTGCCTTAACCACTGAGCTACTGCTGCCACTGAAAAGGCAGTTTTCTTGTGACTGATGATTTGGGCAAGATTAGGCTGGGCAGTTTTGGGGTTTCTGGTTACAGGCTGGTGTTGATATGGTTAAGACTGGGATTCCGGTATTGAAACTTATTCTGGCCCAGTGCAGGGCCATGTATGGGCTTTTCTTTGGCTGACATTTGTGCCAGTTATGGCCTATGTGTGGCCCTTGTTTATAAACCAAACCTTGGTCATCCATGGGCCATCATTCTTTGCAGTATGTGTGCCGAGGGAGAATTGGATGTGTGGCCCAGAGTTGGGCCAGAAAAAAATTGCTATGTGGGTGTGTACTCCAAGCTACCTGAAGCTGCTCACTCACTCCACAGGGGTCCCGCCAGTCTCAAGAGGGGTGTAGTTCCTCTGCTGCCTCTTCCTGATGTCCACAACCAGCTCCTTGGTTTTACTGACATTCAGAGAGAGACAGTTAGCCTGGCACCAAGCTATTAGTTTCTCCACATCATCAAGGTAGGTGGCCTCGTTGTTGTTGGAGATGAGGCCCATAACCACTGTGGCATCAGCAAACTTGACGATAGAAGTGGAGCTCTGAGAGGACACAGTCAAATGTGCAGAGAGAGTAGAGCAGGGGGCTCAGGACACAACCTTGTGGGGCTCAAGGTGATGGTGTTGGAGGTAAACTGGCCTACTCTCACTACCTGGGGTGTGCCTGTGAGGAGTCCAGGACTTGGCATTAAGTCCGAGGTCCCTGAGCTTGGAGGCCAGCCTGTGTGGGTCTATGGTATTGACGGCTGATCTATAGTCTATAAACAGCAGCCTCACATAGTTCCCTTTGTTGCTGTCAGTGTGGGTGTGGGTAGTGTGTAGTGCATGAGAGATTGCATCCTTAGTACACCTATTGGGACAGTAGACGAACTGGAGTGGGTCAATAGTGTCACGGATGGAAGAGTAGATGGAGTTTTTGGTAAGCCGGCCACTTTCCTGATGTTCACACGCTTCAGAGCCCTCCAAACCTCGTCCTCCGAGATGGAGATCGCACTCTCATCGCTAACAGAGCTGCTTCCTTCTGTAGTGCTAGTCGGTGGGTTAGTGTTAGCGCTGTTAGCCTCGAAGCATGTATAGAAAGGTGGCCAGAGAAGAGTCAACTCCCACCACGGCAGTGGATTTGCCTTCGAAGGAGGTGATAGTCCTCTGTCCCTGACGCATGCGTCAGGAGTCATGGAGCTGGAAATGAGACTCCACCTGCTCCCTGTCCGGAGTTTAGTGGCTTTCACTGCGCATCAGAGAGTGTAGCCCAGTGCTTTGTACTCACTCATATTCCCCGACATGAGCCCTGCCTTGTAAGTGGTTGTGTGCGCATTCACAGCAGCTCGGATAGTTTTATTTACCCATGGTTTCTGGTTTGAGAAAGTCCTTATCGTGACTGTGTGTGTTATATCCTCAATTAGCATGCTAACAAAGATAATTGCTACTTCCATACACTCGCTGATGTCAGCAGAACTTGACCGGAACATGTCCCAGTCAACATCATAGAGCGCATCCTGTAGCATAGCTTCTGAACTTCTCAGGAGACTGAGCAATGGTGAGCAGAACATTGGGCAGGGGAGGACCGTGTGCTCTGTTCCCCAGCCTGTTATGAACCGCAGCGCTTTTTCCTCTGTTTTTCTTTTTTCATTTCCTCGGGGGAGCTCTCGCGTGGCCATTGTTCCCCTATGTGCCACGTACTATCTCAGATGGCCACGTTGGGTCGGTGGATAAAACGTTGCGAAACAGGTGAGTATAATGAGGTACTGATGTGAAAGTAGGTAAAAATACAGTGGCACCATCTTAATCACATCATGCAGTAAGACAATGACCCAAAACACAATGCCAACACAACAAAGGACTTTATCAGGGGAAATAATGGAAGGTTTTAGATTGGTCACATCAATCATTAGACCTTAATACAATTGAGCACGGATTTCTCCTCCTGAAGATGAGACTGAAAGGAGAAACCCCCCAAAACAAACAACTGAAAGAAGTGTGGTACAAGCCTAGAAACGCATCACAAAAGAATAATGCAACAGTTTGGTGCTGTCAGTGGACACCAGCTTGATGCAGTTATTGTAAGAGATATGCAATATTAGATTATATTCTTATTCTTTAATATTCTTTAAAACGATCTGTTCCAATACTTTTGTTAACCTAAAATTGGGTGGTCTGCCACCAAAGGTGCCATGTTCTAAGTTGTGTCACACATCTAGATGTACATATCAGGAAATGAAAACTGAAATTCTGATCTACCATCTCATATTCATCTTTTGATCTCAAATACAAGTGTCTTCAGTGTATTGCAAAAACAATAGAATTGGCTGTGCCTTTCCAGTACTTTTGGAGGGGACTGTAATTATCCAATAAGACACCTGACATCCTCTAGAAATTTACAACCAGCTGTGAATGATACTCATACAGTAAAAGCATTCAAAACATTTACCATTAAAACACTGGATCCATTTCCTTCGTTCATCTCTTTGACCGCCAACGTCAAACATGCTGTAAGGAGAGAATGGGAGTTGGTGACAGGAGATGCGAGTATCCAAAAAATTTAAATTGCCACCATGTAAAAACCTGCTTCTTATTGCCAAATTAAATACTGCTGATTGTCACATTTGATATATGTACAATATTTGCCATGTATTTTCTATGATGGGTTACTGTTAGTTAACAATCAAGCTATCACTCTAGGTAACACTTGGTTTGTACCTGCCAAATAGAATCAGTAATATGAATAAATAAAAAATCTTATTGTTCCATTTGAATTTACACAATCACTGCAGTGCATACTGTCTCATGCATGAGCTAAACAACTATGGCTACATAGACTAGAGGCTCCACCCCCACTCTTCAACTCACTGAAAATTAACTTTGTCCACTTGGAACCTCGTCTCAAAGATCCCTGAGGTCAGCACTCTGCATCTCAACAAGTCCTAATATGGAAGAAGAGAGAAAATCAGAAAAAAAATACATTTACATAAGGATTTTTTTTTGCTTATATCATGAAAAAACCATTAATACTACTACTGCTACTAACAACAACAACAACAATAATAATAATAATTTAGACTTGCTGTAGACTTGCATTTTACCTGATCAGTAGGCGTATAGTCACTTTGCTTTATAGTGTCAATCTTATCTAGGAAGCTGAATGAAAGGGACAGGAAGAGTTAATTAATAATGCCACATTAAAAGAAGAAATAAAGCATCTTTGCATAATGATTAGAATCTTATTTCTGTTAATTCATGGTAGAGTTTATTTCTTGAACAATCCAAACTTCTGTAATCAAAAATGATTTGACTACATGGCCAAAAGTATGTGGACCCTTGAGAGTTGAACATCCCATTCCAAAACTAGGGGCAATAATATTACATTTGTATATTGTTAATACACTAAATTTTGGAACTTGGCTGAGAGTATTTGTGCCCATTCAGCCACAAGAGCACAATCAGTTGGGCACTGATGTCAATGTAAGAAGGCCTGATGTGGCTGTGCACCAAGCTGTCATTCCGACTAATCCAACCAAGTTGTTCAATGCAGCTGAGTTCAGGGTTCTGTGCAGGACACTCAAGTTCTTCCACTGCAAACTTTGCAAACCATGAAAACTTGGTAAATCTTAATGCTAAGCATATAAAGTTGTTCTAGACAATTGTGTGCTTCCAGCTTTACAGTATGAATAGACTGGACTTGTGCCACAACTGTAAACAGTATATGTCTAGAAGGGGTTAATGGTGGTGAGAAGACAGGTTGTTTCAAATAAGGAGGAGTACAACCTGCCTAGTTGCTCTAACTGTTGGAAGACAACATAAAAAGCCCATGTCATGATTGTATGGTTCAGACTTTCTGCACAGATCTCAGCTTTATTTTGACTTAAATAAAGTTTGATTTTTGACAACCATAACCACGTGTCTCTTTAAATTTATGACTTAGATTGAAGAGATTTTCTACAACAATGGCAACAGTATGGGGAAGACCACAGATGGCTGTGAGGGTCAGGTGTCCACATACCTTTGGCCATATAGTGCATCTTGGTTGAATGCTTTGACCAACAAGAAAGATCATTTTCTGATCTGAACCAGCTGAGCAAACAACAAATCAGACATTAAATAACCAAATGAGTACATAGCATTAAATTAAACTAGTCCTCCTGGATACAGTTATATATATCAGCCCCGTCTAACTGGCATAGGAGGAGGTGTCACACTCATTTACAATGATAATCTAGGAGTCACACAAAAACCTAGTCATAAATTCAACACTTTTGAAGTTTTTTCTTTAGACAAAGCATTAACTGTTGGTGACTTTAATATTCATTTTGATAACCCGGAAGACCCTCTGAGAACAGAGGTGGTGTCGATTCTAGATTCATTAGGGGCCAATCAGAAGGTAATAGGACCCATTCACAATAGTGGTCACACTCTTGCAGAGGTGGTTAGTAACACGCTACATTTACTTCGTTACATTTACTTGAGTAACTTTTTGAAAAGAATTTACTTTTAAGAGTAGGTTTAACTGGCCTTAATTATATTCTTACTCAAGTTCATTTTTAATCACACAAATGTACTTTTACTTCGCTACAATCAGTGGCGTTCCACTGTTACTGTTAAATATTAATTAATATATGTAGTTTTAATAATTCTCTATCATGTATAAATAAATCATGTATCATGTTACGAGTCTTGCGATACGCTGCAGTGGTCTGAATGCGGACGCAACAACCACTCACTTTTTTAGTGGCTCAGACCTAGAAGAAACCTAGAAGATACACACACTTTCTCTTCTGTTCTGTTCTATAGTCTGTTCTTTTCTTCTCTGTTGTCTTGTTTAAATGCAGATGCTGACAAGTTTGTGTTGTTAACATGTGGAAATAAAGACAGTCTAATTTTGGGAAAATGTTTGTTTTTTCGGTTGTGTGTGGGATTTTGTGTTGAAAATGAGAGGTTCTGTGATATTGTAGACATCACAGGACCTGTTTCATCTGGAACCCAGGTTTTATATCATATAAACAGAACAGATAGATTTTCAAGGAGAGATGTGACGTTTCAGTTCTCCATGTAGTTCTCCATGAGCTTCAGCATTTCCCCTTCATTTTAATCAGATCTGAAGTAACTAGTAACTTGCTACTTTGAGTAGTCTTCTCATTGGATACTTTATTATTCTTACTCAAGTAATTATTAACTTTATTACATTTACTGTTACTTGAATAATTATTTTTATATATAGCTTTACTTTTTTGGCTACTCTACTCACCTCTGCACTCTTGACCTTATACTAACATACGGATTAAATATAGAAAGTATAGTCGCATTTCCACAGTCTGAAGCTATCTCAGATCATTATCTCATCTCATTTAAATTGTGTATTAATCATAATATATGCACCTTGCCATGTTACCGCGGCAAATGTACATTCATGTCAGCTACTGCGCAGTAGTTTATCAATAACCTCGCAGAATAATCAAGTATGATTGGATCACCGTCCGATCCTAAACAACTTGATCAGGTGACCGAATGCTTAGAGTCAACATTCCACTACACGCTAGATAAGGTAACTCCACTTAAAAGAAAAATAATTATAGAGAAAAGCTAGCACCCTGGTATAATGATCAAATGCGTACCTTAAAACAGACCACTCGAAAATTTGAAGGTAAATGGTGTAAAACCAAATTGGTAGTATTTCAAACAGTATGGAAGGAGAGCCTCCTGAACTATAGAAAATCTCTTAGTGCAGCTACTTCAGTCTATCTCTGCACCTTAATTGAAGATAACTAAAATAATCCTAGATTCTTATTTAATACTGTAGCAAAATTAGCTAGGATTAAGACCACATCTTAAACATGCACACAATCATTATATAGAAACAAAGATTTCATGAATTGGAAAAATGTAAAATATTAGACGAAAAATTCAGATTATTAATTTAAAACAGATAGTCTTATAACTAACCCTGTAGATAATAATATAACAATATCAGATCATCGATTAGAATGTTTTACTCCCCTTTGAGAGACCAAACTAATTTCTTCATCAAATTCATCAACTTGTATACTAGATCCCTTACCTACATGTTTCGTCAAATAGATTTGTCCTGGAGTAATTGAACCCCTTCTAAATATAAACAATTCTTCCCTGGCTATGTACCAAAATCATTTAAACTAGCAGTTATTACACCTCTGATTAAAAATCCTGACCTCAACCCCTGTCAATTGTCCAACTATAGGCCAATATCAAATCTGCCCTTTATCTCCAAGATCTTAGAAAAGGTTGTAGCACAGCAGCTGTGCTCGTACCGACATAGGAACAACATTCATGAAATGTATCATTCTGGATTTAGGCCTCATCATAGCATAGAGACAGCGCTAGTTAAAGTAGTAAACAATCTACTACTGGCCTCTGATCAGGGTTGTGTCTCCTTGCTTGTGTTACTTGACCTTAGTGCAGCTTTTGACACTATAGATCATACTATTCTCCTTGATAGACTAGAAAATGTTGTTCTTATTTGGTCTTATTTGACTGCTCATTATCGTTTCATAGATATGGTGATTGGTGATTTCTCTATGCATACTGAGGTAAAGTTTGGTGTTCTGCAAGGGTTAGTTTTAGGCCCACTTCTCTTTTCCTTATATATGTTACCTCTCAATCAAGAGATTATCTGTAAACATGGTATTAGCTTCCACTGTTATGCTGATGGCACACAGTTGTATGTTTCAGCAAAGCCAGATGACATACACCAGCTTTATAAAGTTGAGGAATATATAAAGGACATTAGACACTGGATGCTTATTAACTTCCTTTTACTTAATTCTGACAAGACAGAAGTACCAAGATCACTAGGACCATATGCAGCTAGAAGTAAGCTTTCTGATCACATAGTAACTCTGAATGGTCTTTCTGTTTCATCATGTACAGCAGTAAAAGACCTTGGTGTGATTATTGACCCCCGTCTTTCATTTGATGCTCATTTAGATAATATTACTAGGATAGATTTCTTTCATCTCAGAAATATTGCTAAAATAATAAATATAATGTCACTACAAGATGCAGAAAAAAAATGTTCATGCTTTCGTTACCTCAAGGTTGGATTATTGTAATGTCTTACTGTCTGACTGTTCCAGTAGGTGCATAAACAAGCTCCAGTTAATCCAGAATACAACTGCAAGTGTCCTTACTAGAACCAGAAGATATAAAATACTACTATTGATCTATAAAGCACTAAATGGTCTCGAGCCACAGTACCTGAATGAACTTTTGGTCTTTTATGATCTGCCATGCCTACTTCGATCAAAAGGTACAGGCTATGTGTTGGTACCTCAAATACAGCAGGGAGAAGAGCTTTCTCTTACAAAGCCCCACAGTTATGGAACAGCCTTCCAAATAATGTTCGGGACTAATACACAGTCTCAGTGTTTAAGTCCAGGCTGAAACCATATTTCTTTACTCAAGCTTTTGTGAATAGTTTTTTCTTCGGTAAAGGAGCAGCTCTAGAGAGTGTTGAACAGTGGTGAACAGGGATGTTTGGATGCTGTCTCCCCCCCACTTTCATGCATTCACCCAGGTTTTTTGATGGTGGAGTGGCTGGTCGCCTTAGGTCCCAGGGCACCCTCATGTCTGTGTTACCTTCTGGCTCGCCGTTTTAGTTATGCTGTCATAGCTAGCCTTGCCGGAGTCCCTGCTTGCACTCACACAAACTACATTGTCCTTAACCATTACGGGGCAATAAGCAGACCTAATAATCTTTCCCTCTCCTGACCTGCCCGATCCATGCTGATGCCCTACTTTTGGTTGGAATTCTCATCAATTGAAAGTTATATGCTGCTACTGAGAATGGCCCCACATGGAGCAGTCTAAAGATCATTGAGACTGCTGAGGATTGACCTCAATTCAATTGAACAGTTATGCTATGATGGCCAGGACTACAATTGCTATGATAGCTTTAGGACTGCGATTGCACAAACAGTTTAGCACTCAAGTCTTCATCAGTGAACAGTGGATAAGTTAAAAAAAAAAAAAAAAAAACAGACTTCATGTAAAAACTGTAATGAATTTCCTGGTTACATAACTGCACTATTTGACCATGTAGTATTAGCACATTTATATAAGGGATTTTATTTATAATTCCACTCGCTGGTGTCACCAAGATGAGGATGGGTTCCCTTTTGAGTCTGGTTCCTCTCCAGGTTTCTTCCTCATTTTGTCTCAGGGAATTTTTCCTTGCCACCATCACCTCTGACACCATACATTAAATCTATATCCTGAATTTATATATTTCTGTAAAGTTGCTTTGGGACAATGTCCATTGTTTTACAAATAAAGAAAACTGAAATAAAAACCCTGGTAGCTGCAGTGCTGGAGACAGACAGCAGGTGGCACATGTTTGTGCTGGAAATGAAGGCAGGCAGTGTTCTGAGTCATAATGATTAGTGTGTGTTCAGTCAGATGCCACTCTAGTCAATGGATCTTCCCTAGTGGGAGGAAACAGTGACACAGAGAGTGAAAGAGCGCAAGAAAGAGAGAGAGGAAGGGAAGGAGCTGCAGTTCAGACACTTTGACACTGAAGAGCATAGCTACATAGGGTACAACAAAACAGAGGTGAAGACTAAATGTAATGGTAGTCTATTAATGGCTCTAAAAACCAGTAGTAAATGGTAAAACCTAAATTCCAGCAGACAGCATACTCAAACTGCATAACCCTGCAACCCATAATCAAGACCCTGTTGCATAACGGATTTTATTTGAGGGGGACACAGGAAAAATGACTAATAATGCAACAGCCCAGTACAGCAAGAATGTGACACAGAGGGTTGAAATGTGACATCCGGACTGTAGGTCCCACACATACACAGAAATATTGGTCTGATATAACATCTGTGTCTGTTCAGTGTGTGTGTGTGTGTGTATCAAACAGATATTACCAGAAGCAATCAAATTTCTATTAAAATAATCAATTCCTCCCTCAACACTGGCTATATACCTAATAAATCATTTAAACTAGCAGTTATAAACCTGAGGTCAATCCTGACCTAGGGTTTAACCTATCTTGTCAGCTGTCTATATTCAGTGACCGTCCACTTTATAAGGAACACCTGTACACTTGCTCATTTATGCAGTTTTCCAACCAGCCAATCATGTGGCAGCAGCACAATGCATAAAGTCATGTAGATACAGGCCAAAAGCTTCAGTTAATGTACACATCAAATCTCATCATGTTGAAAAGTGTGATCTCTGTGACTTTAACCATGGCATGGATGTTGGTACAAGATGGGCGGGTTTGAATATTTCAGAAATTGCTGAAACAATTTCAATTTCAGAAACAATAATGTCTGAAAACAAATGGTGCCAGGCTAGATGTAATTAGCATAAGGTACACTCCCTAAAACCTGGCATGATGTATATTCAGCTCCTTTCAAAGCAGCATAGCCTACAGTGAATAAATGTACATGATAAGCCACCTTTTATGTCAATACAAAAAGTATGATGGAGTCACAGCATTGTGCTATTTTTGAGGATGCCTCAGACACCTCACATCTTGAATACAGACTTTTAGATGAGCACGAAAGAGAAGAAAAGAAAATGAATGAATATCAAGAACAAGAAAAGACATGACAATGATGAAGCCCAAAGTAATACTTGAATATGGACCAGTAGACGTTATGAAAAGACTCACACAGACAGGCAGATAGACAGGCAGGCCAGTGGAACACCCACCTTTGTTGTGCCCACAGCCCTTGTCCAACATCACATCTCAATTCTAGCATTTCTACCTATTATTTGGGGAGTGTCAATATTAGCACAAGCAACTCAGTCACAGAAAGTCAGATGCCATAATAAGCCCTGCATTTCTGAGTACAAAAGACCCAACAGCCATGACTGCAGTGCATCAAGCACCATTTAAACTCTTAAAACTGTTTGGGCACCAAATTAAACAGGTCTAGACAAAAGGCATGAAAGGTTTTTTGTTTTGTTTTATTTTGTTTTGTTTTAGATTTAGATGATCAAGCAATCAACATTAGATTATTTTATTTTGCAGAAATATTAACTGGACCTTTAGGATCCCTGTAAAAATTTAATTCTTGAGCTGCTCCACTGCTCCAGACATGATGCATCACTAAAAAATTACAGAACATTTGGAAATGTTACAATTGTTTTACATTTTGAAGACAGGTACGATCAAAGAAAGCACTTCATTGTTTAAAATAAAGTCCAAATATTTCAACACATACATACAGCAACGAATACACTCCAAGTTCAATAACCTCAAGTGGCATGTGTGCAGGCCCATGCTCTGTCTCGCTCTCTCTCTCTCTCACACACACACACACACACACACACGCACACAGCATCACATGAGGCATATGACTTGTACAACAGAGAATCTGTTCAACATAATGCAAGCAGTTATCCACTCAGTTTACAAGTTAGGCACATCAACAATGTGCAGAAATATAAAACAGAAAAACAGCTGTTTAATATTAATACTAGAACAAATAAGACACCAACACACCAACTAAAATACCACAGACTACACAATCAGGCTATTATAAAAAAACAAACAAACAAACGAAAAAACAACGCAAGTGTTAAAACGCACACTGAAACTGAGAAAAATCTGATCAGGCATAGTTACATTTGAACAAATACTAATAAAACACATTTTAAGTAAGACAATGTTCAATATGATCCATACTCCTTCACACACATACACCATTGTCACAGAAGAGCAGAAAAGTAGAAGAGCGCTGGAGAGAGGGAGCGGTGAAAAAGAAAGAGAACAGGCTGTGTGTCTGACATAACAGCAGCTCTCCAAAAATAGCTCTCCGGCACTCTGGCCTCCAGTGTGGTTGTCATAGTGACAGAACCAAAAGCACTATAAATAGACTATCAGCTCCAAATCTTGTGTGGCTACAGAGAAGCCAGAGAGAGCAAGAGAGAAGAGAGAGAGATAAAGAGGATCAAGGAAAGGCAGAGAGAGAGAGAGAGAGAGAGAGAGAGAAAGAGAGAAACAGTGGAAAGGAGAGAACGAGAGGGGGTTGGGCTTTTTGGGAAGAAAACAGATTTGAGCCTAGAGAATGGGAGGAGACAAAAAGAGAAAGAATGCAGCAAAGGGAAAGAGGTATAAGTGCAGGATTTACACAGCTGCACCATGCAAAAGTTGAATGTGAAATATGTTTTCAATACAATGCAGACAGTTAAATAAAAACTACATAATTTAGTAAATAGTTAAATGTTTCCACTTATAAAGTTATATGTTTCCACAATAAATTTATAAGTTGGTCTTCATAAGAAACTTCTTCTGTCATTCACAATGATGATGGGACACAGTATGCTAGTTACTACATAACTGTGGGTCTATGAAACCCAGATGACCTCCAGGGACAGTGTGAAACAGTCGGGCACTTTGTATTCATGAGCACACAGCCCGAGATTATCCAAAAAGGTCAAGTAGTGACTAAGGATGGGAGGATCGATCGGTTACAGATTGGAATTGACCTGTTTTTGCATTAAACATGTGATCTGTGATTGGCCAATATATATATTTATATATATATTTATTTAACAGATATGGCAAGCCGATCAATGAAAAAAACGTAAGCCAAATCTCACTATGTGCACTGAAGATAGCCACCTGAAAGAGAAGCCATGACCAATGTAAAGACATTTATTGTGCTAGATAACCAGGCATTCTTGGTAACTGAGGATGTGAGATTCTGTCCTTTAATATCGAACCTGGAACACTCTATAGTGCTTCCTAGTCAGAAATAGTTTTCAGATACTGCTCTTCCCAAAATCTGTCAAAAAAAAAAAAAAAAAAAAAAAAATTATACCTATCTTGTGAAAAATAATGCTACCTCAGTGAGCTTTATAAGCAATACAGGTGCATCTCAAAAAATGTAATATTGTGGAAAAGTTCATTTTTACCTACCATAATTTAAGTCAAAATGTGGAACTTTCATATATTTTAGATTCATTTCACATAAAGTGAAATATTTCAGGCCTTTTTTTGTTTTAATCTTGATGATTACAGCTTATAGCTCATGGAAATCAAAAATCCAGTCACTCAAAACATTAGAATAAAGAATTTATAATACAGAAATGTCGACCTGAAAAGAGCTCTAATCAGCTAATTAACTCAAAACACCTG
>JANDJT010000021.1:2702729-2717024 GCA_024331685.1 Stegophilus panzeri | reverse complement strand
ACAAACTTCTTTCACGTTGTCATTATGGGGTATTGTTTGTAGAATTTTGAGGAAAATAATTAATTTAATCCATTTTTAAATAAGGCTGTAACATAACAAAATGTGGAAAAAGTGAAGCGCTGTGAAGACTTTCCGGATGCACTGTAGAGATCTGGTTTGCCCTAATCCAACAATGCAGAACAAGGTTCCGATTGATGAAAATAACAATGTTGTCCATGCAGAGGTGCTGACCCTTGCTCCAAAAGAATGAATCTGGCTTAGAACATTGACTGTGTAGTCTCTTGGCTGCTTATATACATACTCCCATGACAATCACTTAGTTGTGAGCAAGTATTTCTAATTTGAATGCTAATTTTATACTTTTTAATAAAAAAAATTGACATTGTGAATAGAATCCCTGAAATTATCAAATATTTAGCATCTAGACAATATTAGAATGTGTGATTCTGCGTGTACAAAGTTTGAGACTGACCTGTTAAAGGGATAATTCACCCAAAAATAATTTTGAAAAAATAAAATTTCCATAGAAAATCTCATTCTCTTACTGGGCTAAAAAATCTGGAGTAAAAAAAAAACCCAAAAACAAAATAAAGAAAAATGTTGGTAACCAGACAATTGATGGTAACCATTGATTTCCATAGTATTTTTTTCCTACTATGGTAGTTAATGACTACCTTCGTCTGTTTGATTACCAACATTCTTCAAAATACCTTCTTTTGTGTTCAACAGAAGAAAGAAACTCATTCAGATTTGGAAAAACTTGAGGGTGAGTAAATGATGACAACATTTTCAATTTTGGGTGAACTATCCCTTGACCTTCTTTTTTTCTTTTTTTTTTTTTTTTACTCCAGAATTACTCCAAATGTTACACAGTAGCCCAGTAAGAGAATGAGATTTTCTACCGAACTTTTATATATTAATTAATTTATATATTAATGACATTTTCTACTGATATTTCATTTTACTAATAAAGTTATACAAATCATTCCACTGAATTGCCTTGGTAATTGTTGCTACAATCAAGCTCTTGTGGTACCCCCATTCTTTTAAATGTTTTTATACTTTTTGGACATGCGCATCATAATAAATAGGCCTGTTTTACAAAACTTTCTTATATATGTGTTATATATCATTGAAAATGGGAGAATCTCAGCTTTAAGTTGGTATATGGCACATAGTCAGGCAGTTTTAAAAATAAGTTTGTTTTTACATTGGAATTTCTCAAAAACATGATTTTCTGAGCCTGAAATTCAGCAAATTTTTGACACAGCCTTACTCGGTCAATATTTAAGATGCCAAGGTTATATTTTCACTGAATGTTCTTTACATTATGTTGGATGATTTTATGTAGAAAACAGTGAATAACAAAAAAAGACTTTAGCTGGGTTTTCACTTATATGATCAAATCATGTTTGATGTATGAAAACAAATGATGTTAATGTAACTCAGTTCAATCATGTGGAACCGATATACGAATTTGAATTAAGTAAATTCAATGAGCTTTTTTTCAGTGTGTGGACTTCTGTGTTCACTTTAAACCAGTTTTTAAATAGTAAAACATTTAATCTAAGAAAAGAACATGTTTCCATTGGCAAGAAATGAGAAGATGGAATTCATTCAACGTTACGTTGAGGAACTTTCTACAGTGAAAAAAATACGCTCATTTAAAAAACACTAAACTGAGCTCAGGTTCGATACCCAGTTGCTGACATACTAAAACCTGCATGTTACCACTGCACTATTCTAGTATACATACTACGCAGTGGTGGCTTGACGGTTAAGGATCTGGGTTACTGATTGGAAGGTCAGAGGTTCAAGCCACATCACTGCCAGGTTGCCACTTTTGGGTCTTTGAGCAAGGCCTTTAACCCTCTGTATCAAGTCTGACCTCAGCTTCCTGACATGCTGGAGTATGTGAAGAAAAGCATTTCACTATGTATATGTAATCAATAAAGATATTAATATAAATAAAGATATCAACAAAAATATCATTATATTGTAGCCACATTAATTTAAATACTATAGTTATATAGTCTATATGACTTGACTATATATACACAACTATAAATACTATATGACTCGACCACACTCATTCTTGTAATTAGAAACTTGTTTAAATTAGGTTTATCGTAAGTGTTGATGAGAAACGTAATATTTTTATGTAAACCATACGTAATATTTTTTCTTAAATCTAACCGACCCCACATTCCATTTTTTTCAGGCTCGACAACATTTAATGTGCTCTGCTGCTTGTTGCAAAATAGTTCTGAGAGAGGTTCACAGATCCGCGTGCCAAGCACAAGCAGATCATGGGCTTCAGTACAAGAAACAGCATTGTTCAGTTGGTAAAAGAATACATGTGTATACAGTATATGTCCTGGCAGATCTACTGTATCTGCTAGCAAGCCGTGTTTATTCAAATGAAACATAACTGCCCCCTACTGGTCTTGTATTTCCTGTGCCCACAGCATGCGTGTGATTCTGCGTGATACCACATGAAATCGTAGGATCCCGTTTCCTTTGACGCACACTTTTAATGGCCATATCTGTAGATGTTATGTCACTAGACCAACAGTCTAGTGTAATGTAAAGTTTTCCCACACTTCTGAGGAAGTAATTTTCAACAATTGCATTTTAAGTCAAGTGATCAAAATTAACAGAACATTTTTTGGTAAAATTCCCAAATTACCCCTCCAGCAGGCCAACTAGTCCATTGCATCATGTTTTTGCCTGTTGGTAAGATTCTGTCAATTGATTAAATTGCTTTTATATTTATATATTTACTAAGTTGTTTATTTTAACAATAAAAATGCTACATATTTCTGCAAATACACGTTTGGACCGTTTAAGTAGAGAGTTTCGTTCTAAATATAGTATTTTATTGAATGTATTTTCCACATGCATTAGTTACGTTATCCAGCACTGGATACTGAATAGTAAGGAAGATGCAATAGGGAAAAATATTGACAAAATCTCTTTGTCAATAGGTTTTAGCAAATTTGTAAAGATTCCAAGAATTCCAAGAAGGTAGAACCCAATCTCTGTAAACAGCTTTTACTTACCACAAAATTACTTAAAATACCACTATCTTTCAATTTCAGCATTATTGCCACCCTTTGTGAAAATGAGCAAACAGGCACATATAAAATGAATAATAAACAAGCTGAGATATTGTGAACTTAAACATACACTCATTGAACACTATACTAATACTGGGTAGGGCCTTCCTTTGCTCTCACAACAGCCTCAATTCTTCATGGCATGTATTCTACAAGATATTGGAAGCATTCCTTTGAGATTCTGGTCCATGTTGACATGATTGCATCATGTAATTCCTGCAGATTTTTCAAGTGCACTTTCATACTGCGAATCTGCCATTCTACCACATCCCAAAGGTGTTCTTTTGGATTCAGATCCAGTGACTGGGAAGGCCATCGATGAACACTGAACTCACTGTCATGTTCACGAAACCATTTGAGACAACTTATGATGGGTAAATAATGGCCATGAACAGATGCATATGGTCAGCAACAATACTCAAATAAGCTCTGGCATTAATGTGATGATCAGTATTAACAGGCCCAAAGTGTACCAAGAAAACATTCCCCACACCATTACACCACCTCCACCAGTCAGGACTACTGACACAAGGCAGGCTGGGTCCATGGATTCATAGTGTTGGCGCCAGATTCTGACCATACCATCTGTGTGCCTCAGCAGAAATCGAGATTCATCAGACATTTATTCCAGTCTTCAGCTGTCCAGTTTTAGTGAGCCTGTGCCCACTGCAGCCTCAGCTTTCTGTTCTTGGCTGGCAGAAGTGGAACCTGATATGGTCTTCTGCTGTCGTAGCCTATCCGTTTTTTGTCCATTAAGAGATGCTTTTCTGCTCACCACAATCGAGTGGTTATTGGAGTTACTGTAGCCTTTTTGTCAGCTCAAACCAGTCAGGCCATTCTCCATTGACCTCTCTCATTAACGTTGCATTTCTGTACACAGAACTGCTGCTCATTGGATGTTTTTTCTTTACTGCTTTTTGATCGATGCGCTGTGATCGATGCTTGGGTTCTGAGAGAACTTTATGTCATATGTTCTCGACATGCCCAAAGGTATCTAGTTTCTTTTGTTGGTACTCTATGCTGTATGACATGGAGATTGCTACTAATATTGAATTTGTCCTTCTTGGCTGCTCAACTTCTAAATTGTCTTTCTCCCATGCTGAAACAACTATTTTTAATGTTTGACATAGTTACAGCCACGAGGATAATTCGGAAGGAATGGAAGTCTACAGCTTCTCCTAGTTTTCATGACTGGCTTAACAAGATGTTCCTTTCCCTTTATCTGGAAATTATGTTTTACCAAGGATGGTGCTTATAAGAAAATTTTAACATTTGAGGCCCTTTCCTTAGACATTTAGAAAGTAGTTGAATTTTGTAGTGTTTCCACTTATGTGTGCAATTTTCATTTTCACTTCATTATACTTTTTTATACTTCATTTTCTTTTTACCCTAATCTAACTGTCTCATCCAGTCCATAGGTTAACATTAGTTATTATAGTTATTATTACCATGTTGTCTGGCATTCTGTTTTTTGTTGGGTTTTTTTTGGAAAATTGTACTGGAAAATTGTAAATATAGATTCAAAATATGAAAAACACAAATTGTGCCAAATTGTGATGACCAGACTACTGGGTCAAAACATCTCCAAAACAGCAGGTCTTGTGGGGTGTTCCCAATATGCAGTGGTTAGTAGCTACAAAAAGAGATCCAAGGAAGGATGACCAGTAAACTGGCAACATGGTCATGGGCACCCAAGGCTCATCGATGCATGTCGGGAGTGAAGGCTAGCCTGTCTGGTCCAATCTCACAGAACAGCTACTGTAGCAGAAATTGCTGAAAAATTCATGCTAACTATGGTAGAAAGTTGTAAGAACACAGTGCATCACAGCTTTCTCAGACCAGTCAGAGTGCACATGCTGACATCCTAACATTCATGTGGATGTTACTTTGACACGTACCACCTACCTAAACATTGTTGCAGACCAAGAACACCCCTTCATGGCAACGGTATTCCCTAATGGCAGTGACCTCTTTCAGCTGGATGATGCGCCCTGCCACACTGTAAAAATTATTTAGGAATGGTTGAGGAACATGACAAAGAGTTCAAGGTGTTGACTTGGCCTCCATATTCCCCAGATCTCAATCCAATCGAGCAACTCTGGGATGTGCTGGACAAATAAGTCCAATCCATGGAGGTCCCACCTAGCAATTTATAGGGCTTAAAGGATCAGCTGCTAATGTCTTTGTGCCAGATACCACAGCACACCTTCAGAGGTCTTGTGGAGGCCACGCCTTGATGGATCAGAGCGGTTTTGACCCCAAAAAAATATTATGGCTGATATATACAGTATATTTTATATATATATTTTATATATATATATATATATATATATATATATACACACACACACATACACACACACACACACACACACATAAATAAAAGAGTTGAAACTAAGAGACAACGTTACCGACAGAGCCAACAATAAAAAATATTTTTGTTGTCAAACAGTAGTTTGAGCTCATAGATCCTGATGTAGTGATCCCGTTTGCAGCCCAAACAGAATTGAGTCCAAACGGAATTGATACAGCAAAGTATGGGAAAGTTTTACGAAATAAACATGCTGTATTGTGTAATACTTGCAAGACGGAACTGGCATTCCATGGGAGCACACTAGGACTACACAACTAATCGAATATCGATCTCGATTACGATTTTGACTGCCCACGATATTGACGTTTAAAATTCATCCTCCACTCATAGAAAACTCCGCTGCATATCAAATCAAGTGCTTCCTAAACTTACAGTCAGTCATCATAGAGTGGCGCAGGGATGACATCATTTTGTAATGCCAAAACCCGTAAACGAGTTTATTTTAGGCCTTCCGGTATCATCCTAAATTCAGTGGGTTTTTTGAATGGGATTTTGGTTAAAAGTCTGAAATAAGGTGTGTGGTAAACACAAGCTCAAAATATTTTCACGTTTTATTCTACGACATAAAATACGGCAGTAAAACCCCATTCATGAGTTTTTAAAAAGCTTTTACGTATATTGAAAAAGACGGCTGCTAACTGTCACGTAATGAAGGTTTAGGACAGATGCAAATGCAGATAAGAGCTTTATTGAAGAGAGGCAGACAAATCCAAAATGTGAGACAATAGTGTGGTCAAAAACAAGCAAAAGATCAGGTGATCAGCAAACGGGAGTAAACAAGACTAAACAAGAATCAAACAACGAGGTCGAGAACAGGATCAAAACTGTGAGACCTGAAACTATGAACAAATGCTTGGTACACGGAAAACTCACACAATACTTCGCGTCGAACAATAAGACACGAGGGGTTTAAAAGAAACATAATTAAGGGTGAACACAAAACAGCTTAAACTAATGATGACACATAAGGGAACAACCAATGACAATACAGGGGCGGAAACAGGACAGAAATCATAACAAATGCACATGTAGAAAGTAAACAAGGTCAATGTCACTAAAAGAGCACGCTGCGAGCTCCAGCACTTGTGCGAGGGGAAATCATGACACTAACATGTTGCTAAATGGGACTACAGAGGTTGTCGTGGACGTTAAACGTCATCATGCCGAACAGGAAAAAACTTTGCAGATAAACTAGTTCAGGTATGCTGTGCACAATTCCCAAAAAAAACACGTGGATGAAGATTCATCCACAGAGTAAATCTGTATTATGGAAAATGTTTTAAATCAAGTTTGGAAAAGTTTGTCAGAAGTTTGGTGATGGTGACGTTGAAGTCGAGTGACTGTGGTGTAGTTCGTTTATAGTGTTAGCTGTTTATTTCTGCCGAATGTATTTAGGTTTCAAACTTCATAAAAGTTGTGTTCATTTGTGAAAATTGTCTTGATGTACAAAACGTGTTAGTATTGTAAACTTTTGTTGATCACAGAGCTTATTTTTTGCAATAAAACAAAAGTCTATGTGAAAATCCTATTGGGTTTTTGTCGAGGGAACCAGTGTGATGATAACTTCCGGGTTCTGGTACAAAATGACGTCGTCCCTGCACCACTCTATTGGGTGATTTGTCTGCGTCTCTCCTCCTGTAAACACTATTATTGCCTTTTCTGCATAGCCCTGAATTGTTTTCATTTGGTTGCATATTGTTATATTTGATGCATATTTTCATTTGGTTGATGGCATTTTTACTTATCCTATATTTTGGTAAAATTTTATTTATATTTTGCTTCTACGAGATGATGCACTTTAAGGACCAATCTAATTTGATGCAAAGATTTGTACATTATCAGGAATGTAGCACAACATGGAGGTGAAAGTAAAAAGTCTGTTTATTTAAATGTGAAAGTGCAATAAAAATGTTGTCCCTAAAATCAATGACTGATCGTGATAAAAATTATGATCTCAATATGGATCAAAATAATCATGATTATTATTTTGGCCATAATCGTGCAGCCCTAGAGCACACCATGACTGTTGGAACACTTAAAGAGGAAGCGTGCCAGGATGGAAGCAATGAAAGTGAGTGTGCTCCAGCTGGAGCAAACTAGTAAATATTAAAACTTTTCAAGTTAGCATAGTTAAACGCTTGACCTAGCTCTGGTCTAGTCTTGTGTTTATCGTATTGCTAAGGAATTTCAAGAGTGAAGCTTGTAAAAATGAATAAATAAACAAACATTAATGCAATAGTTTAAACAAAAATAAAAGCTCTGTCATCATTTACTCACCTTTATGTTGTTCCAAACCCATATGACTTGATTTTTTCTATGGAACACAAAAGGAGATGTGAGGCAGAATGACAGCATCAGTTAGTCAGTTACTTTGTCATACAATTGAACAGAATGGTAAAAGAGACTGTCATTTTGCCTGTCATCTCAGTTTGTGTGCCATGGAAGAAAATCATATAGATTGGGTGAATGCTTTAATTAACTGTTCATATAAATGTTGCTTAAATGTCGAAATGTATGTATTATAAATTCTTTATTTTAATATTTTAAGATACTGGATTTTTTATTTCTATGAGCTGTAAGCCATAATCATCAAGATTAAAACAAAAAACCATAGGGAAACGATTCAAGACGCAAGAAGCTGCTTTGCATTGGTGGCAAACATTTGAACTAGCCTTGCTACAGAAGCATACCTTGGTGTCACATGTTACTTTACCAGTGAAGACTGGCAAATGGAAGACTCTAATCCTTGCAACAATGCCTTTTGAAGAAAGTTATATTGATGCCAACATATCAACATGGCTAGAAGAGTTTGTTGAAAAATTCAATTTTTCACCAACCAACATAAAAGCAGTCGTCCATGACAATGGATCCAATGTTGTGGCAGCAATGAAATTTCTAGAGGACAAACACAACTGGGTCTCTGTCTGTGTCACTGGACACACACTTCAGCTAATTGTAAACAATTCTCTTAAAGGGCCCAGCATCTGTAAAGCTTTAGGAGCTGCTAGGAGCTTGGTTGAACATTTCAGGAGAATTACTCAGACCAATACCAATCTACAGGAAAAACAGCAGAAGATGGACACACCACAGCATAAGCTGATACAAGATGTCAGTACCCGGTGAAACAGCTCCTATTATAGGTTGGAGAGACTACTGGAGCAGCACTGGGCAATTACTACGCCTGTCATAATAACAAATTTGATTGGACGATATATACTGTCCCAGAAATAATCGCGATAAATGATATTGCTGTCATTTTAAGACCACTTCATGCCACCAATATAACTATAATATAATAGTGCAGTTTTTGTCTTCTGACAAAAATATTCTTTAAATTTGGTCAATATTTCATCATGTCATATTTATTAATTTTAGTTAGTGGCATTTTAGTTGACAATAAAATGCAAAAATGACACCAAATATTCACACATTTTATATATTAAAGCTGCAGTATCAAGCTTTTTTTGGTTAAAAATGAACAAAAATCCATTATTGAGCAAATACGTAAAAAAAATCAGTGCGCAAAACTGTAAACTGTAAGCTTATAATAATAAGCTGATTTTTAATTTGAGCTGTTGGGCCGGATTTTGCAGGAAATCACAGTTTGACGTCATTTCGTGGCCTTTGATGTCACCACACATTTGCATAAACAGAAAGAAGAAGACCTGTCCACTATATACCGTGTGTGGGTGCTGAGGATGGTGGAGTGTTTGTAGCTTGTCCTTACAACAGTTGCTTAGAATTTAAAATATGTCATATAAGATAGCTGCTTTTAATATGGATAGATCTAAAAGGCAATCATTGTTGACATCTGGGGAATCACTGTTGTCAAAACCAAAAACCTCAAACTGCTGAGAGCCTGCAGTCAAAAAGGGAAAGCATCAGAGCCCGTGCTAAAAAAATAAATAGTGACATCTTTTGAGAGGTGGCAAAAAAGGGATTGAAGACTGATGCAGAGATGGCTTTTTTCTGCTGAACAAGTAAGACATTTCAGTGGCTCAATAGGTAGCTAGCTAACATTAGCGCACTTGTTCGCTTGATTCAGCTAGGTATTGAGTTTCCTATGTTGTTCGTTTGGGGTTTTTGGGGTTTTTTTTTTTGGCTATGGTCAATGTGGTAAATTAATGGCAATAGAGAGCCAAAAGTTCAGTACTACAGCTTTACCTTAGGCATATATCAACAAAAACATGTGAAAACTGCCCTTGTTGTGAAAACGATTTCGGACACAGCCCGTGCTTTAGTGCAATGTTACATTAAAAGCGTTTTAACAACATGACTTCCCATTCTACCTAGCACCTTATTTAAGTTCAAGTTCAGTTGTGCATTTGTGTCATTTTGTGCAGAAGCAAGTTGTAATATTACATTTATGTTGTGTATGTGTCTGATTAGTCTTATATGTGTATAGGATGAGTTTGGGTGAGTTAATTAACCTGCTAGTAAAGCGCTTCAGTTTACCGGTGTTCACGCTTCCGTTTCAGCTTAAACAGCTTCTACGGCTTAATCACCGATATTATTTACTATGACTAGATTATTTGAACTACTAGAACTATCCTTTCTACATTTTACTTCTTCAAAAAACATTGTTAGTGCATTGATAATATCATGCGTGTCATTTTTTTCAACAGTATGTTTTAATTAAAACCAGAGCTAGTGCTTGCTACATAGGTTTTGCATTTGAATGTGTATTTTTATCTTAAATTCAAAGTTCTGATGTTAATTTAACAGCCCTAGAGCAGATGAGAGGACAGAAGCAGCACACATTTAATTTGTATTTCCTCATTTGTAGGTCACTTTGGATAAAAGCATTTGCTAAATTAATAAATGTAAATGTAAATAAATGAATGGCAACAATGTTTGTGTGTCAGGAATTTCCCCCTAGCACCAGGCAGTGCGTGCAGAAGCCTTTCAGCGGACAGCTTGTTTTTGTTTTGATTCATGTTTTGTCTCCACCCGTGTCCTGTCACTGGTTGTCTACCTCGTGTGTCGCACCTGTTTTTTCAGTTTACCTTTAATTAGTTTGTATATTTAAACCCTTCTGTCTCTGTTTTCAGTGCTAAGTAATATTCAGTATTTGGTGTCTTTTTTCATGTTGCTATTCGCCAAGATATTGATCTAACTTTATCATTTGTGTATTTTGGATTATCCCTGCTTTTGCTGTTCTCTGATCGCCTGACCTGTGCCTGTGTTCTGTTTAATGATTTTGATTCACAATTTGGATTTGTCTGCATGCCTCCAACTAAAATGCTTAAAGGGCATTTGCATCAGTCTCTACTTGCCAAACATGACATGATGACATTCATTCTTGTGTAAACAAACACGCATGTAAACACAATGGGAATTATTGAGGTCACATCCATATATCGTATGATAAGTCGATAAAGTAATTATCATGAGAGGTCTAGCAATTACTGCCACACTTTCTGATCCTGAGGTGACACCAACGGGCAAACATTTATTTGACTTGAAGCCTGATCAGTTGTCACTGCGTGAAGAACTGACACAGGGCCTGCAACCTTTTCAGTTTGCCACTGTTTTCCTTAATGGTCAAGTGTATGCAACATTGTCATGCCTTCCACAACTTGTTAAAGGGCTACAGGGGTCTGTGCAACAAACCCTTAGTTTGAAACAACACCCAGCTAAGATTTTTTAGCCAAAGCTAACAAAGAGATAACAGAGAGGTGGAGAAATGTCAACACTTTCTTTAAGGACAAAGACAACGCAGCTATTCTGTCAGCAGCCCTAGACCCAAGGTTTAGCAAGCTTAAGTTTATGACAGCTGAACAGGGAATAAGGGTATAAAGCACTGTCAATGTCCTTGCTATTAAAGCAGCAAAAGAGACCTGGAAATGTACACCAGCGGAGCAGAGTGTCATTGTTCCTAGGAGAGAGGAAAAATCCGCACTAGATAACCTCCTCCAGTCTGACACAGACAGCCTCAGTGAAGAAGAGGAGTCCCAGGATGACCAAAAGATTCAGGTGGTGAGAAATGAAGTACAAATTTCCTTTTCAGAATCATAAATATCCAAAAAAAGAGGACCCCTTAGTTGGTGAAAGGAAAATGAGGGACTTTACCCTACACTATCAAAGATTGCAGGATCATTTCTTTGCATTCCTGCCACATCTCCATCTGAATGGATTTGCTCACAAAAAAGAGTCAGACACATGAGTATGTTGATATGCAGACCTTTCTTTATTTTAATTCTGTGTGTATTTGACAATCCAAAAATAATATAAAAAATGCCAATCCAATAATGACATTGCTACTTACTGTTTTTCATTAACAGAATCCTTTTTTCTTTTCAAATGAAGCACTTAATGGTAGCTTTTATTTAAAATACATTTTTTATATTCAAACCTGTATGTTTTGCTTTTGTCTGTAATGCAGCAGATATTTATTAATTTGAATTTATTTTTTACATTTTACTTAATGGAACAAAAAGGTTTAAACAATGGTAAGAGTCTGTATTTGTGATTTTTAGTTGGATAAAATTAGTTGAACAATTGCAGAATTGAATAATCGATTAAAATCAATTAGTCAATTAATCGTTCTAATAATCATTAAATTAGTCAATAATCAAAATAAGAATATAAGACAATAGATCAGAATTTCAGATTGCGTTTTCTGATATTTAATGTTATAAACAACTTAGAACATGGCACCTTTGGTGGCAGATCACTCAATTATTAGGGTAGTAAAAGTATAGGAACAGATATTAATGAAAACAAGAAATAAGAAGAAAATAGCAATTTATAACACTATATTTGGTTATATATCCTTTGGTTGCAATTCAAAACTGTATCAGCCATTGACCCACTGACATCACTAAACTTTTGCATTCTTCTTTTGAGATTCTTTTCTAGGATTGTGCCGCAGCTTCTTTCAGTCGTTGTTTGTTTCAAGGGTTTCTTCCTTCAGTCTCTTCTTCAGGAGGTCAAATGCTGCTCAATTGGGTTAAGGTCCAGTGATTGACTTGGCCAGTCTAAAACCTTCCACTTTTTTCCACTGATGAAGTCCTTTGTTGTGTTGGCAGTGTGTTTGGGGTCACTGTCTTGCTGCATGATGAAGTTCCTCCCAATTAGACTGGATGCATTTCTCTGTAAATTGGCAGACAATATTTCTGTAGACTTCTGAATTCATTCTGCTGCTACCATCATGAGTTACCTCACCAGTAAGGATTAGACAACAATGCAAGCCCAAGCCATGACCTGAACCGTGCTTGACCAATGAGCTTGTATGTTTTGGATCATGAGCAGATCCTTTCTTTCTCCACATTTTGGCCTTTCAATTACTTTGGTAAAGGTTAATATTGGTTCATCTCTGTATCATTTTGCAAATTCCAATCTGGTCTTCTGATTATTGGTGGATTGTAATACCTTCACCCCTACCCTTTGAGGGTTGTTGGAGATGTCAGTGACTGCTGTTTTTTTTTTTTGTTTTTTTTTTTGAGTTTTCTTCTCAACTTTAACAGTGTTTCTGTCATGAACAGCTGTCGTCTTCCTTGGCTGACCTGTTTCATGTCCTGTACACCAGGTTTCTTTCTTTTTCAGGACATACTAAATTGCTTTAATGGCTATGCTTGTGCAATAGTCCGAACTTCCTTCTTTCTCAGCTTCAAAATGCTTAGACAGCTCTCTAGTCTTCATGTTGGTTTATCATTTTTAACAACAAATACAGTCTTCACAGAGACTTTAAAGCTATTCAGACATTCAGAGCTATTAACTGTTTAAACAATCAATCTAACAGAGTAACAAGAAACACCTGTCAGTCACATGTTCCAATATTTTTGATCACCCCAAAATGGGCAGGTTCAAACAAAAAGTGCCATGTTCTAAGTTGTTTAGCACATCAAAAGGGCCTTTCATACTGAGCATGATTAAGCGACGCGAATGTATGACGCAATGACGCTCTTGAATCGAAACAATAGATCCCTATGGAGCTATTCACACCGGGCGCGATTTTTTTTAACCAGTGTGTAGATTTTTTACCTGTTGCTTTGCGATGAAACAGGTCAACCAGTATAAACACAGAAGAAAAGTATTCCGGAAGAGAGAAGAGATTGGATGTTCTTGTTATCATTGGTGTCTGAGAACAGAGAACTTTTTGATAAAAGTCACAACGACTACAAAAACATTGACAAAAAAGTTTTGTTTTTTTTAGATAGTGTATAATTGTAATCCCCTTTATTCTTATAATTCTTACTCTTATTGTTCTTTCATCTATATATACATATCTTATATTTTATACATTTATATTTTAAAAACTTTTTTTTAATTATAATTTGAATTTTTAATAATAAATTTTTATTTATTTTTTTTTTTTTTACTTATCTTGCACAAATTTTGTCCTACTACTGTGTTACTGCATTATATTTCACATTACTTCATTCATACTAAAACAGCTTGATGGTGCTGTTCAAAAAAACAAAAAAATTCTGCCACCCTTTCTGGGTAGAATACACATAAAATAGAAAAGTTAGACTCTGTGCTTCTTAAAGGTTTGTGCTGTGGTGCTATGCACCAACATTTAAGTGATTCTTCTTCTCAGTGGTCAAAGACAATCAGCCGATCACCTGAATAGAGGGTATGCACATGACATCACAGAACTCGCCGCGGTCACATCCACTGAATGGCAAAAAGACTGAGCGGCCACATTAGTGTACAGCGTGAATTCCGCAAAAACACAGAAAAAACGCATCTAAAATGGGAAAAAGCTGTTGTGAGATCGACTTCAGAGCGATCTTTTTACAGAGTGCCAAAAAACCATTCAGTCCTTTTTTACTAAGTGGAGCAGTGTAAGTGTAA
>JANDJT010000021.1:2680919-2696796 GCA_024331685.1 Stegophilus panzeri | reverse complement strand
CTTTCCTACAGATGTAGTAGATGAGAGAGGCATTCAAATGGGTCGGAGGTGTTTGTTTCAGTGGTGTAAGAGTTCGAATGTGTTTATTCTGGAGAGCTATGAGAATTGGAGAAAGGTGGACTTCGGACATGCTCATGAAAGCAGTTTGCGTCTACACAATGATGTGGTACTCAGTCCCGAGGACTTTTCTATCCCTTCAAATGAGGTATGTGTCTAATTTTAACCATGACAGTTTTACTTGTGCTTTGAGCTAATTAAACTGCTTAAAGCTCCATGGGCCATCGTGTGCAAACGTATACAACGAGAGTCCGCGTTGAAGGGAAGAGCCTTCCCTCTTTTATTCATGAAAATCTCGAGCCTATTAGCTAACTAGCATTCCAACATTTCTCTCATCCGTGCTACTGCCGGTTTTGTTATGTTTTCCTCCATAGTCACGCCAGGGGCTAATGATTCAAATAGACAGGGTGTAGGACCTGCAATGCTATTTGATGTGTCTTCATTTAGCCCTGGGGATTCAGGAGGAGAGAAGTCTTCTCCCTCATCTGCAAACTTTGTCACTATCCATCTTTTTTCCTTGAGTGTTCTGAAGGATCGCCCACCTGTTCCTCTTCTGCCCTTCTCTGTCATGCCCACTCCCCCTTCCTTCTTCGCACAGCCATCCACGCCCATTTAAGCTACATTTTTCAAAAACATTGAGAGGTAGACTTGAGCTGAAAGAGGGAGGTTTCATGACCCTTTCAGCAATGTTGCTCGAGCAGGAGTGCGGTTGTTATGATTATATTGGCACAGATGTGATTTGGCTGTGGGTAATATTCAGTATAACAGCATGATTGCAAGTGTGATATTGCTTCTATACAGCAGTTTCATAAATAACAAAGTAATAAAGAGTAACTGACATGTCCGCTGATGATGTCTCTAACGTAGTAATGGTTTTAGTGGGACTGTTGCTAGAATTTTAATTTTATGTGGCGAACACAAACGGTGATACAAACAGCGAAGCATCCCAGTGTGGTTATACTAAATATAAGCACTGCTTATCTGGATGATGCTGGTCATCCAATCAAATGAGTGAACTGGAATGAACTGTTGTATAAACCAAAATAATGCACCTTCTGACCTATCAGTATAGAGAATTCAACTGGGCTGTAGTATAATTCAAGTTTGACAACTTGCTTTCTATATAGAACATTAATACTAAAACCAACAATAAATTCTGTCATTCACTTACCATTAATTTATATTGAACATACTCTGGATTCCACACCTACATTGGATTCCAACATATCATTATATCCTGAAGAATTATTATGTGAATCAATCTTTGCTGATATACAAAATTACATAAATTACACAGCAATCACTATATGTTATGCAGTAAACCCTTTATAATTAGCCTATTACTTAAATTATCACTTAAAGTGTGCTCTTCTCAGGGTAACTTAAATATGACTAAAATGTCAAGAATTCTACATATAGCCTACACCAATCAGCCATAACATTAAAATCACATGCCTAATGTATTGTGCAGGTCCCCCTTGTGCTGCCAAGGATTCCACAAGACCTCTGAAGGTGTGCTGTGGTATCTGGCACCAAGACGTTAGCAGCAGATCCTTTAAGTCCTGTAAGCTGTGAAGTGGGGCCTCCATAGATCAGACTTGTTTGTCCAGCACATCCCACAGATGCTTGATTGGATTGAGATCTGGGGAATCTGGAGGCCAAGTCAACACCTTGAACTCTTTGTCATGTTCCTTAACCCATTCCTGAACAATTTTTCAGTGTGGCAAGGCGCATTATCCTGCTGAAAGAGGCCACTGCTATTAGCAATGCTGTTGCCATGAAGGCATCTACTTGGTCTGCAACAATGTTTAGGTGGTACGTGTCAAAGTAACATCCACATGAATGCCAGGACCCAAGGTTTCCCAGCAGAACATTGGCCAGAGCATCACTCTGTCTCCGCCAGCTTGTCTTCTTCCCACAGTGCATCCTCGTGCCATATCTCTTCCCCAGGTAAGCAATGCACAAACACCCGGCCGTCCATGTGATGTAAAAGAAAACATGATTCATCCAACCAGGCACTTTCTTACATTGCTCCAAGGTCCAGTTTTGATGCTCACATGCCTGTTGTAGGTGCTTTTGTCGGTGGACAGGGGTCAGCATGGACACTGAAGTCAAGACTGATACTGAAGTCAACTTTAAAAATAATAAACTCAACTTTAAAAATAATGAAGTCAACTTTAAAAATAATGCAGTAAACATTAAATAAAAAAGAGTCAGCTTTAACGAAAGCGTTAACTTTAAATAAAGCTGTCAACAAAAAGAAATAATAATAAGAGAGTGCTCAATTTCTGGTAAAATCGCAAGCTAAATGCATAGCATGGAATCTACAGTGAATTATAATGTGATTGTGTTATAATTTTCTCTAAATACGCAACTGGATACAGTTATTAGGTAAATATTATTTAAATATGGTAAAAGGACAATATGTGAATCAGGTGGTAATGTTCCATACTCAACATTTAAATTCTAATTTTGTAGCAGTGCTAACACTATTATAGTATATGTGGAAAATGCAGAGTGCAAACAAAAAAAGCAATAGCGATCTCATTTAGTCCATTAGGCAGTCTGATGTAAACGCATAGCCCTATGGTATCTTTGTTGTTTGTGTTCAAATACGTATTTATAAGCAAACTAGTATGGAAGCTATGCTAATTGCTATCTAGCTACAACAGATTAGCTAGCTGACCCAATTGAATGTTGTCTAGTGATAATTATCCTGAAGACATATGCAGCAGTATAAAATAGTTTATTTAGTTGTATTTAATTTATTGTGGCTCATTAATGTTAATATAGTGCCGGTGGTATTATCATAACTAGTTGCCTACATACAGAATAGTTAGCTATATGTTTACACACTGTATTTAAGAGTACATAATAGGGGATTAATTTGGATTATATCTGTTGCATTATAAGGTCATTATAAATGTGCTCATAGAGCTCACTTGTTTGTGTGTTTTCCTCCTCACAGTGAGCTGTACACATGTATCAACTCTCTATGTATCACCTGATTTCTATGACTGGTTTACATTCTGATTGGAAGTTGAGTGATAACTTCAGGAATCACATCTCTTTTCTACAGAAGCCCTAAGAGGCAATGTATTTTTTTTCTTCCTTGTTTTCTCGCGATCACAACTTAATTTTCTCAGGATCTCAACATAACAAGTTGTTTTCTCGTGATCTTCATTTAATTTTCTTGTGATTTTAACATAAAAAAAAAATCTTATGATCAAAATTCAACATAGCAATGTCGTTTTTATTGTTCTAGAGGCAGCAAAGCTTAGTGCAATCCCACAGCATCATGGGTGAACAAATTCATTTTTACTTTGATCAGGGACTCACTCAAGCTGAAATAGCTCTCTGTTTGTCAGTGACTGACAACTCCCACATTACTGTTTGACACTTGAGAAGGTGTCCCTCTCAGATGAAGTCCATCTATACAGCGGGCAATTATTAAATTTATGATACCAACGTGCATGAACATGCAACACCAGTCCCATTCATAAGGTGCAAGATTTTCTTGTGATCAAATTACGTTGTCAGAAAACAGCTTTTTGTTGTGTCAAGATCACAAGAAAACAACCTTTTATTATGTGGAGATCACAAAAAAAATTAAGCTGTGATAAAAAGAAACAAGAAAAAAAGGCATGGCTTTATAGGGCTTCCGTACTTTTCAGGACCACTGAGCAGAGCAGAGCTACATATTGGTAGCAGCCAGTAATTGTAAAGCACATTACTGAAATCTTGATGAATTATATTTTAGAAAATGTTTGCAATTGTGTGTCGAACTGCATAGTAACATGATAATGATGTCTGTATAAAAGTATCTGTGCTTTATACTCCTGAAAAAAAGTCTTTATATCAGATACTCATAACATCATATAGCTTTCTTTTTCCCCTGTTATAGATTGTCATGGAGAAGACGGAGCATTGACTTTTTACATTCCTTACACCACCAATAAACTACACATTTTAACATGTATTTTTTAATCAGTAAATAAATTACTTAATGATATATGCAATTGTGTATTCATTTCCAGTTTATTTATGCTTACAACCCCAATTCTGAAAATGTTGGGAAGTATGGAAAATGCAAAAAAAAAAAAAACCTAACAGAGTCATTTGAAAAATCAAAATTCAGTTCACATTGAAAACACATTATTAACACATTATTTGATGTTTTACTTTGTGAATTTAATTTATTTTTGAAAATATACACTCATTTCAAATATGATGACTGCAACACACTCCAAAAAAATTGGGACAGTCGACTGTTTACCACTGTATAACATCAACTTTTCTTTTAATAACACTTATTAAGCGTTAGGGCACTGAAAACACCAGTTGGTTAAGTTTAGCAAGTGGAATTTTTCCCCCATTCATTCATTATGCATTTCTTCAACTGTGCAGCTGTATGGGGCCTTCATTGCCTTATGTTGCACTTCATAATGCACTACACTTTCTCAAGTGGAGACAGATCAGGATTGCAGGCAGACCATGCTAGCACCTATACTCTCTGCTTACGCAACAATGTGCTTGTAATCCGGCAGAATGTGGTTCCGTGTTGTCCTGCTCTGGATTGCAGCATATGTTGCTCCAAAATGTGTACATATCTTTATGTATTAATGGTGCCCTCACAGATGAGCTAGTTACCCATGCCATGGGCACTGTCACCCTGTATCTGTTGGCAGAACCCATCCTTGCTCTTGAAGGACTAGGTCTTTTTTGGAGGCTCCTTATAAACTATGATTAGATGATTGCCTCACCTGTTTCACATCACCTTCAACTTATCACTTCTCTATTAGTCTTAAATTGCCCTGTGCCAACTTTTATGGAACGTGTTGCATGCATCAATTTCAAAATAAACGTTTATCTTCAAAAAACTATGCAGTTGATTAGGTCAAACATCTGGGCTACGCATGTAACCCTGTTCCCTGAGAAAGGAACGCGACGTTGTGTGAGCTCCACGCTGTGGGAAGCTCCCTCGAGCATGATCAGTATCTGAAGCTTGTGTAACATCATGCCTATTTATAGGCCTGCCATGATCAGGTGACGTGGCAATTAAGCGTGTCGCGTGATATAAAAATGGCACCTGTGAACCACGCCGTCAGCCTCTATTATCTGAAGCGAAGACGCAATTCACAGGCATGCCCCAGTATGACAAAGCTACACAACATCTTGTTCCCATCTCAGGGAACAGGGTTAACCCAGACGTTCTTAACGTTGCATGAGCTACACGCTGTGGGAATGGCAATACCCACTCTGTCATACTGAGGGTATGGCCTGTACAAAAAGAAGATCCAAGCCTGAGGGTCACTGCAAGACACTTGAGCCCGGGATGGAATGTATATCCAGGCTGTAATATTGAATGAATATGTGTGGTGTAGACCACCCCGCTGCAGCCCACACATCCTGTAAGGGTACCCCTTTGGACAAACCCTTTGAGGAGGCGACACCCCTAGTGGAATGAGCCCTTATGCCCAGAGGAATAGCAAGACTGCGCGCCTCATAAGTGATAGATACTGCTTCCACTATTCAATTAGAGATGTGCTGCTTCGACACAGCATCACCTCTATTGTCGCCGCCAAAGGAGACCAGCTGCTGCTCAGACTTACGCCACTGGCCGGACAGGTGAACATAAGTACAGGACACAGCAGGTGCAATTTCTCTTGTTCTGGTGTGAGGAACGGAGGAGGGCAGAAAGCCTGCAACATTAATGACTGGGCAGAAGACGTAGGCACTTTAGGAATATAATCCGGCCTAGGATATAGGAAGGCCTTGGCTAATCCAGGGGCAAAGTCAAGACAGGAAGAGGCAACAGAGAGAGCTTGTAGATCTCCTACTCGCTTGAGAGATGCCAGGGCCAGCGAGTCAGAAGCTTCTCTGATGCTGACTCTAAGGGCTCAAATGGGGCACCTGACAGACCTTCCAGGACTGCCATTAGGCCTCAGCCGCCTGACACTACGTATAAACCTCAAAGTTAGAGGATGTTACCCCACAGAGGCTCCATGAATAGGGGTGTGGCTGACCAAAATGGCGGCCATGTAGACCTTGATTGTAAAAGGAGCCAACCCTGCTGAGAAACATCCTTGTAAGAGCTCCAGGACTGTAACTATTGTGCAGTTCACTGGGTCTAGCTGATGTTGCTCACACCAGAGACAAAAAGTCACCGCTTGAGCACATACAATTTCCTTGTGGATGGTGCTCTAGCATTCAACATGGTCTCTATAACCTCAGTTGCGACACCAGAATCTATGACCTGGTGCCCCTCAGGGGCCAGAACCAAGTTTCCATAGTTCTGGCCGAGGGTGATAAATCAGCCCTCTGGCTTGAGACAGTAGATCCCTACGGATGGGCATCTACCAGGGAGTGACGTCCGGCAGGGATATTATCTCTGAGAACCATATTCAAGCTGGCCAATAAGGTGCTACTAGCAGCAGATGTAGACAGTCTTGGCAAACTCTCGCTAGAACTTGTGGGAGCAGAGTAATCACAGGAAAAACGTACAGATGTTACCTCGGCCACATGTGCACCATGGCATCCAGCCCCAATGGTGTGGGAGGAGTGAGGGTGAACTTCGGAGGTGAACACCTCCAACTCCGCTTGGCCAAACCTCCTCAATATGGACTCCACCACATGTGGATGCAGCCTCCAATCCCTAGGCCTCAGTCCCTGCCTCAACAGGATGTCTGCCCCCATATTCCAGTTGCCCAGAATGTAGATTGCACTCACTGAAAAAAACTTTCCTTCTGTCCAGAGAAGAATTAGTTGCACCTGCCTGAACAGGGGGCATGAACATAATCCTACCTGGTGGTTGATATATGATACCACTGCTGTGTTGTCTGTCACAACTAACACATGGTGACCTCTCAATTGAGGAAGAAAGAATTTCAGTGCTAGAAATATGGCCTGCATTTTTAGGCAATTTAAATGCCACTCCAGATGAAGGCCGCTCCAGAGACCGTGAGCTGGACAGCCATCTAAGAATGCACCCCAGCCCATGAGGGAGGTGTCTGTCATTACAGTCTTGCGATAAGGAGATGCCCCTAGAGTGTGACCCAAGGCTAGAAACCGGGGACCCCTCCAAATCTCAGAGCATGTAGGCATCACTTTATGACCTTGATTATTCACAGAGGTTTTGTCCTCTGACTAAACCCCCCCGACTTTTCAGCCACCACTGAAATGGTCTCCTGTGCAATGGGCCCAATGGTATTACATTGGCTGCTGCTGCCATAAGCCCCAACAGTCTCTCGTAGAGACTGGAGGGGATGCCCAGATCCAGCTTTATCTTGCTCAATGTTGGATTGACCCTACGCATGTTGGGGATACAAAACGTCCTCATCATAGTAGAATCCTTATAACCTCTAGAAAAGTTGTCCTCTGCACTGGAGAACACATACATTTCTTCAGCTTCAACCTGAGCCCCAAGCTCTTCATGTGGGCAAGAACAACATCTCAATGTTGAATCGCCAGTTCCCTGGATCGTGTTAGAATTAACCAGTTATCCATATAGTTTAGTACACGGATGCCCTGGAGTTGCAATGGAGCCAGAACGGCATCCATGCACTTTGTGAAGGTGCGAGGGGATAACGCTAGCCCAAAGGGAAGAACCCGATATTGGTATGCGTTGCCTCCAAACGCAAACCTCAGGAACTTCCTGTGACAGGGTGATATTTCTATGTGGAAATATGCGTCTTTTAGATCTATCGTCACAAACTAGTCCTCAAACTGAATCTGTGGAACGATAAGTTGGAGCATAATCATTTTGAACCTGTATGTCCGAAGGGTATGGTTCAGATGACACAGATCAAAAATTGGCCACATACTCCCATCTTTTTTGCAGAGCAGGAAATAATGGCTGTAAAAACCTCCCTCCCTCAGGGAACAGGGTACATGTTCTATGGCCCCTTTGCCCAAGAGGGATCTTACTTCCTGCGCTAATGTTGGGCTCTGCTCTGTGCTGACTACTGTGGCAAGCACATCTCTAAACCGGGGGGGGTCGAGCTCTGAACTGGACCTGGTAACCTTTTTCCACGGTAGACAGAACCCATGGAGACACATTTGGCAGTAATTTCCACAGCCTTTTGGCGATAAACACCAGACCTGGTTTTGGCACACACAGAGAGGTAGCCATATGTAAAAGTACCTCATACCCACGGTTAAATATGGTGGTGGCTATTTAATGTTTTGGGGCTGTTTTTCTGCCAGAGGACCTGGACATTTTGTTAGGATACATGGCAACATGGACTCTATCAAATATCAACAAATATTAAATGAACACCTGACTGCCTCTGCCAGAAAGCTTAAAATGGGCCATGGCTGGATTCTCCAGCAGGACAATGATCCAAAACCTACATCAAAATCAATACAAAAATGACCACAAAATCAAAGTCTTGCCATGGCCATCCCAGTCCCCATAGAAACCTGTGAGGTGAACTGAAGAAGAGTCATCATAGTACAGAGACAGTGCTGCTTAAAGTAGTAAACGAACTACTATTGGCCTCTGATCAGGGTTGTGTCTCCTTGCTTGTGTTACTTGACATTAGTGTAGCTTTTGATACTATAGATTATACTATTCTCCTTGATAGACTAGAAAATGCTGTTGGCATTAAGTGAACAGCCTTCTCCTGGCTCAGGTCTTATTTGACCGATCGCTATCAGTTTGTAGTTTATATATGCTACCTCTGGGTCAAATTATTCGAAAACATGGAATCAGCTTCCACTGTTGTGCTGATGATACACAGTTGTATGTTTCAGCAAAGCCAGATGACAGACAGCAACTGCATATAGTTGAGAAATGTGTAAAGGGCATTAGACATTGGATGCTTATTAACTTCCTTTTACTTAATTCTGACAAGACAGAAGTACTATTACTAGGACTGTAGCTTGAAGTAAGCTTTCAGATTACACAGTATTTCTGGATGGCCTTTCTGTTTCATCATGTACAGCAGTAAAAGACCTTGGTGTGATTATTGATTCCAGTCTTTCATTTGATGCTCATGTAGATAATATTACTAGGATAGCCTTCTTTCATCTCAGAAATACTGCTAAGATAAGAAATATAATGTCACTACATGTTGCAGAAATATTAGTTCATGCTTTCGTCACCTCTAGGGTAGATTATTGTAATGCCTTACTGTCTGGATGTTCCAGTAGGTGCATAAACAAACTCCAGTTAGTCCAGAATGCAGCTGCAAGAGTTCTTACTACAACTGGAAAGTATGACCACATCACCCCTATCTTATCCACACTGCATTGGTGGCCAGTAACATTTTGCATTGATTATAAAATAGTACTACCGAAATTTTGGTCTTCTATGATCCGCCATGCCTACTTAGATCAAAACGTGCAGGCTATTTGACGGTACCTCGAATAGTAAAGGCTACAGCAGGGAGAAGAGCTTTCTCTTACAAAGCCCCACAGTTATGGAACAGCCTTCCAATTAGTGTTCGGGACTCAGACACACTCTCAGTGTTTAAGTCCAGGCTGAAAACGTGTTTGTTTACTCAAGCTTACCATGAGTAGACTTTCTTTTACACAAAGTACACAGTCTTATCCATTACGGGATAGTAAGCATACCTAATAATCTCTCCCTCTCTTTACCTCCATCTCCCTCTCTCCCTCTATCGAGCCACACATGATATTATAGAGATGCCAGTGATCCTGACCCTTTCTGCTCTCCGGACCTGCCTGATCTATCCTGATGCCCTGCCTTTGGATGGATCTCTCATCAACTGGAGGCTACAGCCTGGAGATTGCTTAGGATGGTACCACTTGAAGTACCATGGAAATGGTTTTGGACCTCAATACCACATTCTCGCTGTGGTTGCTGGGACTACGGTTGCTACTATGGCCTTGGGAATGCAATTACCACATGCAGTTTTTCACTCAGGTCTCCTTTAGTGAACAGTGGACTAGTTCGACAGACAGACTTCATGCCATAATGAACCTTCTTTCTCTTTCACACTATCCGTTGTTACCCAGATGAGGATGGGTTCCCTTCTGAGTCTGGTTCCTCTCAAGGTTTCTTCCTCATATCATCTTAGGGAGTTTTTGTCTGAAACTAACGTGAAGAGTAAGTACTCATGAAATCCCACAATGCACTGCTTAAGGTTGGAGTCACCAGAAGATGCAGAATAGTCTTGTGCTGACTAGCTTCCTAACCAGGGTGTGTTTCCATCTTGCGTCCAGTGTTCCCAGTATCTGCTTCATGCTGGTCAGAGGTGTGATCTATCTGGATCTTATTTTTGGAATACTGGGCCAATGAAAGAAAAACTGTATTACAGACTTTGCTGATATGTTCAGAGTAATAATGTGCACAGCTAAAATAATTTTACATTCAAATGGGGCACTATCAAATATTTGCTCAACAAATATTACTGTTTAACCCTGTATACAAAAGAAGACATCAGCTGTCTTAGATTATACAAATTCCATTTCCCATGAACAAAAGTGTACATTTAAATGCAGTAGACTTTAAGGTTTCATTAAGCACCTTGACAGTGTATCCTTTAGGTACCACCCTAGTAACAAACATTTGTATGTTCAAACTCCAATTTGGTACCATGTGAGAATAATCCAGCATTCAAAAACAATGGTGAATATTAGAATATATCTGGCTGGCACCAACAGTGTTTCCCACTTCTGCTCCTGGATTAGATTTGCACTTTCCCAAAATAGTCCAAGTCTCACCTGGATACTGTAGATTTGTATAAAAATAGCTGCTGCTTTAATCATTAAGAATGTCCTGTGCTCATCCCGGGACACTTATTCACAATATTCTCATACTGAACATCCTTTCAGTACACTTACAACTGTTTGTCTTTACTCTTCCACACCTGTCTCTTCATGTCATCTCAGTGAGTCACGCCTGGCTTACTCTGGATTTCTGTAAAGCTGCTTTGTGACAATGTCTATTGAATTAAATGGATTGCTAATGCATTAGTGTTTCTCCTGCAACAACAATGGTTTTAAACTCATGAAGGGTTTGCTTGTTAATCAGGTGTTAGTGTAGGAAAAATGGTAAGCTTCTTATTAATTTAGCACTCTACAGTAGATCTAGAATTAGGAGATGCTGGCATGAGCAGTCAGCTGGAAGTATGCAAATACAAACAGTGACTTTTTTTAAAATTCCTTTTCGTTGCCTTGAAAACAACCTCAGCTACCCTTTTCTGGTCAGACAAGAGGGGGATTTGACATAAGTGTCCTTTTCATTATGCAAAGTACAGCATCTGCTGATGAAGTGCTAGATCTTGTCTGACCCTCAGTGTTTAGGTTAATTTGATATTTTCCACATTGAGCCAAGGGCTTCATTGATTAGACAGGCCTGTTCAGTTTATTTATGCTTGCCAATAGCAGCAAGGATTTTATTAGAGAAATAGCCTGCAGTGCCCTTTTTCTATAGGTGAGGCTGTAAGTGGTGCTGCTGTGAACCAGAGGTGATTAAGGCACAAATACACGATGCAGAAAAAAGACAGTAATACTACGTAATCCATAAAAAGAACATTTTAATATAGTATGCCAGAGAACAAAAAATGGCAATCCTACTGTGTAGCATGTCAGTGAAATGGACTTGTTTCTGGTTGTCTTCAGTCACAGGACCTATAGGATTCCTCAATTTGTCCTCTTTTCCACATACTCACACTACTCTACTGTATATCTGTAATTCAAAAAGGCCAAAGCTTCATCAGGGGAAGACAGAGTGCCAAATTCACCTGCCTCCAATGCAACATCTGAGCCGATAAGGACATTACGGAAGAGGGTTTTTATCTGCATCTGTCATATCTGAACCAGTGCAAAGAGTCTACTGACACAGCCCTGTGGGCATTTAATGTGGTAGATGTCATCACTAATTGACATTCAGGCTCTGATAAGATGTTTAATGAAGTTTTACTGACACTGCCAAAAAGGGAATACAAACAAGCCCATTTTTCTGTTCACTAGAGAGCTCCACATGATGATTTTTCATTTCTGACAGTCTGGATTCAGGACAAATTAGGATATAGGAAGGGGAATGTGGTTCCAAAACGACCAGCTGGGGTCCTGCAATTTGAGAAAAAAAAAAAAAATCTCAAACCACATTGTCACTGAAAATTGAAAGTAATCAAGCAAAGTAGAGGACTTGGCAGTATAACTAATTAAATAACTAATTAATTTCATGGAATAAACCGAATATGGTGACAGAGAAGAATGAACCATGTGAATTAATTTGCTATTTTTCTTTTCAAACCATCATTGTGATTCTGGCTTGGTTCTGTTAGGCACCTCACTTTTCTTGTTAGTTTATCATCATGGGGATTTTTCTCCTGTTTAAGGCTTTCTAAAAGTTGCCCTCATGGGGGTGTGGGGTGTTGGGGGGTGAGAGTGTATGTTTTGAGGTTATGGTTCAGCAAACACAGTCAAAAAAGAGGCAAGACAAAACAAATTCTCTGACTCAGGCAACCACACACACACACACACACACACACACACACACACACACCTTTCAAAATCCATATAAAGTCTTTTGAATACAATACAGATATATTACATAAGAAGAGCCAGCAACTTTTTGTCATCTATTGGTTAAGCATGAATGTACAACACAAAAAGTTTTTGTGATGAAACAGTAAGATAAATCATGTCAAAAAATTTTCCAGCCTCTATGTGACATTACAACGTATAAAAAAAATAAGTAAAAAACAATCAGAAACATTTTAGAGAAAAAATAGGAAAAATAAAAAAACTTACAATAACCTGGTTACATAAGTTTCTGTAGGATCTTCTTCACAACTTCTTGGTTTCATCTGACTGCTGAAGCCATGGTCCGCAAAGAGCTTACAAAGCATGTATGGTATCTCAAATGTCATAAGGAATTGATCAGGAGAGGGGTACAAAAGAATTTCCAAAATATTAGATGTACCATGGAATACTATGAAGGCCATCATCAACAAGTAGGAAAAATGACATCACCAGTGACATCACCAAGAACAGGACGCCCCTCCAAATTTACAAAAGGACAAGACAAAATCTTACAAGGGAGGCTGCCAAGAGACCTACAGCAACATTAAAGGAGCTGCAGGAATATCTGACAAGTACTGATTACTTTCTGCATGTGATGACAATCTCTCATATTCTTCACATGTCTGGGCTATGGTGTAGGGTGACTAGATGGAAGCCCTTTCTCACAAAAAACACCCAAGCCCAAATAAATCACCCCAAACCATGTGGCAAAATGTGTTATAGTCTGATGAGACCAATATCAAAAGATCTAATAATTCCATAATTCCAAAAGGCATGTTTGGCATGAAAAAAGCACATCACTAAAAGAACACCATCCTAATGGTGAAGCATGGTGGTGGAAGCATCATGCTTTAGGGCTGCTTTTCTTCAGTCAGAACTGGGGCTTTTATCAAGGTGGAGGGAATCATAAATAGCTACAAATACCAGTCGATTTTAGTGCAAAACCTTCAGGTGTCTGCTAGAAAAGGAATTTCACCTTTCAGCATGATAATGACCCAAAGCATACCTCCAAATCAACAAAGCAACCGCTTAACCAAAAGAAGATCAATGTTTTTCATTCAGAGCCCAGACCTGAATCCAACTAAAAATCCGTGGGGTGACCTGAAGTGTGCTGTGCACGGGAGATGAACTTACAGTTTGATGGATCTAGAATGTTTTTGCAAGAAAGAGTGGGAAGATATTGCCAAGTCAAGATGTGATAGACTCTAACACAAATAGACTGAGTGGTGTAATAAAATCAAAAGGTACTTCACCAAAATATTAGTTTATGGGTGGGCAACTACAGTAGGTTACTGTAAAACTTATATTTGTCATTTTTTCCCCAAAAAAGTTTCTGATTGTTTTTCACTTTATTTATATTATATACTTTGCAATTTGACATTGAAGGTGGGAGAAGTTCTGACATGATTTATCTTAGTGTCATTCTTTTACTTCAAAAAATCTGGCCATTTTAATAGGGGTGTGTACACTTTTATATCTATTGTAACTATCCTTAACCCATTAACCAGCATTTGTGTATCATGGCCAAGTGGTTTTCAAATGCTCTAGGCTGAATTAGTCTTACTTTGAAAAGCATCTGACTTTCAAAAAGCGGTATGATCATTAATGTATGCTGGATACTGAATGGAAGAAAATATTTCTAATATTCTTTTTGTGCAAGAAATCATTGCTCTAATACCAAGAAATACTTGCTGCATACATCCATTCAGTGATTGCACATGTATTCAGCTAACGGAATAATAAAATGCATCCTTGGACACTGTACAATAAATTAGGTCAGATTGTCAGTTGTGTTGGTTTATGCAATGTATGACTTTGTTGTTTTGCTTGAGTGGGTGTGTGTCCTTCAGTGTAGTGCCTGAACAATATATGCACTAGAAATCCTCTCATCAGGAGACAACACAGAGGCACCAGTTTTAAGAGTTCAACTGAAATGCTTCTCTCAGGCTATGGCTACAACTTTTACAGTTAGAGCAGACCCAAGTTTCAGGCATGTCAACTACAAACATCTCAGAATAGCCTACATATATCAAACAGCTGCTTAACTGCATCCACACTCTAAAAAATGCTTTAATTGGGCTATTTTCTCAGTCTTGGGTAGTTTTTTGGGTAGTTTTGTGTAACCCAACCGCTGGGTTAGTGGCTGGCTTATTTTCACCGACCGTTGAATCAATGCACCCCTCCCCCACCCCGACGCATCATCAGCTCCTTGGGTCAAATCAACTCAGGGAGGGCTGTTTGAATTCGCCTCAGGTGGAGGTAGAGGTTTTCACACGGACATACTGTTAGATTTATTTGGAGAAACAAGGTTCGTATCAATATATTTATCTATAAAACCATTACTGTACACTAGAAAAAGCAAAAATGTGCGATAACAGTCCAGTTTACATGACATTAAATGCACCGCTATCTTCATCAGCTTTGGATTACTTGTTTGTAATGCCCACTGGATCGTAAGTTGGTTACTCAGTTTTTTGGATGTTTAAAATGTCTCCTTTGATCAAAATCTGACGTTTTCATCTTAAATATATGATTTGTTTGAGTCATGTTTACATGCCACGCGATTAATGTCATGTAAATGCTCATTTCTTGCTTTTTCAGATAATTAATATAAGATTTTTGTCCATTACATACACCACTTTAGCAACTCTAGCAATAAACTTCTGAACACCTTCTTGTGTCCACGTAAACAGTCAAAGTTTCCCATCCCCCATCTCAAGTGTCCATAGACCATTTGGGAGTAGACATTACAGTTATGTCACTGCAGTTGCTTGTGCATCATAGTAGCAGAAAAACAGTAGTACGTATATATAACTATATAAATAAGTATATATATTTTATACAAATATACAAATACAATTTACAAAAGGTTATAATGTTACCAATTTTACAAAAAATATTTAAAAACAAAAATTTTGGACCTCAATTTCACATGGACAATTTCACTGTGGTCACTGGGACTGCGGTTGCTGCTATGGCCTTAGGACTACAATCACCACATACAATTTTGCACTTAGGTCTCCTTTAGTGAACGCTGGATCAGGTCATCAAAACAGACTTCATATAAAAACCACAATGAACTTCCCCTTACTTTCACACTATCAATTGTTACCCAGATGAGGATGGGTTCCCTTCTGAGTCTGGTTCCTTTCAAGGGTTATTCTCATATCGTAGGGAGTTTTTCCTTGCCACCGTCACCACCAGCTTGCTTATTACGGATAAACCCACACATTTAAAATCTGTATCCTATATTTATATGTTTCTGTAAAGCTGCTTTGAGACAATGTCCACTGTAAAAAGCACTATACAAATACAATTGAAT
>JANDJT010000021.1:2651645-2668019 GCA_024331685.1 Stegophilus panzeri | reverse complement strand
GTGAAGATGAGCTTGCTGACCTTCAAGCCGATTCTGTGTCAAAGAAATATTTCCACAAGAACGGATACAAAAAGTTTGGGATTGTAAAAGGACATGCTGTTGCACCCAGACTGGCCAAACACGCAGCTACAAGGGTTATTCTATCATTCAGCATGTACCTGTCTGAGACTGCCTTCAGCTCGCTTGTAACAATAACAAAAGCCTGTAACAGGCTCGATGTCCATCAGGTAATAGGCTGGCTGTCACTAGCATCACATCTGTCATCCCATCCCTGGTCAGAGGTATGCAGGTCCAAGGTGGCCATTAGTTTTTTTAAGGAAGGAAAAAGTTATTGATTGTAACTTACTGTTTGTTATTGTTACTTATTTTTATTTTTTATAACACATACATTAAAGCTGTGTCAAAACCAGTGTATACATGATGTGCATGTGTGTATGCAACAAACTGCCCCGTTTCAGTTCATTGCTCTGAGGGAGATCTAGGACAGAGCTATATAGGTGCTGTTAATCACTTATTACACTGATAATGAATCATTATTATTCTTTTGGTAACAATTTGTGTATAAGCCTACAGTTAATTATACACAAAGATAACCAGGGCAAATCAAAGAGAAAAGTAAAGAAAAACTATAATTGATGTAAAAAAAATAAAAATAATAAAAAATAAAAAAAAAGTTGATATGTGTGTGTGTGTGTGGGGTGGGGGGGGGTGGGGGGGTATTAGGGGGTTGGGGCTCAGCTTTTCTTAGATACAAGTGGGGGGTGATTGGGATTGGGATTGGGAACCACTGATTTACAGGTATAAGGGCATAAGGGCATCCGCCAAATGATTTATTGAAACTGTAACATTGGGATCCCTCCCTGGTATCTAGCATCACCTTTTAAATTTACGTTGGTCCTCAGGCCAGGGGGTGCAGATGGTGGTGGAAGACTTCCTCTGCTGCTGGACATGGATGTCTCTAGTAGATTAGGGTGTGGTTTAATGCAGGGATCTTCAATATTATCCACAAAGAGCTTCATTCCACTTATTTAATCAGATCATCTTATTCTCCAATCAACTATTAAGTGTGCCTCCTATTTGAGAGGAATGAAAGCCTGTAGTCACACCAGCCGTTTGTCAATAAGATCAGTGACACCTGGTTTAGTGTGAGTGTGTAGCTGGACGGTGTAAGATGGCGGACTAGCTAAAAGGGTGATGGCTGATGACGATTTTACGTCCAATGCCCTATTTAAGTTCTCTGACTTATTTAAATTATCTGACTGTGTGTGTGGCCATGAGCTGAGCAAAGCTGAAACTGAGCAGGGTAAGAGTTACTGCCCATGCCAAGGGACACGAGCACTAATTATCTGTGTCTATTGCCTACATTACATTTGTTCTTGACCTTTTATTCATTCCTGTATACGATTTTGGATTTAGGAAGCATCTTAGTGGTTCTGAACTGCCTCCACACAATCCGGCTTCAGAAGTCTATGGACAATTCCATTGACCTCTTGGCTTGTTTTACTGACATACTGTCAGCTTTGTGGGTTTATACAGTCCCCTCTGAAACTGCAAGGCCAATTCATTTGTTTGTGCTGTACACCAAAGACAAATTGGGTTTGAGATCAAAAAATAGATATGAGATGAGAGTTTAGGATTTCATCTTTTATTTCCCGGTATTTACTTTTTATCAGACCACCCAATTTTTAGGTGAGCAAAAGTATAGGACCAGATAAGTCTTGAAGTAAATTAAAGTAAATAACACTTAATATTTGGTTGCATATCCCTTGCTGGCAGTAACTGCATCAAGCCTGTGTCAAATTATTGGTTTTCCAGGCTTTTACTGCAGCCTCTTTCAGTTGTTGCTTGTTTCTCCCTCCAGTCTCCTCTTCAGGAGGTGAAATGCCTGCTGAATTGTGGTAAGGTCTGGTGACTGACTTGGCCAGTCTAAAACCTTTCACTTTTTCCCCTGATAAAGTTCTTTGTTGAATTGGCAGTATGTTTTGGATCATTGTCTTGCTGCATGATAAAGTTCCTCCAGATTAATTTGGATTAATTTCTCTGTAAATTGGCAAGCATGAGTTCCATCATCAATAAAGATTAGTGAGCCCATTCCAGAAGTAGCCATGCAAGCCCAAGCTGTGACACTACCTCCACTATGTTTTACACATGAGCCTGTATGTTTTGAATCATGAGTATATCAGTTTTTTCTCCACACTTTGGCCTTTCCATCAGTTTTGTAGAGGTTAATCTTGGTTTCAGAACTGTTGTGGCTCACCTCTGTATTTCTTTGCAAATTCCAATCTGGCCTTCCAATTCTTACTGCTGATGAGTGGTTTTCAACTTGTGGTATGGCCTCTATATTTCTGCTCTCTAAGTCTTCTTCAAATGGTGGATTGTGATACCTTCACCCCTGCCTTGTGGATGTTGTTGGTGATGTCACTGACTTTTGTTTTTGGGTTTTTCTTCACAGCTCTCACAGTGTTTCTGTTATCAGCTATTGTTGTATTCCTTGACCAACCCATTCTGTGTCTTTTGCTCAGCACACCAGTGGTCCTTTCTTTTTCAGGACATTCCAAATTGTTGTATTAGCTATGCCCAATGTTTGTGCAGTGCTTCTGATTGATTTTCCTCTTTTCTCAGCTTCAAAATGGTTTGCTTTTCAGACAGCTCTCCGATCATCATGTTGGCTTATACTTTTTTAACAACAGATGCAGTCTTCACAGGTGAAACTGAAGGCTAAAACCAAGCATAGATGTTTAGAGCTATTAACTGTTTAAACAATCAATCTAACAGTGCACCTGGATAACAAGAAATACTTGTCAGCCACGTGTTCCAGTATTTTTGCTTGCCTACAAATTGGGTGAGCTGATGAAAAATGTGCTATGTTCTATGTCGTTTAACACATCTACATAAATGCACAAATACCAGGAAATAGAAGCTGAAATTCTAAACTCTCTTCTCATATTCATCTTGTGATTTCAACCCCAAATTTTTCAGTCTACAGCAGAAAAAAAACTAACTGGCCTTGCTGGTTCAATAGTTTCAGACGGGACTGTATGGTGTACCTTGGTCATGTCCTATTAATTAAATTGACCACAGGTGAACTTTAATGAAATAGAAACATTTCAAGGATGAGCAGTATAAGTTTAATGCAGCTGTATTCAACCATCATACAGGTCTGTATATCATGTAGAGGTTTTTTTTTTTTTGTAAAACATAGTTATGCTTTTATGTTATGAAGTATTTTAGCAGATTGTTGAGGAAAATACATTCAGTGCTGAAATATAATAAAATTAGATAAAAGTTAAAGGGTTAGAATACTTTCTGAATGCACTGTAGATGTGGTGAAAGCAATTAATAACCATAGCAAAAAGTTCAGAACTCCAGAAACTGAGATCTCTGGTGAAAAGTGGGGGTATTGTGGTGAATGAATGTGACACCAGTTTGTGTCTGAATGTCCCAGATAGTCTTATCATACACAGGCACGATGGGCAGGAAGTTATCTCATGTACGTACTTGTCAACATTTTCTTCATGTTGTATTCACTTAAAAAGCATAAATGTCAGGGCATCAGTATTATTTTTTGCTCTCATTTATAAAGACTAATAGCATTATAATATCATTTACATTGTAAAATGTGATGCACTTTAACAACACACTTTTAATAATGTGGGTGACTTCAAATAGCACAGGTGTAACATTGCTTATTAATATTATGTCTGTTATTCACAAGTATCACCATTTTAGAAATGGTAAAATATGCATTCATGATATAGCACTATAATAAAATGTCATTATTTCTTAATAAACAAAAGTGACTACAATAGCCTACAATTGTCAATATGTAAATTGACAGGAGAGTGGGGTTGACTCCCTGATAATGACATCATCATTGGTATAATACTCACAGTGGGCTCTTGCAGTTATCTTCTGCTTAGGAGTGGGAGTCTGATCACCATGCGCGAGATTGTTCATCTTCAGATCGGACAGTGTGGGAATCAGATCAGTTCAAAGGTATGTGATAGCAAGATTGTTATTTTAAGTTCACCTACATTTTCCCCATGAGTAAGATATAATGGTTTAAAAGATTAACATACTCAAATACACTGTCTAAACACAGCTAAAAACATTTGGCCCTTTTTGAAAACATGCAAATTGTTGCACTTTTATGTTTTTGTGTACATTCATTGTACATTTAATTGTACATTCTCTTCATTTTAAAAATTCAATGCCTGAAGTTGATGCGCTCATTTCAGTTCTTGTATTTAAACATTATTTGTGTGTAAAGTTTTGGGAAGTTATCAGTGACGAACATGGTATCAGTGCAGTGGGAACCTATGAGGGGGACATGGATCTTCAGCTGGAGAGAATCAATGTCTACTTTAATGAAGCAAATGGTAAGAGATTTGAATTCAGAAGAGTTTATGCTATTCTGTAATTAAATATTTGGGTAAAGTGTCTGTATCTGTGTCCATCTGTAATACTGCATACATTTGCAGACACATGTATTATTTTTAAGATTGTTAAAATTATTCCTGAGTATCTGTGAAAAACAATTTGAGTAATTTTTCTTTTTCTGAAAATGCAATTTCTGCTCCTCAAACTCATAACTTGTTTTCCTGACACCCACTCCCTCTAGGTTAATGCATCTTTTTTCTTTTTTCTAAAGAGCCATTGCAAAAACCTCTTCTGTGTGTGTGTGTGTGTGTGTGTGTGTGTGTGTGTGTGTGTGTGTGGACTCAGCCAGCGAAAGAGAAAAAAAAAATCTGCCAAAGTTATATTTGTGCTCTTTTCCCTCTCTGTCTCACATTTGATTTTCTCCTTGTTCGGGAAATCCGCAGACAGTTCGGTTGCCACACTCAACATGCGTGACTTTACATATCCTCCAACAGTAAAAGGTTTTCCTTGTTTTACGATCTCCAAAGCAGGCAGCATGCAGGCTTCCAGTTAGGGCTGTGCGATTGATCGAATTTTCAATTTTAATTTCGATTATGGCCTCCAACGATTATGAAAACAAAATAATTGAGATAAAATGATTATTGTGCTGCATTCCATTTTGCAATTCTCTCACCATTTTTCTTTACAGCGGTGTGCTTTCGCCCCTCCCTAAAAACCAAACTCACTCCCCGCCAGGCTGTGACATTTTTAGTTCAGCTCGAGCCAAGATGACAGAAAGAGAGCCTTTGGTGGACAAGAAAGATAAGACCATTTCAGCCGTTTGGAAACAATTTGGTTTCAAGGAGTCTTATGTGGAACAAAAAGAAATAACGCTTGGTATCATTGGAAAGCTCATTTCCTCTATTGTCATGACAGTTGGTCTAAAATACGGTCATTTCCTTTCTAGAACTCACTAATAGTGAGAAACTACAGGCTGATCTAAACCAGGAGACAGAATTTCATTGGCTAAGGAAGTTTACAGTTAATTTCTGGCGATGCGATGCCGAAACGTGTCACATGACATGCTCCGCTAGCTTACAAGAGAAACATCAATACAGTAAAAAGAGATATGTGTGTGTGTGTGTGTGTGTGTGTGTGTGTGTGATGTCTTTTAACAGTGGATCTATTTAAATGAGGGAATACGTTCTGTGCAAATCAGATACAGCAGAGCACCAGAGTTTTCATTAAAAGCATATGTTTCAGTCTATCCACTTTCATGCTCCTCTTTTTTTCGATGCTCCTCTGAATTCTTTCTTTTTGCCATCTCCACGAACTAGCTAGGTGGCTGCTTGAATCTGAACATGAGAGGTTACCATAGAAACGTAAGTGGTTTGCTGTTGATTGGTGACATGTGGGCACAGTATGGTATACGTGCACTGGCTGGAACAACTCGAGATATATTATTGTCAACTTACTTTTCATTAACTTCAGTAGGCTGTACAACAAAGGAATTGTAATTGACTTTGCATTTTCTGCAGGAAACTGACCTCTAGTGATGTGTCTAAGTTTTTAATGATGAAATATTGGTGAAGGGTGAGACACCTGGCGAGCCACATGACTTTTATTAAAGAGCCACATGTGGCTTGTGAGCCATAGGTTACCGACCACTGCTCTAGTCATTAATATTCATAAAACAAGACCCCCAATGCCAATTTCACTGTCCGTGTCATTTTCATTAACCGGCTAATCACCACCTCAAATAAGAAGCATTTTGCATATCAGTGTAAGCAGGGGTGTAAATGAATATGTGTACATTAATCAAATTGAAATAATATAGATTCTGATATAGACAGGAGTATTCATTTTTCAGTCTATCATCAGTGGTTTACTCCAGTATCCTAACTGCTATACTGAGGTCCAAAATAAACCATATTTCTAGCATATTTCTTTTACCATCTGGCCTGAAAGTCACAACCAAATTATGCTTTCTTTAATACAGCTGTTGCTCCATATAGCCTACAAAGACCATGCACTGTGCACAGGGCAGCATATGTCTGCTGGAGTTTCCCAAAAATAATGAATTAATTATTAATATTAACTTGTAAAATTAGAACAATCTAACAATCTAATTAACATTAACCACTATAGAAGTTCAGTAGTTGAATAATGTTATGTTCTGCAAACTGCTGTTTTGTTCTTATATTTTGTGAATGAAAAATACTTCTTTTTCCAATAGCCCTGTTTTATTCAGTGTTTTTCAATGTTTACAAGGGCATAGTGATAGACACGATAGTTAATGAAGTGTTTCACATCCATTTCAGATCTGAATACAGATATTGTGAGCACAAAAGAGATACATAAAATCCCCCTGAAAGTACTGGAACAGCAAGGCCAATTCTTTTGTTTTTGCTATATACTGACCACATTTTGGTTTGCGATCAAAAGATCAAAAGAATGTGAGATGATAGATCAGCGTTCATATCCTGATATTTACATCTAAATATATACTGTTGGTTTGAGCTCTGGGTTTTGCCTGTGCATTTGTTGTTAGAATGGGTAATTCAACATGAAGACCAAAGAGCTGTCTATGGGAGAAAAGAAGCCATTTGATGCTGAGAAAAGATGGAAAATCAATCAGAGACATTGCACAAGCAGTAGGCATAGCCAATACAACAATTTGGAATGTCCTGAAAAAGAGAGAAACCACTGGTATACTAACAACCAGACATTGAACAGGTCGGCCAAGGAAAACCACAGCAATTGATGACAGAAACATTGTGAGAGCTGTGAAGTAAACCTCCAAAACAACAGGTTTTAGACTGGCTAATTCAATCACCAAACCTTAATCCAATTGGGCATGCATTTCACAGGAGAATGAAGGGGAAAACCCCTAAAGTATTTTTTTGCAGTATTTTTCCTGGTCCATAACAGCTCAGTAAAGCCTTTACCGTTTTCTTAAGAATCAAATGTTTTTGCAAGAAATGAGTAATTCAACAATAAAACTACATAGTAATTACTCTAAGATTTTACTCATTAATATTTTTTGCTGTGTGCTCTTAGGTGGGAAGTATGTTCCCCGGGCACTGTTGGTGGATTTGGAACCAGGAACATTAGACAGTGTGAGGGGAAGTCACATTGGAGAACTCTTCAGACCTGACAACTTCATACATGGTGAGACCAAATGAAAAAGCCCTCTATTTACAAAGAGATTTCTCAATGGCAGTAAAATCTAGTGATGAGAATAAATCAGTATGTATGATACATTGTTTTAACTCAGCAGCCAATGTGACCAGTTGCACAGGTATTAAGGCTAAGGCATAATGCACCAAATAACATATACACAACTGAATAAGCTATAAAATTCTGTTTTGTTTTGTTTTGACCATATTATGTATGTTTAGATATTTAATACCTAAAGATTACCATACAATTATGTATTACAAAGTAGAAGTCTTGGTTTCTGTTTCTGTCAGTGTAACTGATTTCCTCATGCATTAATTGACAGGGAATTCTGGAGCTGGAAATAACTGGGCAAAAGGTCACTACACAGAGGGGGCAGAGTTGGTTGAGCAAGTAGTAGACCGTGTCCGTAATGAAGCTGAAAACTGTGACTGCCTGCAGGGCTTCCAGTTTGTTCACTCTTTGGGTGGTGGTACTGGCTCAGGCATGGGCACCCTGCTCATCAACAAAATCCGTGAAGAGTTCCCAGACAGAATCATGAATAGCTTTAGTGTCATGCCCTCTCCTAAAGTCTCGGACACAGTAGTGGAGCCATATAATGCCACACTATCCATCCACCAATTGATTGAGAATACAGACGAGACATTCTGCCTTGACAACGAAGCTCTTTATGATATCTGTTTCCGTACACTCAAGCTCACCATGCCAACATATGGAGATCTCAATCACCTTGTGTCTATGACTATGAGTGGGGTCACAACCTCTCTGCGCTTTCCTGGTCAGCTGAATGCTGATCTCCGCAAGCTGGCTGTCAACATGGTGCCCTTTCCTCGCCTTCACTTCTTTATGTCTGGCTTTGCTCCTCTCACACCACGAGGAAGTCAGCAATACCAGGCCCTCACTGTTCCTGAACTCACCCAGCAGATGTTTGATGCCCGGAACATGATGACAGCATGTGACCCCCGGCATGGCCGCTACCTCACTGTTGCAGGAGTTTTCCGTGGTCGCATGTCCACTAAAGAGGTAGAAGAACAAATGCTCATTGTTCAGCAGAAGAACAGCAACTACTTTGTGGAATGGATTCCCCACAATGTTAAAGTGGCTGTTTGTGACATCCCACCACGTGGCCTTAAAATGGCATCTACCTTCATTGGAAACAATACAGCCATCCAAGAGATTTTCCGGCGAGTTGGGGAGCAGTTTGCCATGATGTTCCGCCGCAAGGCTTTTCTGCACTGGTACACAGGAGAGGGCATGGATGAGATGGAGTTCACAGAGGCTGAGAGCAACCTGAATGATCTAGTATCTGAGTACCAGCAATATCAGGATGCCACAGCTGAGCTGGATTGGGAGCCAGAGGAAGAAATGACAGAGGTAGAGGGAAATGCGTCGACAGTAATAAACACCAGAGTCGACATAAAAACTGAAACCATGAGTGAAGCTTAGACTAGAGATTAATTCTAGTGAAGAGTCTTGTGTCACCAATGGTGGTATACCTTGAATTTTGACATATTCATTTAAAATGTGATACTATGACTAGAATTTATTGAGATGAACACATTGGAGTGACATTCATGCTCTTGTTTTCATAAAATATATATATATAAATTTCAACTTAATAATAACCAAGAATTCTTCGTAGATTTTGTGTTTAGCATATTTTGAGTAATGTTTGTAGCATGTAATGTTTCAAAACATGTACAACCAACATTGTTTTGAAATAATGTTCCAAAATGTAGTCGATTATAGTGTATAAAGACAATAAATGTTACATATATTGTTCATTTAACAGAAATTTTCCATCAATGCATGCGTGTAATATCTGAAAGAAAAAAAAAATCTTCCTTTTTCAGCCAATGGATTAGTTTAATACCTAGCTTTTCTTCTTTTTCTAAATCAGTATACATATTTTCCATTTTGAATAGACTAAATATCTTAAAATACTATACATGCTAATACCACAGTGAAGGTCTGAAAGGCAACCCTAGCCTTCCTAACAGGCAGTCTGACTGGACATGATTAAACTCAAGTAGCTCTGTAGATATTGATAAGCAGCTCAGGGGAAAAAAAACTCCATGAACTGTAGATGACAGTGAAAGCCACCGTAAGTGATGTTGGCAACTTGCTAACTTCCTGAAAAAGATCACCCCTCCCTTCAGTCCCATGCCTTCTTTTCAAAGACGCTCAGAGCATGGCATAATTGCGTAGCACCGCAATGCAGAAAGTGCTGATGCATGCACGATTTTGGCACACTTGGATTCTAAATTAGAAAATGCATTACACTGACTAAATTTGCATAGTTAGGCAGGTATGCAACTTGGTTGGATCAAAAGTCTGCATCCACCACACTTCTTTTTTGTAACCAACATTCAAGCAAATGATAATCATAGCTATCTACAAGCAATAAAAACAGTATGAAATGTGTAAATATTTTATTCGTAATATTGTAGTTTAATAGTTACCTGCGCAAATAAATGCGGACCTATATGACCTAGCCATTTTGAAGCTGAGAAAAGAGGGAAAAGCAATCAGAGGCATTGCACAAACATTGTGAATAGCCAATACAACAATTTGGAATGTCCTGAAAAAGAAAGAAACCACTGGTTTACTGAGCAACAGACACCAAATGGGTCGGCCAAGGAAAAGAACAACAGCTGATGACAGAAACATTGTGAGAGCTGTAAAAAAAAAAAAAACAACCACCCCAAAACAACAGTTGGTGACATTACCAACAACCTCCACAGGGCATGGGTGACTCATGATGGTAGCATCAGAATCAATTCAGAAGTTTACAGGAACATTTTGTCTGCCAATTTACAGAGAAATGCATCCGAATTAATCAGGAGAAACTTTATCATGCAGCACAACAATGATCCAAAACACACTGCCACCTCAACAAAGGACTTCATCAGGGGGAAAACACTATGGACAGTTTGGGCTTGGCAATCAGCAAAGCATGTCTTTGGACTGGGGGACAAAACTGGAGTACCAGAAGGAAGCCCCCGAAGCATGGTGACATCATGCAAATTCCATGCACACAGGGTGGAGGTGGGATTTGAACTCCCAACCCTGGTGGTGCGAGGCAATGGTGCTTACATTAGCCAAAACTGTGAGGAGAATGAACTTGTTCAGAATGCTACAGCTATAATTTTAACTAGAATAAATGTGCTGATCTTCATTTATAAATCACTAATTGGAATAAATGCATCTCAGATATTTACAAAGAATATAAAACTTGCTGTTATTTAAGATCAGGAGAGATATGTAATGACCAGAGTCAGACCTAAATATGGAAACATGGTGTTTTGTTTTTCTTAATCAGCCTTTAAAAATGCAAACATTGCTGAAGGTACTATCTAAATAGATCTTGATTATTTATTAATGCAGATCTTAGTAAAGCAGAAAACTATCATGTATAAAATGTGGTACATAAATAAATTTAATCTGTGTTTTGTTTGTTTGTTGTAGCAGTTTTTTGGTCAGACTAAGCAGTTAGGGAAGAGACAACTGAGTTTGAGTTCAGGTAAAAGCAATTTTTGCATGAAAAAACCCTTTGATACTAGTGTTGAGAAGATCAGAATTACATATAGTTTGTTTTTAAATGCACTGAATGCTTTATTAGGAATACTCTAAACAGTCTTAAGTCTTCATGGCATAGATTCCACAAGATGTTGGAAACAGTCCTTTGCGATTTTGTCCCCTGTTGACATGATTGCATCACGCAATTCCTACAGATTTTTCAGGCGCACTTTCATGCTGAAAATCTCCAGTTACCACATTCCAAAGGGGTTTTATTCAATTCAGACCAGGTGACTGGGAAGGAACTTTGAATTAATTGTCAAAGTTAACCAGGGAGATGGGGAAGATGTAGGGATTTCAAGAATCGATCTACAATGACCATAATAACTGTATTTCCTAGTGACTCTGGGAGGTCTGTGATAAAGTCACCGGTGAGGTGAGACCAGGATCATTGGGGTGTGGGAAAGGGCATGAGTTCACCAGCTGATAGGGTGTGAACTTTGGCTTGGGCACATGCAGTGCATGAAGAGATGAATGTCTGTCACCATGTTAGGCCAGCGATATCTCACCTTTAACAGATGGTATGTATTGTGTGTGCCTGGATGTCCTGTGGCACTGTGTGCCCATGTGATTAGTTTGCCCCTTAGATTTGGTGGAACATACGTTTTTTCTTTATTTTAGGACAGGCAGGGGGAATTTGTTGAGCTGGTGTGCGGGCTATTTCTCTGTTTATGTCCCAAGAGATAGTTACATTTACATTTATTCATTTAGCAGACGCTTTTATCCAAAGCGACTTACAAATGAGGGAATACAAGCAAAGCACAAAGCAAGAGGGAGTTAATAGCTTATATGCACTACACTTTGTTCTTTGAGTTCTGTTGGATGCAGGAATGGCAGGGAATCAAATTTGCTTTGGTGTTCTTGGAGCCTGGCCTATATGAGAGCATGAAATCAAAGCATTTATCTGTCTTCAGGTACTCAAGGTTTTTATAATCTGTGAAGATAGTGAAAGGGTAAGCAACTTCATATAACCAATGATGTCACTCTTCTAGGGTGAGTTTTACAGTCAACAACTCTCAATTACCAATATCATAATTTTGTTCTGCAGGGGAGAGCTTCTTAGGAGAGTAGAACTCAATGGGGTGGAGTTTTGGTTTGTCTCTGAACCTTTGTTACAGGACTGCTCTCACTCCAGATTTGGAGGTGACCACCTCAACTATAAATGGCTTTGAGGTGGTGAATGTTTCTTGAGCCTCTCAAAGACTTCATTCAGTAAAAAGCCAAGGAATCTTTGGAGGTCTTTGACTGTCTTGGAAGTGGGCCATTCTATAACAACAGAAATGTTTTCTTTGTCCATGGCTAGTCCTTCTGGGCCTATGATGTACCCGAGGAAGGAGATGGTCTTCACATCGAATTCACATTTCTCTCCTTTTACATAGAGATGGTTCTCAAGACAACATTCAAATACTTGCATGACATGCTGAACCCGGGTTTCTGAAGTGGGTATAATGGAATATGCCACCAATGTATGCTTTCACAAATTTTCCAAACATGTCCCTCAAGATACCATTTATTAGACACTGGAAGACTTAGGTGCAAGAGAGCCCATTTGGCATGACACAGTACTCTAAGTAGCCAAAGATGGTGCCAAAGGCAGTCTTCCACTTGTCTTCCACTTCCACTCTCTGATGTGAACAAGGTTATAGGCACTGCGTAGATCAAGTTTAGTGAAAATCATGGCAGAACAAAGTGATGGGACAAGCTGATGGGATGAGTAGGAGATGGTAGTGGTACTGTACTGTGATCTGGTTGAGTCCTCAGTAGTCAATACATGGCCAGAGACACCTCTTTTTTCTCCACAAAAAAAGAATCCAGCAATTGCCGAAGAGGTGGAAGGTCAAATCTACCTTATTGCAACTCTTGGATATACTCCTCCATTGATTGTTGTTCAACTAAGGACAGTGTGTAGATTCAAATTGTGCAGTGGGGTGGTACCTGGCATGAGCTCTATGGCACAGTCTTAGGAGTGGTCATGGATATTGAGGGATGTTCAGTTTCTCTACGGTGGCTTGGTCCAAGAAATTTAAGGGCAGCTCCAAAGTCAATCAGTGCTGAGAGAATAGAGACACAGTCTGAGTGTTTTATTTGCACATTTAGAGTAAAGGACTAGTGAGATAAAAACTGAGATGGACTTTCCCTAGAGGAGCAGGTGAATGAAGTGAATGAAGTCTTTATCCCTGGGTCACAGCGAGGAGTTCCCCAATTTTCTTGCCTTCAGGAGGAATGATTGAAAACTCAGTGAAAGAGTTCCATGAAGCAGTTATATGATGACAGGTGTTCTCCTCCTTGAACCACATCGCTGTAGTCCAATTCAAGCCTTTTCCCGTGAGCAGGCTGAGGAATTGGGTGATTTTTTGTTGTTTGGAAGCTCCATCTTGACTCAAGAAGTAGAGTTCTCAGTTGAATGCTAAATTGAGGATGCTAATTAGCTGGCTCTGGGGTTGAAGCTGACAAAGCAGATCCTTTAAGTCCTGTAAGTATTGAGGTGGGGCCTCCATGGATAGGATTTGTTTGTCAAGCACACCCCACTGATGCTCAATCAGATTGAGATCTGGAAAATGTGGAGGCAAGTCAACACTTTTTGTAATGTTCATCCAACCATTCCTGAACATTTTTTTCAGTGTGGCATGGCGCATTATCCTGCTGAAAGAGGCCACTGCCATTAGGGAATACCATTGCCATGAAGGGGCATTCTTGGTCTGCAACAATGTTTAGGTAGGTAGTATGTGTCAAAGTAACATCCAAATGAATGCCAGGACCCAAGGTTTCCCAGCAGAAGGCACCATCTTCTCTGGTGCCATCTTTTGCCACCATCCTGGTCATTCTGCTGTGTTTTTATTTACCTTCTTACCTACTTTTAATCTCTCCTTTTGCACACACAACATCTGCGCTGATCATCTATGACAGCAGAACACTTTTGAACATTGATAACCACTATACTCAACTATTTTGCAACATTTTATCCACCCATACATCATGGCTCTCTGAGATACTCACGGTAGGGATGGGGAAATGAAGACTCATAAAGCACTGATGCTTTCCCCTGACTGTTCCGGGAAAAGATTCAAAGCTTTGAGAGTGTCAAAAACAGTGTCCTCTGGTGCTTAGTAAAAAATACAAACAACAAATGTGACTTCAGCAACATTACCACTGTCGCATTCCTGCTTACCTCACTCTGTGAGTTTACATCGGTCATCAGCACTGCTGTGTACATCCCTCCTCAGGCAGACACAAGCATGGCTCTATCTAAGCTCCACGATGTGCTCCTTGTCTATCTAAACAAACATCTGAATACTGCCTTCATCGTGGCTGGGGACTTTAATAAAGCCAACCTCAGGCAGGTCATGCTGAACTTTTATCAACACACCTCCTATCCAATGAGAGGAGCAAACACACTGGACCACCACTATACTCAGTTTAGGAATAGCTATAAAGCTAACCAGTTTTTGGTAAATTGGACCATGATGCCATTTTCCTCATACCCAAATATAAACAAAGACTCATATAGGAAGCTCTGGAGAGGAGAGCAGTGAAGCGCTGATCTGCCCAACCAGAAGCTACACTACAGGACGTGCTCGGCAACGTTGACTGGAACATGATCCGGAAGAATTCCGCTGATGTGAACAAGTTTGCGGATGTAGCAGTTAGCTTTGTTAGCATGCTAATTGAGGAAACAACACACACTGTCAATATAAGGACTTTCTCCAACCAGAAACCGTGGGTCAATAAAATCATCTGAGCTGAATGAATGACTGCATGAATATGAGCAAGTACTATGCTCTCCAACATGCAGGGAGAGCTGCTAAATTCCAGTACAGGGAGCGGGTGGGTTGACTCATTAATGACTCTGGATGCATGTGGCAGGGACTGAGGACTATCAGCACCTTCGTGATAATAAACATTACCAAATATGTTTTCTCATGATCTTGACATAACCAAAAGCTGTTTTCTCACAACGTAGTTTTATCCTAAGAAAATCTTGTGCTTTGTGAATGGGACTGGTGTTACATGAAAGTTGGCATCTTCGCAATCATAAATGTAATAATTGCCCGCTGTAGAGATTGACTTTATCTCCGTATTAAGAGAGAGGGGTGTCCCCTTCTTAAGTGTCAGACACTAATGTGGAAGTCGTCAATCCTGCAGGGATGACGTGTTTTTTTAGGCCACCCCAGAAGTTAGCATAACCCGGGTTCCATCGACAAAAAGCCAGTAGGATTTTTCCATTGGCTTTTGGATTATTGCAGAAAATAAGCTCTGTGACCAACAAAAGTTTATGATTCTTACAGGTTTAGTTCATTAAGATTAGATTCAGAAGATTTTGTAGCCTATACACTCGCCAGAAGTAAAAAGCTAATGTTAGGCTATAAACGAACTACACCACAGTCACATGACTTCAACATTACCACCACTAAGCTTCCGACAACTCTTTCAATCTTTATTTAAAAAAAACAATTCAATCGGAAAATACTATAAATTGATAGATCTACAAGTTGGAAAGTTTGAGTTGCAAGAGCATGAGTATAAACACAAGGAGGCTGTAGTAGATGAGATTTCCTGTTCGGCGTGATGACGTTTAATGTCCCCGACAACTTCTGTAGTCCCATTTAACCACTTGTTAGCAACCGTCTTTTTCAAGACACGTAAAAGCTTTTTAAAAAATCCTGAGTGGGGTATTACTGATGTATTTTATGTCGTAGTATAAAACATGAACATATCTTGAGCTTGTGTTAACCACAGACCTTATTTCAGGCATTTACCCAAAAACCCATTCAAAAACCCCATTGACTTCGGGATGATGGATGTCAAGTACACAGAAAAATTAAGACTGTATGGAAATCAATGTTGAATACAGTGAGGGAAATAAGTATTGAACTCATCAACATTTTTTTTTCAGTAAATATATTTCTAATGAGGTTATTCACATGATATATAAAGAATTACCAAGTCCATAAATAAAGTTATGTGTAATAAAGTGGAATTACACTGGAAAAAAGTATTGAACGCGCTAAGAAAAAGCAGTTCTCCAAGGCAAGGTAAGGAAGGAACCAGCTGAAATCCATAAGTAATTATACCTCCTATCTGTGGAAATTAATATCAGCTGGGTTGGTAAATTGATGGTGTACAAAAAGGCTTTTCGTTACCAAGGTGTTACACAAGAAACATCTCATGATGGGTAAACGCAAAGAGCTCTCCCAAGACCTTCGCAACCTTATTGTTGCAAAACATATTGATGGAATCGGATACAGACGTATTTCA
>JANDJT010000021.1:2607725-2621435 GCA_024331685.1 Stegophilus panzeri | reverse complement strand
TCTGCTAATGCTAGCGTGTGTATGACGTCATGCGCCGTCGACTAGGAAGCGGCTTATACTTCCGGTTAGTAAAAAAAAAACCCGTTAGTGTTACATTCACACACTAGACAATAGAGTACATAGTGCAAGTGTACAGTACTTCATTTGGGACACAACTTTAGTTTTTGCTCTCCCAAGCGTGTTTTCGGAACAGAAGTAACGTAATGAGTAAATGTACTCATTGTGGGGGATGGGGGTGTTTTGGGGGGGGGAGTCAAGTACAGGCCAGATGGCTCCCCAGCCTAAGTTGGGCAGTGGGGGTATGTGTCAGCTGGGACATGGTCCAGTGTCTCTGGACGGAGAAAAGTCAGATTGAACCGGCAGGTAGCATGTAATGATTCTCACCTGCATGTAATTAGTGAAAGCTGATTTGTTTGTCTCTTTGTGCTTTCAGTTTTCCGTGAGAGAGAGAAAGCCACCCAGCACAGAGCCCTATGTGTGTGCATGTGTGTGCATGTGTGTGTATAAAATAAAACTGTTGAAAACTGATAGTAAAAGAAAAAAGTGCCTTGTAAGTTGTTCCAAGCCTGCCACCAGCTTCCTCATTCCCTACCTGAACCTGGGAAGGGAATGGGTTAGAACCCTTGGTTAGAACATTTGTGTTGCAATCTTTTGCAATATCACTAGACTAGACACCACCTCAGAAATATAGTTACTTTGTTTGTATAAATCTTTTAAAATTGTAGTACCTTAATGATGGGGAAATGGGCTTTTTCCTTTTTGTCCTCTTTTATTCCTTTCTGCAACTAGATTTCTTTCCTCTGGCTTTGAATCAAAATAGCAGACCAACATTGAGTATTAGATCCAAAACTCATTGCTTTTTTTTTTGTTGCCTTGTTTGATAGAGAGAGGCAGCTGGCACTTTAAGGTAAATTCCAAGGAATAAAGTTTGCTTTTGTATCTCATAATTATAATAATTAATTATAATTATTTACAATAAACATAGGAATCAAAATGGCATGTACATTGAAGCCCTTGGTTCTTCATTTCCCAAATATATTGGAAAAGTTTGGCTTCTCTCAAGGTTTCTTACTCATATCATCTCAGGGTGTTTTTCTTTGCCACAGTCAACTCTAGCTTGTGGATAAATCTAAATCTATATCTGGATATGTGCAAAGCTGCTTTGTGACAAGGTCCATAAAATGTGTGACAAAAAGCGCTATATAAATAAAATTTAATTGGACATTGCTCAATGAATTTAGCCTTAAGAGAATTTGACATTGTCCAACGCAGAAACAGTGGGGGAAATGAGTATTGAATGTGTCAACATTTTTTTTCAGTAAATACATTTCCAATGAGGTTATTCACATGAAATTTTCACCAGATATCGGTATTACCTCAAGAAATCCGAATATCCAAATAAAGAATTCACAACATTAAAGTCCATAAATAAAGTTATGTGTAATAAAGTGGAATGACACAGGAAAAATTATTGAAAATCCAAAAAAAAAAAAAAAAAAAAAAAAAGCAGTTCTCCAAGGCAAGGTAAAGCAAGGAGCCAGCTGAAATCCATAAGTAAATATACCTCCTATCTGTGCAAATTAATATCAACTGGGTTAGTAAATTGATGGTCTATAAAAAGACTTTTCGTTACCAAGGTGTCACACAAGAAACATCTCATGATCGGTAAATGCGAAGAGCTCTCTCAAGACCTTCGCAACATTATTACTGCAAAACATATTGATGTAACCGGATACAGATGTATTTCAAAACTACTGAATCCTCCAGTAAGCATCATTGGGGCCATTATCCGCAAGTCGAAGCAACATCACTGTCATCAACCAGCCATGCACAGGAGCTCCTCGCAAGATTTCTGACCAGGGAGTCAGAAGAGTAGCCCAAGTGTCAAGGACTACTCGGAAACAGCTCCGGAAACACTTGGTGGATGCAGGTGCCATCACAGAGAAAACAATAGGTAATACATTACATTTATGGTATTTGGCAGATGCCCTTATCCAGAGTGACTTGCATTTATCTCATTCATACATCTGAGCAGCTGAGGGTTAAAGGCCATGCTCAAGGACCCAACAATGGCAGCTTGGCAGTACTAGGGTTTTGAACTCATGACCTTTTGAGGAGTAGACCAACACCTTTACCACTGAGCTACACTGAAGGCAGTGCACTTCACTGCTCATGCTCACCCCATGAGACTCCATTACTAAAGAAAAGGCATGTCGACGCTCTTTTAAAGTTTGCTGCAACTCATTTGGACAAGCCTATGAAATACATAGAGAGTGTAGTCTGGTCAGACGAGAGCAAAATGTAACTTTTTGGCTGTCATACTACACACCATGTTTGGAGAAGAAATGGTACTGCACATCACCCTTAAAACACTATACCAACAGTGAAGTTTGTAGGTGGAAGCATCATCGCATGGTACTGGCAGACTTCATATAATTGAAGGAATGATGAATGGAGCCCTTTACCGGAAGATTCTTGAGAAAAATCTGCTGCCATCCACCAGGATGATGAAGATGAGACATGGGTCACCTTCCAGCAGGACAACGATCCAAAGCATACAGCAAAGGAAACTTTCAATTGGTTTCAGAGAAAAAAGATAAAAGCGTTAGAATGGCCAAGTCAGTCACCTGACTTGAATTTAATTGAAAAGATTTAAAGACAATATGTTTAGAAGAATGGGCCAAAATCACACCTGAATACTGCGGTCGATTAATTTCTTCATGCAGGAAGTGTCTTGAAGCTGTCATTACAAACAAAGGCTTCTCCCATAAGTATTAAACACATTTCAGTTAGCGTGTTCAATAGTTTTTTCCTGTGTCATTCCACTTTATTACACATAACATCATTTATGAACTTCAATGTTTGGATTTCTTGAGTTGATACCAAAGGCTGGTGAAAATTTAATGTGAATAGCCTCATTGGAAATATATTTACTGAAAATGTTAATGTGTTCAATACTTATTTCCCCTACTGTATTTATAGGATTGATTTGGAAAGACATTTGAATTTAAAACTGGCATTTAGACAGATGATTCCATCATCATTTATTATTTTATTGTATCATTTAAGCATTTGTTTGTCATTTGAAGGGCATAATTTTTATTACTTTTGACTCGTTTATTGCTTGCAGTAGGTAATTTTAGTTACTACCACCTTGTTTATTGTTAGGCCTGAGTAAGTATGTGTAGGACCCTGGCATGTATTGGTGGGAAAGAGTACTGCAGCCGACTAAACCCAACCACCCCAATTAAATTTTTTGGCTCTTGGGGTGGCTGAAATTGTTGCTGTCTTATCAATTTCGGGATGCACCTACCCATGGCTCAAGTGGAAGCACAGATACACTTCCACCTGCCCACCTCTTTGGATTTGCTGCGAGTCCTGTCCATGTCAAGGATGAATTCTTTTGAAGAAGAACTCGATCAGTAGAAGGGGGCACAATGGCGCTTTTGAGGTGGTCAGCAGATTCACCAGCTGACATATTCGCAACATGCCACACACCACCTGCGAACATTGCTGTGAATGCCCAGCCAATGAGCCATGGGCTAGTGATGGGTTAGTGTTCTATCCTGCCCCAAATGCCCAGCTATGGGATTATGATGGAATACGCCTCTTTGGTACCAATAATTGGGTCATCTCTTCCTTGTTTGGAGTGTCCTGCATCATTCTATATAACCTATCCTTAATTACTGAAAAATATACGTGGTTAAAGCATTACATTAGTCTGAATTTGCTGACCATCAATTACTCTCCCTTGGTCAAAGGTATGCCTCATGACTGCTCCAAGGGGAAATCCGCAAGGGGAATTCCTTCAAAAGGTGGAGGGGTGGTGGGCTGATGTATACCTGATGTATACTTGTGTAGGCCTGATGTATACTTCCTTGTATACTCACTGACGTTCCTGCTCGATCGGGGTGGCCTGCAGCATGTCAGGGATCTGCATCAGTGTTCCTGCTTCCATGAGGTTCCAGGGGACGGTTTTGTTGTCCTGGTAAATCAGTCACAGGGATCTGGAACTGGAGGGGGAAGAGAGAGAGGAGGAGGAGGAGAGACACAAAGAGAGATAATCCAGAGTCACCACCAGGTGATCTACTGCTAGCTGGAGGTCTTCATCCAGGGACGCCAGTTGGTGGCATTGAACCCACTCCACAGTTCCTGCAGGGAGCCATGCAATGAACTGCTCCAGCACTACCAGTTCGAGAATTCCCTTGGTGTCCTGCTCCTCAATCTGCATTCACCACCAACAGGAGTTCTTGAACTGCTGCGAGAAGACAAACAGGTGGCCAGCGCACACACTAAGAGCTCCACAAAGGCCTCTGGATCATCCATGGAGGACATCTTCATAAGCGTTGGTGCTGCAGCTACAGGCGTGGCTGGTTACAACACATCTGGAGCACCAGTCGGTTCTCAGCCTTGAATCACTGCTGTTGTTCACAGCTTAGGTCGGATAGGACCTGATGTGTTTGGTGGAGGCTGGTACTTGACGAACTCACTAAGTGGAGAAGTTTCCATGATGGCATCTGTTACCTCTTCCCTTGGTTTCGGCACCACTATAGGACCCTGTCGTGTGTGGGTGGGAAAGCGGACTCGGACAGGCGGCTTTTGACAGAGATTCATGCTCTTATTTATTTGTTTCCCAGTGCCCTTCCAAAAACCCAGCAAAAAATGCACCAACTGAAAAGGGGCTGTCACTAGCACACATTTTACCCCATTCAAGTTCACAGTTCAGGTTCACGCTCTGTGTGTGTGTGTGTGTGTGTGTGTGTGTGTGTGTGTGTGTCACAGGTTCCACTCTCTATTCCACTTTATCTTTTGCTGTTTATGACAGCTACTGGAAGCACAAAGAAACATACATAAATAGTTTGGCGGTAATAAGACACAGGTGAGAATCATCATGCGTTACCTGCTGGTTCAACCCACCTCCTCTACGTCACAGCTGACACTTGGTCATGCACTCCCCCACCACTGTATTTTTATATACAGCGTCTCTGTTTCACCTTGGCCTGTCACATCTGTTCTGCTGACATGCCCCAGATCATCCTACGATTTAAAATAGCCAGTAATGTTGAATGTAAACAAAGCAGGGTGGAAAATTGCCAACACTAAACGAAGAACGAGGCAGATGAAAATGCTTGCTTAAATGACAAAAATGACAAATGACAGAGGTAACAAAATATTACTAAATTATAATGACTATCATTACATTTCTATAGACAACTGAGATTTTAATTTGCTTTTATATTGCCTTTCTTTTTATTAAAGATTATTTGTTACTTCCACCCTGCTGTGTGGCCACCCTGTATCATGTAAATTGTGGTTTTGTTGTATGAATTATGCTTGAAAGGAAGACGTGTTGATAAATGATGAGCACTGTGAATATTTTATTAAATTAGCACTTTTTAATTAAATAATCCTTGAAATGATCAAATCAAATTGATGTTTATCACTTGAAAAATTTGATTGCATTTTGATGACCCTGATTTTAAGTCACATTTAATTTAAAATTCACAAGAAAAAAGCAGAAGTAAAATTGACTACTGTCAGTATTAGCTTACTTAATACTTAAATTAGCTTACTGTAATTGTAATAAGATAATGTCGCAGCTACAGATTTAAAATAATGCTATCCATAGCCAGAGATTTATTGTAGAAGGAAAACAATCCCTCATGTTGGCTCTTCAGTGGTTAGTAGTCAAACTGTTTTTGGCCATTTTCAAATAAATTTTTGATGTCTTTTTTGCAGTTATGCTGCAGCCGTTTGATTATGACCCCAACGAGAAGAGCAAACACAAATTTATGGTGCAGTCTTTAATGGCCCCACCTGATATGACTGACATGGAGGGCCTGGTGAGTACTCATCCTAAAGTAGTAAAGTAAGGATTTTATAACTGTGTATAGAATATGCTGTGTAAAGGCAGTAGTTTTAATGTTATATTGCTATTTTATTATCACAGTTTACCAGTAACAATATGACGTATACCAGGGGTTGGGGAACCTTCAGCACTGTTCAGGCTGACAGGGGCATGTATTTTGTTTTCTGAATGATTTTCTCCTTGTTTGGGAAATCCGTAGACATTTCAGTTGCCATACTCAACATGCATGACTTTACATATCCTCCGTCAGTAAAAGGTTTTCCTTGCCTTACAATCTCAAATAAGCCAGCAAAGCATTCATGCAGGAGCATTCAGGCTTCCAGTTGCCCCGTCCACGCTTGCAGCTGCTGCTATCCGGCTTGCAGTTTACATTGGAGCTCCGTGCGCGCCTTACTTTGGCTTTTGCCCACCAGGTACTTTGCTGCAAAAGCGGTATGGTGGGTTTCAAAATGTCTCTTAACAGTTGATTTTTTTTAAAATGAGGCAATACAGGCAACGCTTGTACCCAAGTTAATTTAGTATCTGCGCAGATTTTAGCCAATTTTGCTTTCAGTGTCCCATTAGCTCTTTCCACCATTCCCTGTGTTTGCGGTTGATACAAACATCCAAACCTATGCTTTATCCTCAGTGCCTGCGACACTTTCTGAGCTACTTTGTTCACAAAATGTGCACCGTTGTCCGGACTAAGTTTATCTGGAATTCCAAACCGAGGTATGACTTCTCTACACAGAAACTTTACTACTGTATCTGCATCAGCATGTGCTGCTGGGTGTGCTTCCACCCATCTACTGAACCTGTCCACTACCACCAAGATGTACCTTTTTCTTTCCCTCCTCTCTGTCATACCCACAAAATCAATTATCAGGTGTCTTAAATGGTCTGTCTGGCTGTGGAATGTGTCCTATTGGAGTAGTAAAATTTCTCCTAATGTTGTGTTGTGCACATATTTCACAACTTGCCAACGTCTGATCAATCATCAGGTTCAAAAATGGAATCCACCAGTCTCTTTTGAGTCTTTTTACCACTTCCCCCCCTTGCGCAATGGTCCAAACTATGCGCAGTTCTAATTAAAATGTGAAGTAAGGACAGAGGAGCTTACTATGCTTCCCTGCTCCCATTTTCTTCCCAATGTGTGATTTCATGTAGTGAGGCTGCGTTCTGCGTTTCTGCTAAGGACGCTAAATTTGATTCTAGTGGAGGCGTGTCTTCCGGTACCAAGGCTGGCATAATGTCAGTACACTGCAGCGCTGCCCGCTTAGCAGCGTCATCCGCTGCTGCGTTCCCTTTAGCGACAAATGAGCCATCCGCTTTATGCACAGTACACTTAATAATAGCCAATTCGGATGGTAATGTTATAGCATGTAGTAGCTCTGAAATGGCTTGACCATGAGTTACAGGTGAGCCGTCTGCTCTATTAAAACCACACTGTGCCCAAATTGGTCCGTATAAATGGCACACCCCATATGCATATGCTGAGTCAGTATAAATAGTACAGGATTTCCCTTCTGCTAATGTACAGGTTGCTGTTAAAGCCTTAAGCTCTGCCATTTGGACAGAGCAGGGTTGAGTGACAGACATGGCTTGAACAATATTGAACGAAGAAAGATCTGCATTTGGAGCCACGATTGCGTAACCCGCTAAGTTTCCATCCATTCCTCTAAAACATGACCCATCTACAAATAACATCAGAGACGACTGCGGCAAAGGCTGATTTTCGAAGTCTTGTCATGCCTTCAAGTACTTATTAGAAACTACACCACAGTCATGCGGCTCACCCTCTAACGGAGTTACCATCCTATCTGCCGGATTTACTGTCTGACACCTTTGAATGGTTAACTCTGGTGCAGAGAGTATTACATCATATCCTGTCTTACGTGCATGAGTAATTACAAACGCTGGGCTTGTCAAAAGCACGTGTAGAGCGTAGGTGGTGTATAAAGTAGTTGGGTGGCCCGTAGTAATTGCAGAAGCTTTTGGATAAGCAAAGGCTGCTGCTGCTAATCCACGGTAACATGGAGGCATTCCCTGTTCCACATTATCACGGGTCATGCTAAAGTAGGCGATGGGCTGTTTCCCTGGACCTTGCTGCTGAGTTAACATAGCACTGGCAAATCCCTGTTTGTCAGAGACATACAAATGGAAAGGCTTACTATGATCAGGCCCAGCCAAAGCTGGCGCAGAACAGAGATCACTTTTTAACATTTCAAATGCTGCTAACGCCTCTGGTGTCCAATCAAGGGACGCATTTTCTTTATCCTGTCTTGCTGCTCGTATTAAACCTCGCAAGGGAGCTGTTTTTAGTGCAAAGAAGAAATATGAATTTTGACTAGGCAATCGTGTTTGCTCTCAGTGGCTGGCTCAGTAGAATTAATTAGCCGATGTAACACTACAATAGGTGTGTTAGGCACACAAGTAGGTTTGATTAGTTACATTTTAAATGGCACAACTAATAACCTCATGACCTGGTCTGTGTTAAGCTATCATGTGTTACGTGCGGCTGCAAGTCAAAATGACAGTGACCTGCTGTGATGAGTATAAGATCAGTGTGCGAAAGTGAGCAATTTTCCCAGTGTTCTGCACTAAGAGAGCAGCTACAGCCATGGCACGGACACGCTAAAAATGTTCGTGCCACCAAATCTAATTTTTTTTTTTTTTTTTTTTAAATAAATAAGCTAAAGGCCTGCAAGCGCCCCCCCCAACTCCTGAGCCAGTACCCCTGCTGCAGCCTCAACCTCTTCCTTTGTTCTCTGCTCTGGATTTCAGCACTTCTAGCAGACTGTCCAACACTCCAGTCTCATCTTTTTCTTTGTTGACCTCCAGCTACCTCCTCTTCTGCTGTCGTTTCTGCTTCTTGCGTTTGGCCTTCTCTTTGGCAGCCTTTGCTCTCTTCTGTCGCATTTTTGTTGCATAAGTGGAAAGCCTTTTGTAGTTAGACAGCCACCGTACAGGTTCAGGGCATAAGGTAGCTTTCAGAAGGTAGCTTTCATGCCATAGGTCCATTCAATCTCAGGTTTTTCCTTAGGACATCCAGCTCTCAGGATTTTATCAGGAACAGCTTAGAATTTTGTTGTGTGGTACGGGGCGGAGAATGACCCCAATGATGTCCTGTTGGCCTTGGGAGTGTGAGAAATTTGAGGAAGTCTCTGACTACAGAGGAAAAGGCCACAGGGAGCCCGGACCCCTGAGGGAGACGCACCCAAGCGTATTGTTGATTTTGGAATGCTAAGGTGTACAATGGCCTTGTGCTCTCACATGCAGGCCCACTGGAATAAGAGTTGAACACAGGTTAACAAAGGAAAAATAATTATTATTATAATTATTCTTATGTAAAATGGAAGCGGTTACAGTAGGGACATCAGGCACTAATGAAATTATGGGGATGACTAATTCATTAATTTTAGAAATTTTGTGTAAAGTGCTATCTTCTTACACCAACCTTAAACATTGATTAATAGGTGTGTTATATTCGCACAGTCACACCTTGCTGAAATAATGCTCGAATAACTGGGCGTATCCCTTCCTCCTTTTCTGAGGACGGATGGTATTGTTTCCAATGACTATGACTGTGTTTCAATTTAGCTTGACGCGGTGTAAATTTTACCTGTACCGTCCATATAGCCCATAATGTGCCAGATATGTTAGCGAGTTCAGGATGAGGGATGGCACCATTGCTGTCAGATTTGAAAACAGGAGACAGACAACTGGGAACACACAACTTCAAAGCCCATCATTAGTGTGAGTGACATGTTCACTTTATGTATCAGCTCAAAGCCCAGTAAATTAAAAGGTGAATAATCATCAGGTGATTTACTGTAACATGCTGTGGGGGTACACATGGATACTGAACTGGAACCCCATAAATTCCCACAGATTTAATATATTAGTTTTGTGGCTTCTCCTTCATTCTGGCTACAGCATGACCTGCAACTTATACTACAGTTGTGTGTTGCTTTCTTCTCTTTGCCTACTTACATTTGTCCCTCAGTCTACGTCACTCCTTACTCACTTCATTTCACTTCTTCTAGATTGCTAAACTAAAAGGACATCTTCGCCCTAATAAATCCTCATATTGATTCTATCTTCAAAAATGTGTTAGTAATCCCTTTCATTTGCCTTTATAGTACAACTTTATCCACTTAAATTCTGAACCTCTTACTTGCTCCACCCTTACCAAAACCACTAGACAATCAAGTTGCCTGTACCACACTCAAAAAAGAACTCAGACCCTTCATAAACATGACACAAACATGATTTAAATTTTTGTTCAGTTTCTGTAAATATATCAATTTCAGGATTATTTAACTCTCTTCCAGTTACTTCTTTCATATCCAAATTGTAGATAAGCGTTTACCTGTATTCCTATTGGTATCATTACCCAATGTAATTGATCTGACTCTGCTAGTTTCACAAGTGCGTCACCCAGAAAGGACTTTTCCAGTTTCTTCTCACTATAGCCTCCCATTTAATATATAATCACTCTATACTCACCTCCTTTAAGTTAGTGAGTTGTGTTATGCTTTGTAAATAATGACTTTTCCTTTTCTTCAATTAAAGAAGCATTTTCCCTAATAATCCTCATACCAGCTCTCCCTAAATGCGTTCTTGTCCCTCTTACTTCAACACTTGATTTATGCTCCCCTAAATTTATGTCTACCCCTCTTCTTAGGAAGCATTCCACTTGCCTACCAATACGTAGCCTAACACCATACACTGAGGAAAACTGGGAACAAGACTCATCCAGTCAGGACTCCAATAGATCAATTTTGCAGTTTACTCCTACAGCCCAATTCCAATTTACCTATGGCCACTCTTCTTTAGATTTCTGCTATATTCTATAATCTAGTTATTCACACCAGGAACTTGATATTTTTCCCACTCTGTTAGCTCCTGTCTTATTTTTTCCTCATCTTTATAGAATCAATCATTCCAAAAATGATTACTAATTCCTCTTGTTTGCACTATAGCTTGATGTACTCTCTCATTCATTGAATTTAATCCTTTTATTTTAATATGCTTCTGAACTCAAAAGAAAAGCAGCTTTCATGCACTTTATACCTTCTATACTCATATATGCTTAAGTAGCAATAATGATTTCTAATCAGATGTCCACAAAAGTAAAGATCCAATCTGCAAATATTAATTATTCCCATTTCTTTAATAGCTTTTCTCAATATCCTACCAGGAGAAGGCCAACTTCCTCTATTCTAGGATGATCCATTGTGTATGCTAACCTAAAGTTTACAAACCCCAATGGTATTTAATGAATAATAATCCTAATAATGTGGAACTAAAAAAACTAGAACATGTGAGGGTGAGAAGTAGCCATTTATTCTACAGATTGTTTATCAGGGACCAGGTCTCTGCATCTGGGTCACAGCGGCTACAGATAAGGGCGTGTCCGACCAGGATCCCATTCACATAGCTGGTATTTATATTAGTCTCGGGCGATTGATTGGATTACAAGTTGACCGCACTAAATTCACATGTGAACATTGTCAAATGAATCTTGAACTCCATCACTCAGGCCATGTTCAGAGGTGGTCTGGGATGCATGTGAGAATTTTACTGTGACACTCTCCTGTGTTTGCATGGGAATGAAGACGTGGGAGGCAGGACTGGGGCAGAGAGCATTTATTGTTGCTTTTCTTCCAGGCCACTTTCTGTCTCATGATCTCACCTTGAGTCTCACTATACACAGTATAGTACAGTTGAGCTCAGCTTACTTCTCTCATGTGCCACTCATCTTTCTCCTTTATCTCCTCACCACCACTCACTGAAACTAAAAGTGGATTATTAGTCAATAATCTACTAATTAATCAGTAATCACACCAAGAGACAGAAAATCCACCACAACCATCTGCGCCCCAACCTGTGGACCACCTCAAACTCAAATGGCTGAAAAGGCAGATACCAATGAGTGATCTGCAGTTGGCAAAACAGAGGCGAGAGACAAATCCGGTCTTCAAAACAGAGGGGAGAGAGAGAAATCAGGAGAATGTAAAGGTGGTCCACCAAATAAATTTTTACCCTAATACAGCCTAATCCACAGGACTGGATATGGCGCTCCCTTTTTAGTGAGATCAGTCATAGGGCATAAATATCTGAATAATTAGACACAAACCTACGATAATAACCAGCCAGCCCCAGAAGCCTCTCAGCCTCATCTTGGTCTTGGGACTTGGGCAAGGTTTTGGGGGAAAGGAACCCTGTTTCCAAGGCAGGAGTGGGGAAGTGGTGGAAGCAGATGAAGAGGGGGACTGCCTTCCCATACATATGCTGGTTCTCAGCCAGTTGTACTGCCTCCTCCAGCGATGCCAGCTGGTGGCATTGGCCCAATTCCACTGATCCCTCCAGCAGTCTGACAACAAGTTACTCCAGTACCACATGCAGCTCAAGGAAGACCTGATGTTGAGTCTGGTGGATGCTGGTAAGGGTTTGGATTATTTCTGTGAAGGCTGACTGCTCCATGGCAATGAATTTTCCTCAAGCTCCTGGGTCTTGGCATCAGGGTGACACTCCCCTGTATGTTCATGGGAATGAGAACATGTGAGGCAGGCTTGGGACAACTCAAAAGGACTTTTATTGTCGCATTTATTACTGTTCGTGCATTTCAGCTCTTTCTGTCTTACGGTCTCACCCAGAGACACACCAGCATAAATACACAGTACAGTTCAAGTCAGGTCAACTCTCTCGTGTGGCCTTCGTCTCTATCCTTTATCTCCTTGCCACCGCTCTCTGAAACACATCCATCTGTCAGTCATCCACAGGTGCAGGCTCATCCTTACCACTAACACAAGTACATTTGTAGTGTGAAAGGCAATGCATCATGTGACCCAGGCAACATAAAAAAAAAAACTGCGTAGACACCATTGTTATCAGGACTGTGTTTTCCTGTGGAATCAAGTTACCTTAAAACAGTCCAGCCATGCTGTTTGTACACATATAGGGTTTATTTTTTGTACACAGTTTGGGCATTTTGAATAGCCTACATTTAGTTATTATTTCAGAATCAGGCTTTAATGGCCAAGTATGCTTACACATACAAGGAGCTTGTCTTTGGTTATGCAGTACCTCACAGTATACAGTCACAATTAATCTATTTCTGTATTAATTATTATGTAATGAATAAGTGTTAATATTAATTAACCTTCTAACATGCACTCTAGCCATGCACAATTTCTCATTTCATTAAGAAACAATGTATGACATTACTCATTATTGATTTAAAATAGTTTATAGGATTAGGAAGGGCAGATTTTGAATTTGGCATTGTATGTTCAGATGTCTAACAGCATTGTTAAAGGAACATTATATCGTTGTAGGGAATTGACTTTCCAAATGCTCACAAAGCATCCAAATAAATCTTTTTGTTTGTGTGAGTTTGATTATATGAGCAAATGTTGCACAAAATGTGAGATGACATGAATTAATCTTTTATCCCCAGTGGTTTAATTAAGAAATTCCATCCCATGGCTAAATATACATACAACTCAACAATATACATTTTTCATTTTGTATTGGTGTGTATTTTTTGATTTGGTTTTGAAGTGACATTGGGTTGCTTTTGTGTTCGATTTGCCAATACTACTACTGATGGCTGTTCAGGATAGAAATCTTCAGCATTTTCCACAGATGTCTGTGCCTAGTGCTGTAAAAGACAACTGGTTATTTAATTATTCTGGATCTGCCTCAGTGCAATTAGTGTGAAAGCAGACAGGATAGTAAAGCTCATTTTAACTCTGAACCCTGTCCAGGATGTACCCTGCCTTGTGCCCGATGCTTCCTGGGATAGGCTCCAGGTTTCCCCGTGACCCTGAAAAGGATTAAACGGTATAGAAGAT
>JANDJT010000021.1:2552223-2589569 GCA_024331685.1 Stegophilus panzeri | reverse complement strand
CCTCATCTGGGTAACAACAGATAGTGTGAAAAAGTTCATTATGGATTTATATGAAGTATGTTTGGCCTTAGAAGCAGTCGTAGTCCCAGCAATCTGGAATTGGAGTAGATGAGAGCTCCATCCAGAGGTAGGACATCCGAAACGGATCAGGCAAGTCCGGAGAGCAGAAAGGACCAGGATCTCTAGTATCTCCATAATTTATAAACGAGTCACGGATCTGCTGCAGTGCTTAAACAGAATCTCTAATGCTCAGGTGTTGCAGACATTGTTGAGGAAATTCAATTCCTGAACCAGGTGAGTGGTATGTATATCTATTATAGCCTATACGTGTTCATGTCTACGTATAATGTGTTGTGAATGCATAGAACGATCATGTTTTAATTTTTTGTCCCTAGGTTTGAATCCTGAACATAGTTTGAACTCAGGCTGTGCGTCTCCGCGAGACAGTACGAATAACCCTGCACTCAGTAAGTGTTTGTAACGCACTGTTATTTAGCCTACATGATTTGTTGGAATTTGTTTAAATGTTCTTATGTTTTTTTTGTTTTAACAGAAGATTTATCAAACCTTGTAAACACGTCTGGACTCGAAAATTGCACGGCAAGCATTAGTGGCCGTGGTGTTGCAATAAACCTGAAAAGACATAAATGTAAAATGGTTATGATCACTCAGGTACACGCTCCTATTGATGGCTGTGTGAGAGATCTTGATTTCATAACCACCGGCATCAGAACAGAAGTGGCCAAGACGTTTGCTCTGAGCATCAGATAGTATATTGTCTACATAAATATATTTTAAAACAATGTGTTATCTTTTTCCTATTTGTACATCCTCCCTAACTCTTGTTTCAGAGAGTTGGTTGTGGATGACCGTGCGGCGCACAATATACGTGATGTTTGGAGTTGGGATGTTAGAATGTTAGAATCATGGGACGCCTGTGCATTTTCCTCTGTACCTGTAAGACACAATCCAACAAATGCTTGGTGCCTGTGGGAGACACCGACCTTGAGGCTCTGCCTTCAAATAAAGAAGCTTACAGTCATGAGTCACCGATTGTTATAGACAATCAACCCTTATTCGATCTGATACAGGCTGGTTTCCAGACCATTGAGGGACATTTTAACGCCATTGAGGACCGTACTAAGGCCAGTGAGAATCGTTTTCACATCATTAAGGAACGCTTGGATGTCTTTGAGAAGAAGCAGGATGATTATACTGTAAGCAGTATGTGACGGCCACACTACAACAAAACGACATTTGTATTAAGCAACTGATAGCTACGCAGCGTTTGCATAGTGGGGCTAGTCAACACAAAGCCCACGATCAAAACCTGACAACGGACTTGTTAAAGCAGGTTGTGCTCATTCTTAAAAAGAAATTCGGGTGAGATGTAAAATATGTTGCACACATCTGTGTTTTCTTTTTTATATCATTTTGTTCAACAGTTATCCCCATTATATGTTGTTTTAGTTTGCTTGTAATAGTTATTGTTTAGATAGTGTTTTTATTTTCACTGTTTAGTGTTTTTACTAGTTTATTTCAATAATTGTTTCATTAGTTATTTTAAGTGTACACTTAAAATAACTGTACCTGTACAGTACAGGTATGTGTGGTTTAAATAATAATATTAATAATAATAATAATAATAATAATAATAATAATAATAATAAAAAGATCTGTTTAAAAAATGGCAAATGTTTTTGGGAGTCGGATGGTTGTGATCAGGGACCAGCAGCAAGGATTAGACGATGCATTGACAGTGAGACCCCCTATGAACAGTGCAGCAACACAGAAACATTTCTCTATTTAATTCAGACGGTGGAGCAGATGAATAGATCTGAGTCTACCGCTGATACACTGTTAAAATTATTAAACATTGCTAGATCAATGTCAGATGATCAACCAAGACCAGTTCCAAATTCAGCAGTAGGCTGTGTTTTAAATTCACATCAGGTGGGCGAGTGTACAGATAACTGTCCGTATTATTCATTTAATCCTACGGTAGCAAATATGAGTTTAACCCCAGCCGATATTGACATGCTTGTAAGAGAGGGTGGCGATATTGGTGGTTATACAGTGGTCCCGAGACTCAATAGTTTGGAGATACGTCAGCATATAAATCTGCATGTGATATCTACCACAGACTTGCCAGCCTACACTATATTTTTGCATGATATTAAGTCCAAAATAATGTCATTTTCCAGACTGTTGGCTGGGGATGGGGGTTAATTAACATAACATTGAGAGGCCCTAGTCTAACCTCTGATGTTAATGCTGTCTTGTCACCTAACAACGATTACAGTGTGGACGTCTTCACAAATCAGCTTGAGAAGATTATGCAAAGTAACTCTGATGTGCGGGTTCATGGTAACTTTGATCTAAATGTATCTATAGCAAGGAGTAGCTGGGGTGGGGGTGGGTTTATCAAAAGATACGCGATCTAGCCCACAATGAAGTGATCGCCAGAAACAGGATGAATCTGTTCTGCCGTTGAATTCAACACGATCAAATAATCTGTGTTTTGCAATCTGCTTGGCATATTTTCTAAATCCTCAAATGCCTCATACAGAGCTAGAACGTACAGCAGAGACTCTGCAGAAGATGGTGGGGTATTCAGATCACCATAAGATTTAATGTCCCCAATGCTTACTGGAGGATTCAGAAGTTTTGAAATACGTCTGTATCCGATTCCATCAATATGTTTTGCAAGAATCAATAATTCCTTACATTTATACAGCACTTTTATTTCTAGAAATTCAAAGTGCTTTACATAGTGTGGGGGAGGGAAACTCATCAACTACCACTAGTGTGTATCATCCACCTGGATGCTAAGAAAAGAAAGACAATGGAGGCACTATTAATGTTTAATTTTCAATGTATGAACTAAAACAGGCTCTAGTGGGTGTGAGGCATACATCCCCAGGAAAGGATGAAATTTGCTATGAAATGGCTAAAAAATCTGTCAGATTCATCATTGGGTAGTATTTTGGTTCTTTTTAACAGGGTATGGGAAGATGGGAAGCTGCTGTCCTCATGGAAATATGGAGTTATCGTACCTATTGAAAAGACCATTCAAATCCAATGAATTATAGACCCATAGCTCTAACATCAAATCTGTGTAAAATATTGGAAAGGATGGTGATGTCACATCTGGTATATGTTCTGGAAAGTAATGGGCTATTAAATCCACATCAAAATGCATTTAGGAAGGGTCGGCAGCACAGTAGATTCAATTATATGTCTTGAAAATAATATTAGAAAAGCTCAGGTGAACAAAGAAGTATTAGTGGGAGTGTTCTTTGATGTAGAAAAGGCCTACAATATGATGTGGAGGGAAGGGCTATTAATAAAACTGGAAAACATAGGAATAAAAGGAAAATTATATAACTGGATTATGAGTTTCTTAATGGTCAGGACAGTACAAGTTATGGTGGCAGAATCATATTCAAAAATATATTCAACTGATAATGGAACACCTCAAGGATGTGTTTCAAGTCCTATACTTTTTAATATAATGATAAGCTATGTTTTTTTCCAATGTAAGACCTGAGATAAGATCAATATATGCGGATGACAGAGCATCATGGAAGAAAGGAAGAAATGTAAGTTATGTGGAGGGAAAAATACAGGAGGCTATAAATGAAGTAGGAAAGTGGGCAGACTGTTGGGGATTTAGATTCTCAGTCTCTAAAACACAGGAAATATGTTTTTCAAAAAATAAAAAAATGCCTAAAGTTAAATAAAAAATTTCTGATCAGATATTAGAGCAGCTATCAGTGGTAAGATTTCTGGGAGTGTTGATGGAATCTAAATTGACATTCAGCAACCATATTCAGAGAATAGCTGACAAATGCAAGAAGGGTATAAATATACTTAGGTGTTTGGCTGGAACAGACTGGGGTGCTAGCTGACATTCACTTTGGAGAATATACAGTGCTCTAATAAGATCCACAATTGATTATGGTAGTTTTATATATAGTTAGGCATAATTGACATAATTAGGTCACAGGCATTAAGAATATGTTGCGATGCATTTAGAAAATCACCAATGGATGTGGGACAAGTGGAAATGGGAGAATTATCTTTAGAGTTAAGAAGAATACAATTAAGAATGATAAATCGGACTTCAGTAAAAAGAAATGGAAATGATATTGTTAGTCCAACAATATCAATGTCTATTACTACACCTTGGTTATTTCCCACTCCTTCAGCTGATCTACAGTTGAAGAATGTAATTATGGATAAACATATATGTATTTTGAAGCAGCTGCCAGTGATGCAATATTCAGAAAAGAAATACAATCATTGTTTACAAATATATACTGATGGATCAAAAGATCCAGATTCTTGGCGAACAACTTCAGCAGTGGTCATTCCCCAGTTTAAATATAAAATAAATAAAAGGATAACAAATCATTTATCTTTTTACACAGCAGAAATGATTGCAGTTCTGATGGCAATTCAGTGGGTGGAGAAGTCACCATTAAATGTGGTGATTTGCTCAGATTCTTTTTCTGTTTTAGTAAGCTTAATGAAAGGGAAATCAGCATCAAGACAAGATATACTGTTAGAAATTTTTGAAACATTATACAGAGTACATTATCAAGGAACAGAATTATTCTTTGTATGGGTACCAGCACATGAAGGGAATGAGGAAGCAGATAATACAGCCAAAAAGACTTTCAGAAAATTCAGAAAAAGACATAAGTATACCATTAAGTAAATTCAAAATAAAAGGGTTAATAAAAATAGCAATAAAATGAATGTGGCAGGAAATGTGGGATAAGGAAAGAAAAGGAAGGCAATTGTACAGTATACAAGTAGGTCATAAGAGATCAATTTGTGGTAATAGAAGGGAGGATTTGATTATTTCACGTCTCTGAATAGGGCACACAGCACTAAATCAATAATTACATATAATAGGAAAACATGATACAGGTTTGTCTAGTACATGTGGACTCCCAGAGACAGTGGAGCATGTATTATTACAGTGCACAGATTATAATAATGAAAGGGGCATGTTTGTAAATCAAATCAAGATATTAGGTATGAATGGTCTGTCACTTCAGAATTTGCTAGGAAAGTCTCCAGAAATTTATAAGGTTTTACTAGAATATTTAAAAACAACAAATCTAATTAACAGAATTTAGCACAAAAAAATTCTATCCCTTTTTATTTTCCTCAACATGTCCCACACTCCATCTCAGTAGGTGGAGGAAATGCACAATAAGTTTGTTTGTCAACCGCCACAAAACCGTAAGAAGAAGAAGAAGAAGAAGAAGCTTTCCGGGATTGTATCCATACTACACACACATACTGATTAGTACGTACAGTGTACGTAGTGTCACAGTACGCGATTCCGGACGCAGTCGTAGTATCCATCGGTTGCATACTGTAAAATCTCACCGGAAGCAGTACCCATCCGGGTATTTCTCGTCTACTGAGAATTCGGACATACCACCCCTCTTGTGTACTGCTTTTCGCCTACTGTGTAGTAGGGTAGTACGCGATTTCGGACGCAGCCAATGTATTTACATGTCTGTACTCTATACACTGTACGTTCTAATTTGCACTTCCGTTATAGATTCAGCCTTAACCATTGTCTGAAATACGTCGAGCTATAATTGTAATATGCTATTTACGTGTTATTAATGCCAACAGACATCAATACTGAAAACAGAAAGAAAAAAAAGGAAAACTGATGAACGAATCGCTGAATCGATATCACGTGACACACCAGCCCTTCAAGATGGTGGTCACTGTATTGCTATGTGTCTACATGGCGAGTTAATAACGAAACAGTTTAAGATTTGAGCGTTAACATTTGTCAATTTATTTTTCGTTTAGTTAATAAATGTTTTTGGGTACCAGGGCATTTTTCCATAACAGTTATATATTGTCGAATTTGTTGGATACTAGTCGCATTTTAAAATATGTGGTTAGTGTGCTGGACAGATAGTTACAGCTTACGTCAAAACATGGCAGTAGTTGGTGACGACTTCTCTGAAATAGTCTGGGCTATTTAGGAACGTTTTCTTTTTTTGAGGGATCGAAATGTCGCTGAGAGAGTTGAAAGTGTGCTTGCTTGGGGTAAGGTGCATTTAACATTGTTTCGCCTATTTTAATTCGGTCTTTCATGAATACGTTGCTTAAGCAGAAGCAACAATTTGGTGCTGATCATCAGCATTTCTTGGTATCTGTGATTGATATGATTGGTTGTGTCCAGGAAAATTTATTTGTTAAAAGCAATTACAAAGATTGTATAATAAATGAGTGACTAGAAAACATTTATCACCAGCTCCCGTTTACATTTATAGCATTTAGCAGACGCCATTATCCAGATCGACTCATAGAAAAGCGTTTTATATTCGTTCATTCACCCATCCTCATTAACCATCAGGTTATACTCTCATGCTAGTAAATAAGTCAGGGATACCATTAAGCTAAATTCTTTTGAACAGCAGGTAGTATGATAAGAACAGCAAAGAAAACTGTTTTTTATTACTCTGTTTCTGAATTTAGTGCTTGGTTAAATGCTTAGTGAAGAAATTATGCCAATGTTCCCTCTGTTCCCACGTGTATAATAACGTCAGATATTAACATATGAAATGAAATTGTCAGCAAATGGGTTAGTCTATAAAAGGACTTTTTAAAGAACAACACTGTAAATGGTTTGAAGCCTGAAGACTGAGTGTCATTTGATTTGTTGTCATTCTGAAAGACTCCAGTTTCCTTGAACACTTAACTAACCCATAACTTGCCCCTACCACCTTTTATATTAAAAACGAACCAACCAACAAACAAACAAAAAAACATTCTGCACTTACACCTCTACTCTGCTTCTCTAGAACTCTTAAAAATCTAAATTAAAAATCTTGTATGGTAGCACTACTTGTATTGTTCTCTGCTTGATATATCACTTTGCTTGTATTTCCTCATTTGTTAGTCACTTTGTATAAACGTGTCTGCTAAATGAATAAATGTAAAAATGTAAATGTCCTAGGCCCAAGCTTAATTAACTACAGGTGCATATAAAAAAATTTAATATCATGGAAAAGTTAATTTTTTCCATAATTTAATTAAAAAAGTGGAACTTTCATATATTCTAGATTCATTACACATAAAGTGAAATATTTCAAGCCTTTTTTGTTTTAATCTTGATTACGGCTTACAGGTCATGGAAATCAAAACATTAGAATAAAGAATTTATAAACAGAAATGTTTTCTCAAGATCACAAAATGGCATCCTTACAGTTTCTGGCTTTGATTCTGAGCTTGTGTGACTATGGGAAGTTGGATTTTATTTTTCCCAATAAAGATCAATCTGATCTGATCAAGATCCATCAACTTTTTATCTAGCTGTATGTTTGTCAGTGCTAGACAATTTCCAACTTAGTGTCCGTCACTTGAGAATGCTACTCATGGACACTGTAGTGATACAGAATGAGTGGTCAGTTTCCCTGCTGGTCAATTTGAGGGACAAGGACATCTCCATGGTATCGCATGTTGTTTGAAAGATGAAACTGATCACTCTCGTGTTCACGATGGTATGGTTGCTGATTTCTGAGTCGCTTTCTCAAGTGACGAATGCTCGGAAATGGTCTAGCACTGACAAAGGCTGGATAGATAGATGGATGGATGTACTTTAGGAAATTTGGTTGTGCTCCACAGTCAGCTGAGCTCAGGATCAAACCCCTGATCTTGAAAGAAATAACGCATGGCCTTTCTGGACTTCGTAAAACTGAGATACATGAGGGTAATGATTTTTCTTTCTTAACTGACAGTTCAAATTAATATATATTTTGTTAGAGTTGACTATATTTGATCATTTTCTAGGACACTGGGGTTGGAAAGTCAAGTATTGTGTGCAGATTTGTAGAGGACAGCTTTGATCCCAACATTAATCCTACAATTGGGTAAGGTCTTTGTCCACTCATTTAGTAGTCATGTTGAATATTAAGGTCATGAATGGACTTACTATTTTATTTCTGCTATTATGGAATTGTTTTATATATTCCGATGTGAAGTAAACAAGATGAAAAGTGCAAAAAGTATTTTGTATACGAGATAAAAATATAATTTTTCAGTAAACAGTTTTTGATTTAATGCTTGGACACTATAGATGAAGAAGTTCTGTTTAGAGTGTCTCTATTAACACTTTGGTAGCAGTTGTACCGAGTAATTATGCCACTTTCATGTCTTATTTGCAGTGCGTCATTTATGACGAAGACAGTACAGTACCAAAATGAGCTCCATAAGTTTCTTATTTGGGACACAGCAGGACAAGAAAGGGTAAACAAACACATTTACAAGAATAGCAATGAAACACAGTAATACACTGATGCATTATCCTTTGTTGTTGACTGGGAGATATGCTTCTGTGTGCTTTAAGTTGTCCTTTGTTGCATTTATTCTTTACTGGTAAGGAAGTCTTTTTCTTTGTGTCCTATCTACTTGACCATTTTTAACTTGTCTTATGCCTTTAGTATTGTTGATTCTGTAATGTTGTTTGGAAATGTCTTTTGGCTTATGCTAATTAGTTCTCTCAGGTGTCTAAGCAAGAGTAATTTCAATCTCCCTTAAGGTGTGAATTGTGAGCAGGGCTTACTGAGATATATTGAATGTGTAACATCTGTAGCGGTTAGGATCAAAACTTAGAAGTGTTAAGTTTTGTTAGATAGTGTTTATCTGTCCCCTCTCAGCCCTACTTAAACTGACCTCACTCCTGACTAGGCTGCTGTCATGTGGCTCAAGCTTATCTCTGTCCTCACATCTCACAGACCCAGTAGCTCTCCTCCACAAAACTGAAGCCAAACTACCAGTAACCCCCTTTGTTTGAAACTGATAGAACAGTCATGGTAGGTGTGCTCTGGAAATGCCTGTCCACTGTATAGAAAGTCACATATGAAAGCTCCATGTGAAACTGGCAGGGGTGGTGGTACAGGTATGCTTTGCCTCAGAGATGTTGCGTCATCTACTGCCCTCCTGGTCCCCTAGCACACATTTCTTAAAGAAATGGACACACTCCTCAGTCCTTTTCCTACTGCCAGCATCCCTCTCCCTCTCACTTCAGCCTCCCCTCTGACAAGCTCCAGTCCTCTTGCCTTCTCCCCCGTTCTGCATTCCTTCTCTCTGACATTCATTGAGGACTCTCTGAGTGCATTGATGACATCACTGTCTCCAAGACCATCACTACACACTCCAATCAGAAGCCATGGATGACTGCAGCGGTGAGTGCACTTCTGAGGTCCCGAGACTCCGCCTTCAGGGTGACAAGGCGGCACTAAGAACAGTGAGGGCCAAACTGTCCCGGACCATCAGAGAGGCAAAGCATGCACACACCCAGAAAATCCACAGTCACTTCATGGATAGTGGTGACATGCGGCGCATGTGGCAGGGAATTTAGGCCATCAGCAACAACAGGATAACATCACCTGCCTGTGATAACTCCCTTCCAGATGTGCTGAACAACTTATATGCTCAGTTTGAGGCACAGAATGACATGGCTGTGAGAAAGACCACCCCATCCTCTCAACGACCAGGTGCTGATGTTAGGAAAACTCTATGCAGACTCAATCCACGGAAAGCTGCTTTACCAGACAATATTCCTGGCTGAGTGCTCAGAGGATGTGCTGACCAGCTGGCAGATGTTCTCACTGAAATCTTCAATGTCTCCCTGAGCAGTTCCGTTGTTCCAACATGCTTCAAAGCCACCACTGTTTTCTCCATGCCAAAAAAGTCTTCAGTGTCCTGCGTCAACGACCACTGTCCTATTGCACTCACACCCATCATAATGAGGTGCTTCGAGAAACTCGTCACGAGGCACATCAAGGCCCTGTTGCACCCTTACTGGACCCACTGCAGTTTGCAAATCGTCCCAACTGCTCAACAAATGATGCCATCGCCACCACCCTACATCTAGCCTTCACCCACATGGACAAAAAAGGACACCTATGTTCGAATGCTGTTCATCGACTTCAATTCAACACAATCATTTCTCAGCACCTGACTGAAAAGCTGAACCTGCTGGGCTTGAACACCTCCCTCTGAAACTGGATCCTCGATTTCCTGACTGGGAGACCGGTCAGTCCGGATTGGGAACAGTGTCTCCAGCACCACCACGCAGAGCACAGGGGCCCCTCAGGGCTGTGTGCTCAGTCCACTGCTGCTCACTCTGCAGACTCACGACTGCAGCAATGCACAGCTCGAATCACATCAAGTTCGCTGATGACATGACTGTGGTAGGTCTCATAAGCAAAAACGATGAGTCAGCATACAAAGAGGAGGTGCAGCGATTAACAGACTGGTGCAGAGCCAACAACCTGTCTCTGATTGTGGACAAAACAAAAGAAATGGTTGTTGACTTCAGGAGAGTATAGAGCAACCGCTTTCCGCTGAACATCGGCTCTTCCCTTTAGATGTTCAAGAGCACCAAATTCCTTCACCTGGTGGAAAACCTCACCTGGTCCCTCACCACCAGCTCCATAATTAAGAAAGCCCAGCAGCATCTCTGCTTTCTGCGAAGACTGAAAAAAAAAGCCCATCTCCCACTCCTCATCCTCACAGCATTGTACAGAGGAACTGTTAGACCATCCTGCGCAACTGCATCACTGCCTGGTTCAGAAATTGCACCTCATCGGATCACAAAACCCTGCAGTGTATAGTAAGGACAAGTGAGAAGATCATCGGGGTCTCTCTTCCCTCCATCATAGACATTTACACCACACGCTGCATTCATAAAGCCACCAGCATTATGGATGACCCCACACACACACTCTCTTTACCCTCCTGCCGTCTGGAAAAAGGTACTGAAGCATTTAGGCCCTCACGGCCAGATTGTGTAACCGCTTCTTCCCCATGCCATCAGACTCCTCAATACTCAGACACTGGACTGACACACACACACATGTCCATGTGCGCGCACACACACACACACACACACACACACATATTGAACACCATCCCCCTGCAATTTTTGCACATTTCTGCACTGACTAACTGTACTTAAAAAAAATATCGTATTTAATTTCTTGTCACTATTATACTCTTTACCTGGCGGCTACCGCAATAACTGCTATGTCCATATATGGTATAAAATAATCTGTTTTATACCATGTCATAGTATGTTATATTTACACTTACACTTTTTTATTATATTGTTATTGTTACTTTTGCACTACCTGTTATATCTGACACTTCCACACTAGAACTGTGTATTGGTCAGCGCTACACTGTCACTTAGTGTGCCCATTGCCCTGTTTTAGTAGTACTGTACTGTGTTGTGTTTTCACACGTTTGTGCATGCACTTTATGTAGAAATGTGAAGGTCTTATTTAGTTCTGTGTTGTCTCATGTAGTTAGTGTGTTGTTTTATGTAGCACCATGGTCCTCGAGGAATTTTGTTTTGTTTTACTGTGTATTGTACCAGCTGTATACAGGTGCATCTCAAAAAATTAGAATGTCATGGAAAAGTGAATTTTTTTTCATAATTTAATTTAAATAAATGAAACTTTAATATATTCTAGATTCATTACACTTTTGTTTTTTAATCTTGATGATTACGGCTTACAGCTCATGGAAATCCAGTATCTAAAAATATTAAAATAAAGAATTTATAATACAGAAATGTCAACCTGAGAAGAGCTCTAATCAGTTAATTAACTCTAAACACCTGCAAGGGTTTCCTGATCCTTTAATCTCTCAGTCTGGTTCAGTACACACAACCACAATCATGGGGAAGATGAAAGTAAATTTTGCATTTCATTTGGAAATCAAGGTCCCAGAGTCTGGAGGAAGAGTGGAGAGGCACATAAGCCAAGTTCCTTGAAGTCTAGTTTGAAGTTTCCACGGTTAGTGATGATTTGGGGTGCCATGTCATCTGCTGGTGTTGGTTCACTGATTTCTCAAGTCGAGAATCAATGCAGTGTCTATCAGGAGATTTTAGAGCACTTCATGCTTCCATCTGCTGACAAGCTTTATGGAGATGCTGATTTACTTCAACAGCAGGACTTGGCACCTGCCCACAGTGCCAGAATTACTAGTAACTGGTTTGCTGACCATAGTATTACTGTGCTTGATTGGCCAGCCAACTCGCCTAACCCAGTATTGTCAAGAGGAAAATGAGACACCAGACCCAACAATACAGATGAGCTTGAAGGCCGCTGTCAAAGTAGCCTGGGCCTCCCATAACATTTCAGCAATGCCACAGGCTGATTACCTCCATACCATGCTGTATTGATGCATTAATTCGTGCAAAAGGAGCCCTGACCAAATATTGAGTGCATAAATTAACATTCTTTTCAGAAGGTCAACATTTCTGTATTATAAATTCTTTATTCTAATATTTTGAGATACTGGGTTTTTGATTTCCATGAGCTGAAAGCCGTAATCATCAAGATTAAAACAAAAAAAGTCTTGAAATATTTAACTTTATGTGTAATGAATCTAAAATATATGAAAGTTCCAGTTTTCCACTATATTCAAATTTTTGAGATGAACCTGTATAGTTGAAATGACAATAAAAGCCACTTGACTTGAAAAGAGCTGCCCTTCCACACACAATGTCCTGGTCTTGGTCTTCAGTCGCCCCTTTCTAGCTACAGACATCAATGCTACCCCACTCCACATCTCCAGTCATCACTTAGTATACTTCTCCATCACCCTCCCTGTTCTGCCTAACATCAGCTAGCGATACCTCTCTCCCACTCACTGAAACCTCGATTCTATTTCACCTTCCTCCGTAGCTTCTTGCACCCTATAATTCCTTCCAGACCCTGACTCCTTTGCCTCTCTACCACTGGAGTCAGCCATAGACACTTTAATGTCTTTACTTTCCTCATCCATGCACCTCCTCTGCCCACTATTTTCTAAAACCAGGAAGTTTCTAGCCCTATTCATTGTCAGAGAATTAAGAACAGCAGGGAGAAAGTGCAGGAAATCACAACTCAGTAGAGCTCTTTTTGCATACCACATTCTCATCTGATGTAACTTCTGCTAAGACCACCTTTTTACAAGGAAAAGCCAGAAGCTTCTACCCAAGATCCTCACAAACTCCTGACTCCTACTCTACACATTCAGGATTCCCCTCATCTTTCTCTGACACATTTTTCTTCTCGATCAGCAGATGAGATCCTGCAAGTCATCCTGTTCTCCAGTCCCACCACCTGCCTGTTTTGGATCCCATCCCTTCCACAGTGTTTCAGACCATCTCACAAGACCTCCTCCCTTTTATCACTACTATCATTAATGACTCCATAACATCTGGTCATGTACAGCAAGGGCTATTCCCATCCTGAAGAAACCCACTTAGTATTCCACAGACATCAGCAACACACCATCTATAATCAATTGACTTTCTATCTCACCCAGAACAACCTCCATGATCCTAACCAGTCTAGGTTCAAAGTGGCACATTCCACAAAAACTGTCCTGTCATCAGTCCTCATCCTCCTTTTACCAGCATTTGACAGCATCAACCACAAGACTCTATGGATGGTCATATCAGGTAACTTGAGGGAATTCACATCTGCTCCATGCAGACTTTACACTGGTGTCTCAAAAGGCTTAGTGCTTGGTCCTCTTCTGTTCTCCTGCTATCCTCAGAGGCCAGTCAGGTGGTTGTTCAGTCCCATGTCATTTCAAGACTGGACTACTGCAACTCATTCCTGGCAGGTCTGCCTCTGCATGCCATTTGACCTTTGCAACTGATCCAGAATGCAGCTGTGAGTTGTCTTCAACCTTCCCAAGTTCTCCCACACCTCGCCATGGCTACACTCCCTTCACTGGCTTCCTGCAGCTGCCTGCATAATATTTAAAACATTGATGTTTGCCTACAACGTCAAAAATGGACCAGCACCCATCTACCTTAAAGCACTTATCACACCCTGCCTAAGTGGTGGAAAGACCTTCCCTTAGATGTCTGAACAGCTGAGTCACATGTTGTCAAATGACCACTAAAGACCCACCACTACTACGTCCCCAAATGGGTATTTGGACTGATCTTCATCTTGACCTAGATGTAAATGTAAATCTCAAATCTCTCATCTGTTTCTCTCTCTCTGTGCCTCAGCCCCCCTTGAAATACCATATACAGTCGGGGGGGAAAATACTGGACGTGTCAATTTTTTTCAGTAAATATATTTCCAATGAGGCTATTCACATGAAATTTTCACCAGACATCAGTATTAACTCAAGATATCCGGGAATATTCACAACAAGAAGTCCATAAGAATTCACAACATTAAAGTCCATAAATAAAGTTATGTGTAAGAAAGTGGAATGACACAGGAAAAAAGTATTGTACATGCTAACTGAAATTTATTTAATACTTAGTGAAGAAGCCTTTGTTTGTAATGACGGCTTCAACACGCTTCCTGTATGAAGAAATTAGTCGGCCGCAGTATTCAGGTGTGATTTTGGCCCATTCTTCTAAACACATTGTCTTTAAATCTTGTTCAGTTGGATTCAAGTCAGGTGATTGACTGGGCCATTCTAACACCTTGATTTTTTTCTTCTTCTCTGAAACCAATTGAGAGTTTCCTTTGCTGTATGCTTTGGATCGTTGTCCTGCTGGAAGGTCCACCCACGTCTCATCTTCATCATCCTGGGGGATGGCAGCAGATTCTTCTCAAGAATCTTCCGGTAAAGGGCTCCATTCTTCGTTCCTTCAATTATATGAAGTCTGCCAGTACCATGTGATGGAAAAACAGCCCCAGACCATGATGCTTCCACCTCCACACCTCACTGTTGGTATAGTGTTTTAAGGGTCATATGCAGTGCCATTTCCTCTCCAAACATGGTGTGTGGTATGACAGCTAAAACGTTCAATTTTGCTCTCGTCTGACCAGACTACACTCTCCCAGTATTTCATAGGCTTGTCTAAATGAGTTGTAGCAAAATTTAAACGAGCTTTGATATGCCTTTTCTTTAGTAATGGAGTCTTTTGGGGTGAGCGTGAGCAGTGGAGTGCATCGCCTATTTTTTTTCTTTGTGACGATAGTACCTGCTGTCTCCAAGTGTTTCTAGAGCTCTTTCCGAGTGGTCCTTAGCTCTTGGGTTACTCTTCTGACTCCCTGGTCAAAAATCTTGCGAGGAGATCCTGTGCGTGGCCGGTTGATGACGGAGTGATGTTGCTTCCACTTGCAGATAATGGCCCCAGTGATGCTTACTGGAAGATTCTGAAGTTTTGAAATATGTCTGTATCCGATTCCATCAATATGTTTTGCAACAATAAGGTTGCGAAGGTTTGGGAGAGCTCTTTGCTTTTACCCGTCATGAGATGTTTCTTGTGTGACACCTTGGTAATGAAAAGCCTTTTTATAGACCATCAATTTACTAACCTAGCTGATATTAATTTGAATAGATAGGAGGTATAATTACTTATGGATTTCAGCTGGTTCCTTGCCTTACCTTGCCTTGGAGAACTGCTTTTTCTTAGCATGTTCAATACTTTGTGTACTGTCATTCCACTTTATTACACATAACTTTATTTATGGACTTTAATGTTGATAATTCTTTATATGTGCGGATTTCTTGAGTTACTACTGATGTCTGGTGAAAATTTCATGTGAATAGCCTCATTGGAAATATATTTACTGGAAAAAAATGTTGATGCGTTCAATACTTATTTCCCCCACTGTATATTGTGTATTTCAGTATTCTTTTTCAGTATCCTTCTCCTGCTTATATTAAAATGAATCTTGCACATTGGTCAAGCCAACCTTGTATATTTGTGATGATAGCCCACAAATTTATTGTGTAACTAATTTTTATTCATTTCCCATATATGTGTGTATTATAGGGAAAGGGCAATGAAAATTAGGCCTTTTCAAAAAAAAAAAAAAAAAAAAAAAAAAATCGCTCTACGTAATGTACGTCTGTCTCCCCAGTGCCCACATGCTGCGTTATGTAAGGACCGTTCAGCCAATCAGGATGGATCCTTCACACAAACAAGGTAGTGAGGGGAGGGGGAAAAAAGAAAGCAGCATGGACGTGTGCTATACTATGAGTCTCAGCCTTGTTTCTGCCAACTCTCATTCTCCCTTTCTCTACCTCTCTTCCTCCTCTAGAATATCGAACTTTGTTAACTTTCATGGGAATCAACACCACTGAGCCTCACTATCAGCTCTCCCTATACATACTCTCTCTGCATGTACTGATTTTGTGGTGAATTGTTGGTTGCTGGTGGAAGCATTTGTACATTGTGTGAAATGCTGATTTTAGCTGTGAAACTTGTTTGGGTGGTATGCTTAAAAGAGAGGGGGAAATTATGCAGCTCTGACATTTTTTTGTAGGTGTATTCCAGTTAGGATCCTAAAAGCTAAGGTAAACCATTATCCTTCCAGCTTTGTTTTTGGAGAAAAGCATTTGATATTGTTGAATGCTTGTTATATATTATATATTTATATTTATATAGTTATATATCCTTTGAAATGCCTATGAGATATTTCTCAGTGATGTGCTCAAAAAAAGGAATAGACAGGGTGTCCAGGAGTCCTTAACATGTCTTAAATTTTAGGTGCGTCCTCAGTGTAACACATTCCTTCAAGAAGTTTGTATTTTAATTGAGCAGAAGGCATGTGCTGTTACTTTAGGACTACAAGATGAAATATAGCCATTTATTGTTAAGTCTATGGTCAAATATTGTATTTTACAGAGTTTCTAGCACGAAAAATATACAGTTACAGTACTTACACGTAAAGTGTATAAGGAACCTTGATTAACATCGGAGCATATTGGCAGTGGCACTGCTACACTTGCATTGAAAAGTCTTCTGCTTTTATACACTGGAAAGTCACATTGTGAACAAACTATAGGATATTAGCAGTGATCTTGAGAATTTACGTGCTTTTTTTGGTACTCATCACTGTGGGGACTGATTTCACAGTTTAAATAGTACCCTTGCATAGACTAGGGTTGCCATAGAGAAGAATGTCTTTTGGTTTTCACTTTGTAAAAGTGCTTCTGTAGAGCTGTAGGTAAAGTATATTTCATGTCTCATTATGTCAGAATCCCTCATTGTCATACCACCGTAAACCAGCAACTCCATTTCCCAGAATGCACCACGAACTACAAACATGGCGGACAACAACTACACTTCCCAAACACACAGAGACATGTTCACCATCCCTGGAGTTCTAATCAGGGACACCTGTTTCCCAATCATACACACACTCACACTACTCCTTATAAGAGACTCATTCATTCATCAAGTTGCGAAGTATATGCTCATTTGCCTAGTGTCGCTGTCTATACCAAGCGTTTGTACCATGTCTGTTTATTCTGGTTTTTGACTTTGCTTACATTTACGACCTTGTCTCTTTGCCCTGCCCTGTTTGCCTGATGGCCTGATCTCTGCCTGTTCATGATTATTCATTTCTGCCTTATCCTTTGGAATTGTTATTGTTTTATTAAACTGCCATACCTGCACTTGCTTCTGTCTGCGCCTCCAGATCGTGACCGAATACTTCGCTCTAACATGGAAGCAGCATCAAGCTGTGGATGCCCACGGACGGCCCATGGGAGAACACCACCAGTGGCTTGCCTATCTGACCGAACAGGTTGCTCAGCTTTCCCAGAGCCCACCGGCAGCCATGCAGATTCGAACCCCGTTTCCACCTACACCATCACCAGAGAATTATACAGGCGATCCAGCGCGTTGCAAGGGTTTTCTTCTGCAATGCTCATTGTTCTAAACCAGCTATGCAGGCATGCTGGAAGCATGCAAGATCCCCTACTTCATGGATCTATTAACTGGCGCAAAGCTCTCACCTGGGCAACAGTGGTATGGGAATGAGGCGGTGAGCCCATCTCCTCATACAGTCGGTTTACGGGGCTGTTCCGACATGTCGTCGATCACACTCCCGAAAGCAAGGAAACAGGAGAAGGGCTCATGACCATTTCCCAGGGCTCATGACGTGTAGCAGAATATGCTCTCGAGTTCCGTCCATCGCTGCGAGGAGTGAGTGGAATGAAACAGCACTGAAAACTGTGTTTCACAGTGGACTAAACCCGGAAATAGTAACTGAGCCGTCCAGCCCGTAGCGAGGGAGCTCTCACAGCACCGATAAACCTGGCGGAGCCCATGCAGCTGGGGCGCACTCTGCTCTTGACGCCGTCAAGAGTGTCGCTGCTTTTACTGCGGACAAGACACCCATCTCATCCGGCAGTGTCCTCTCAAGTTTCGTCGGGACACTGGGGAGAGAGGGGACTCCACATCCTGCTCCCAAAGGGTGAGTCCATCCCAGTTATTCTCTCCTCAAGCCTTGGTTTGGCCAGTCATAGCAGAATGCTCAGGGATATCCTCTGTCCTCACAGAATTAATCGACTCTGGACTGGCGTCAACTATGATACAGCACAGAAGCTTAACATCCCCGTCCGACCCTTACTGCAACCACGCAAGATCCAAGCCATCAATGGAGCGCCAGTCGGGGGAGGATTGATCTCATGCTGCACCGAGCCTCTCTCTCTATCTCTCTCTCTCCAGATTGGCACCCTGCATAGGGAATCCATCACCCTGTATGTCACCATCTCAGCCCAGCACCCAGTCATCCTCAGACTGCCCTGGCTGGACCAACACAACCCCACAATCTCCTGGACTGACGGGCAAATCACGCGCTGGTGTCCATATTGTCAGGTGCAGTTTTTCCATGATGCTGTCACCTCTCTAGCTACTACCACCATCGAAAATCCACACCAAACGATACCAGTTCACATTCCACCCGGGTACCAGGATCTCCAGGAGGTGTTCAGCAAAGAGAGAGTCAGTGGACTACCATCACACTACCCTTATAACTGCGCCATCATACTACTTTCTGGAACCAGTCCACTGCCAAGGAGGGTGTATCTACTGTCCTTGGCTGAGCAGAGAGCCATAGAGGAATACATTCAGGAGGCTCTCAAACAGGGATACATTAGACAGTCCACATCTCCCATGTCAGCTGTTTTTTTTCTTTGTGGAGAAGAAAGGGGGTGGATTCAGGCCATGAATAGATTACCGAGGTCTCAACCAGGTTTCAGTCAAGTACCACTATTCCTTGCCCTTGGTTCCCATGAGTCCTGGAACATCTCAGAACAGCTATTCACCAAGCTAGATCTTTGCAGTGCATATAACCTGGTCCACATCCGAGAGGGGGACGAGTGGAAAACAGCCTTCAGTACACTTCTGGCCACTATGAGTACTTAGTCATGCCATATGGGCTCTCTAGCGCCCCCTCAGTGTTCCAGTGCCTGATCAACGACGTCCTGAGGGACATGCTGGGGAAGTGTGTCGTCACATACATCGAAGACATACTGGTCTATTCCAGTTCTTTTGAGGAACACCTTGTCCACGTATGCCAGGTGTTAAAAAAGCTTCTCCAACATCAACTCTTTGTCAAAGCAAAGAGATGCAAATTCCACCAACACACCATATCGTTTCTGGGTTACATCGTTAGCTCTGGGGGAGTTGCCATGGACGATTGGCCCATTCCTCACACAGTCAAAGAGTTGCAATGATTCCTGGGGTTCGCTAAGTTCTACTGGCATTTCATAAGAGGATTCTGCACCATGGCACACCTCTTGATGTCCCTGCTGAAGGGGAAACTTAAGTGGCTGCCATGGAACCCAGCCGCTGAAGTGGCATTTGAACGACTCAAACAGGCGTTCACCACCGTTCTTCTTCTCAAGCACCCAGATCCCACTAAACCCTTCATTGTGGAGGTAGATGCTTCAGAGACTGGAGTCAGTGCTGTACTGTCTCGGAGGTTCGGGGACAAGGCTAAGGATCACCCAGTCACGTTGTTTTCCAAAAAGTTGTCCTCAGCAGAAAGGAACTATGACGTGGGAAACAGAACTTTTGGCAGTAAAAATAGCCCTGGAGGAATGGTGACACTGGCTAGAGGGGGCCACACACCCATTCATCATCTTCACGAATCATAAGAACCACGAATATCTCTGCACTGCTAAACGTATGACACCTCGCCAATCCCGCTGGTCTTTGTTCTTCTCATGTTTCCTGTTCACGCTGTCCTATCGACCGGGATCAAAGAATACCAAAGCTGATGCACTCTCCCGGGTACACGGCCCAGAGGTACAAGTAAGCGCCGACGAGTACATTCTCCCACCTACCTGTACTCACAACTCCTTTGAGTGGGAGTTAGATCAGACCCTAGCACGAATCCCAAGCTCTCAGATCCCAGCTGCATGTCCCCCTGGTAAACAATATGTGCCTGGACAGTACTGGCTGGAACTCCTCACTTGGGCCCACACAGTGGTCACCACAGGCCACCCAGGTACACCACGCACCTACCATCTAATATGTGAGAAGTACTGGTGGCCCAACATGCTGAGGGATGTGCATTGAGTGTCTCATCATTTTCAACCTGTGCCCAGTCCAAGGTTCCTCAGCCATTAACAGTGACTTCTGCCTTGTCCTTTGGACTTCTTGTTGTTTTATTAAACTGCCATACCTGCACTTGCTTCTGTCTGCACCTCCACATCGTGACACCACTGAGCGTCAAGAACAGTATCTCTGTACGAGCTGTGATTTTCATTCGCTGTGATTTTCATTATGGTTGTCTATATTTTTTTTCTTGCCTAGCCAGTGTTTGCTTCATGGTTGATTGCTGTCATGTGACACTAGCGATAAACTATTCGTACTGGGTTTTATGTTTAAGATTTTTTATCAGGTTATTATTAATACTTATTCATGCAATTATCTAATCAGCCAATCATGTGGAAACAGTGCAGTGCAGTGGCGATTGATCTCAGTAATGCTGCCCATGGCATGATTGTTGGTGCCAGACAGGCTGGTTTGAGTATTTCTATAATTGCTGATCTCCTGGGATTTTCACATACAACAGTCTCTAGAGTTTATGCAGAATGGTGCAGTAAAGAGAAAAACATCCTGTGATCAGCAGTTCTTCAGATGGAAGCGGCTGCTTGTTGAGAGAGGTCAATGAAGAATGTCCAGATTGGTTCAATCTTACAGAAAGTCTTCAGGGTTAGGGAACTCTGATAACGACTCTTTACAATTGTGGTGAGCAGAAATGCATCTCGGGATTCACAACACATTGAACTTTGAGGTGGATAGGCTACAACAGCACAAGACCACGTTGGTATACACGTCTGTCAGCCAAGAACAGAAAGCTGAGGCTGCATTGGACACAGGCTCACCAAAAGTGAACAGTTGAAGACTGGAAAAACGTAGCCTTGCCATCCCCAACGGAATGACAGTCAAGTGTCCTGTTATATTTAAAGAACAGGACTATCAAAGTCTGATCTTCACAACACATTTGTGGAAGTGTTACAAAGCAGATTTTTGAGGACCTCAGAACAAGAGTTGTTGATGCTCATCATGCAGGAAAAAAAGTTCACAAAACTATCTCAGATTGTGTACAAATAGAGAAAATTCAAGACCATTGTTCCCATCCCCAGGAGTGTCGACCAATAAAAATCACTCCAAGAGCAAGACGTGTAATGGTCTACAAGGTCACAAAGGAACCCAGGGTAAATTCTAAGCAACTAAAGGCCTCTCTCACATGTTCATGAGTTTACCATCAGGAGGACACTGAACATTGTTGTGCATAGCAGTGTTGCAAGGAGAAAGCCACTGCTCTCCAAAAATAACATTGCTGGTCTTCAGCAGTTTGCTAAAGATCACATGAACAAGCCAGAAGGCTATTGGAAAAATGTTTTGTGGACGGAATAGTGAGCACATCTTGGTAGGGTGTGTGTGTTGGCTGTCTACAAAGCTTATTTCTAATATCCAGGGTGTCCCAAATGTCTCCATCTAAATGTCATCAAAAGTCCGAAACGTGTAGGGAATTTTGACAGCGGTGGGCAGAGCACAGACATACAGGAGGCTGCTTTGGTGTCACACGTGGAGAATTTTATTAAAAAGTCTGTGAGGGTGTGTGTGTGTGCAGAAGTGAGACCGTGAGGTGAAGTGCTCAGTCGTCCGCAGGGCTGCCGGCGATGTGCTGGGGTTTTTCCCGAGTGGCGGGGATCCCTTTCTGCCGTCAGGCCACGCGGTGGGCGCAATCATGGGGCGGAGAGACAACTCTGTGTGTGTTTACAAAGAAATGGCAATCAGAGTATGTTTGTATATAAAGTTACATTTTGCTAAAAAGTGTTAATTTCCCCTATGTGTGGAGATTTTTGGGACACTCTGTAGTTTCACTTCACTGAGTAATTTTCTCTGTAATAGGAAGCCTGACAGGACAGTATTCACACCTGGGGAAAACATGAAATGCAATACACAGACAATATTGAGTTTTTTTTGTGATGTGAGGACAATGTACCACACCAAAAAGCCAAACTTTATTCACTGCATTGCTCTTACATTGCTTAATCTCTTCAGTGAAAAACAGTCAACATGATATTGCTTTTTTTTAAAAATTTAAAGCTTGATTTGTCACAACTGAATGTAATTCCCTGTTGCATTACTGTCCAGGCAAAGATATAAGCCATTCTCAGGGTGTGGTTGTACTCCGAGAAGGGTCTTAAAGAGTCATCCTTCATAGGCTCATTGTTTCTTTATTCCTATTGCATTGCCTGTTGAACCCTTATTCATCAAGCTTTTCAGAATTGCATCTAAAATGATTATTAATATGAATTTTAAAAAAAGTTATGTAAAAGAGTTAAAAAAAAAAAAAAATTCAAAAAAATTAAATTTCACAAGTTTCACAATAGATCACCAGACTTGGGGAGTAAAGGATTACATGTAACGGCTTTACGTAATCAAAATAAAAAAAATAAAAAAAAACCTGGTAACTGTAATCTGTTACAGTTACGTCAAAAAACAAAGTAATCAGGTTACAGGTACATTTTGTATAAAATGGGAATACTAACAGGATAACTTTTTTTTTTTTTTTTTTTTTTTTTTTTTTTTAATGAATCTTTTAACATAACACAATATAGATAGCTGCTGGATTATAGTTCTATAATCGCATGAGCAGCCTCCGGGTGCATGCACAAATAAATTTTGTAGAAATTAACACATTGGTGCTGAAATGCTTTTGTTAGGGTAACCATACATCCTCTTTTTCCTGGACCTTAAAAAAAGCGTCTGGCCGGGATGTCTGATTTTGAGTTGACATTTGACATCTAAAATATCCGGGATTCGGCTTTAGTTTCATTATGATGTGCTTGCAGTCTAATACTGCATCATGTGTGCGCATATTTGCATTTCTTTAACCCCTCTCTGTAATTCCCGCCTTCTCGCAAACCAATGGGTTGATATTTATGAAAGGCTTGCAGCAACTATTGGCCAAATTCCTGCCTTTCAACCATTAGCCTGTTCTTAGCAAATGTGCAAAGGTGAAGCACTGTTGTATATGACATCAAACAGTTGCTTGACAATGGCTGCAAATGACAGCTGTCCTGAGTCGAAACAATGCCCATGGCCCTATAAGGTAATTTTTTATTTCATGTTATCACGTTGCTTTGTATTACATGGTCATTCAAATGTGTAAATGATGGCAGAAGGTACACTCTTCCATGGACATTATTCCATGGACATTCAAAAGAATGTAGGAAATTTTTTTAAACGTGGGCAGAATGAAACCAATTTTATTTGTATGTTATTATATGATGCTAATGGTGTTTTTTTTTTCAGTGTATCCTCCTGAGACCCCACCCATTGACTTCTGTAGTGTCCTCTGTAGTGGACATTTTGTTTTCATGCATGTCTTTTGACTTTTTTGAGCTACTCTAGCAATTCCTGCTGTACTATACAGAGGACATTCTTGGCTTTCTTGTGATGTGCTGTGTTATAGGCTGGGATGCTAGGAACAACTTCTTACACTGCATCCAAAATGGCCATCATAGGAACAAGCACATTTTATGGAAAGAAGAATGCTAACTAAAATATTGTTGTTTTTTTTATTTTACTATGATTCTCACATATTCTTGTTTATTAAAGTGTCAGGAATAATAAATTTAGTTCTGAAAGCAGTTAAATTGTTTGTGTTTAAAAATATTTGCCTTTTTATGAATGTCAATTATAGTGGACACCAGGATCATCTTAATGTACTTAATGATGACATGTTCTATACACACACACTATTCACTACAACCAGTGATAAATTATATTTGTCACTGATGATTTATCAATGAGGCTAGAAGATTATCCATGTGGTATCATGAAATATGCAAACTGACTAAAGAATGCAAAGTTGTACTTTTGATTTTAACAAATTGTATGGACATACAGTGCCCTCTACTAATATGGATACCCTTGGTAAATATGAGCAAATAAGGCTGTGAAAAACTGTTTATTTTTTAATCTTTTGTTTAAAAAAAATCACAAAAATACTCTGCTCTCAAGGATATTTGATAAACCTGTTTTTTGGGGTTTTTTTTTTTTGCAATTGTTTATCAAAAAAAACTTTGTTAAATATAGGTGTGTGACAATTATTGGCACCCCTATGAATATGAGCAATCTATCTGAAGTATATTCCCATAGTTTTAATTTTTTAAATACACCTGGGTGACACGGAACAGGAAATTGTTCAACCATGATTTCCTGTTTCACAGGGGTATAAATATGAGGTAACACAGGCCAAATTTCCTTAGTCATTCATAACAACGGGTTAGACCAAGGAATATAGCTGTGATGTGCAGCAAAAGGTTGTTGAGCTTCACAAAATGGGAAGTGTCTATAAGAAAATAGCACAAGAATTGAACATGCCCATTTCCACCAGCAGGGCAATAATTAAGTAGTTCCAGTCAACTGGAAATGTTATGAATCAACCTGGAATTGGATGTGTGTCTATATTGTCTATATAATTTCTAAGGATCACAGCTGGAGAATTGCAGAAGTTAGTTGTATCTTGGCGTCAGAAAGTCTCCAAAACTACTGTCCAAAGTGACCTACATCACCACAAGTTGTTTGGAAGGGTTTCAAGGAAAAAGTCTCTACTCTCATCCAAAAATAAACTCAACTGTCTTCAGTTTGCCAGACATTACTGGAAAATATACTATCATCCTTGCAATAACAAGCAAGAAAAACATGAATGATATCCAGAATGATAATTTGTTTTTGTTTTTTAAATTGAATTTATTCTTAGATTAAAATCACTACAGCCATAATCTGTTCATTTTTTATTTTCGGAGTCTTTCCAAACTAAAATGGTCCTGTGGTCCACTGCAGTCGAATGTTTTTTAACCAAACATAGGTAGGAAATCAATCACAACAAAAAAATTGGATGACACATTTTTCCTTTGGTCTCAGGAGGGTATTAAAGTCTGCATTCATAGTAACAATGTTTTGAATGTTATTAAGACACCCCCCCAACCCCCCCCCCCCCCCCCTAAAAAAAAAAAAAAAAAAAAAAAAACCCAGAACATGATCACCCTGGCTTTTGTGATGTAATTTTACCTGTATCATGGACAGTGATCTTTTATTTATTTATTTATTTATTTATTTAAAAACAAATCCAAACAGTGAACGTGTTTTTAAGCTGTAAATAAAAGTATATTAGATCATATTGCTTTTCTCTTGACTTTATTTACGTGAGACCGTGAAGCAATCCAAAAATAATCAGATTACATTACTTTCATATTGTGATACTTGGATTACATTACTGATTAAATTTGTATGAAGTAATTTGTAACTGTAACGGAATACATTTTTAAAGTAACCCTTCCAACCCTGTAGATGACCCACAGCTTGGTAACAGTTGGCTTGAACTTACTTGACTCATGACCCTTTCATGTAATGCATGATCATGAAAAACTATAATATGCCAACTATTTATTCTGAAAATTCTTTCAAATAAATACTTACAGATAAACGCAAATTATGCATTAAGCAATGCTGGTCTGATCAACCTGCAGAGTCTGATGTAGCTCAACCAATATGTATGTGGAGAAGTTGTAACCTGGCTGATTGACAGACCCCTCATTAGCATATGGATAGGAAAATACAGACATAATTGGCTAGATATATTTTTGGTTAGAGTCCGATGAACAGTGTATAAAGAGTTAGAAAAAGTAAACTTTCAATGACAAAAAAACATTTATTTTAAAAATAACTTGAAATAGCTACTTCTTAGAAATTTTGTCCAGTATGTGGTGCTGTCTTGAAACTGCTTAGGTAACATCTGGGAATGATGGTTTTTATGTGGGAAAGCATTCAAGAGTGATAAGCCAAAAAAAGCCATTTTGCTATCTGCTGACCAGTAGGGTCAGTGTGCCAAAACGCTGCAGTTCACCTCAGGGCCTAATGGTGATGACACGTACCAAGTTACATCACAATCCCTCAAAGCGCTGTGAAGATACAGTCTCAAGTTCAGTTTTGCGTGTTCTTCAAATACGTTGAAGGGCCATTCGAAAACGGTATGGTTTATCAAAATTCTGTGAATATCTTTTTGTTGTGAGTGCATGTAGGTGATGCAGACCAATTTTCATGGAAATCAGACAAACGGTCTAGAGGAGTTCAGAAAAATAGGTTTTCAAAACATTTAAAAATAGTGGACAGGAAGTTTGCTGGACCATGACATAATTGGTATCATTGTTCTCGGCATGAATGAGGGAATCTATCAAGACCAGTCTTATGACTGTAGGAAAAAGGAGTCAATAGCTATTAGTATTTTTAGAAATAGCATTATAATTTTTGATCACAAGGTGGTGCTGTCTCGAAACTTTTTTTAGTCCCTTCAGGGCATCATGCCAAAGACACTTATGGAGTTTCGTAACTATATACCAAATTGTTCATAAAATACAGCATTTTATAACTAAATTCAAATGGCCGACAGGAATTTTTCATACTGTTGGATTATGTATGCCCCACTGAATCTAATGATAATTTTATGACAAACTATTCAGAAGTTATAAGCAAAAATGTGCTTTTTTCATATCTCGTGACCACTAGGTGGTGCTATTCTGAAACACTGCCGCTAACCTCAGGGCCTAATACTGATGACCATTTTGGCATGCTCAACGTTGAATTTGTTGTAACAATGGTTTATTAAAATTTTGTGAATAACTTTGTCGTAAGTATCTCTAGATGATGCAATTTTTGTGCAAATCGGACAAAAGGCCTAGGACAAGTTCGAAAAGTAGGTTTTTCGGAAAATTCAAAATGGCGGAAGAATTTTCATGACATCATATGGTGCAATCGCCTTGAGCCAAGGAATCAGAGGAAATGGAATTTTGTTTCTAGGATTCACTGTTCAAAAGTTATTAACATAAATGTGAGTGCAAATTTGGACAGTTGGTGGTGCTAGAGGGATTGAGTTAGAGACTCCAAATTTGCTGTATTAACACATCAGTGTGTCCTCTTTCTGTCAAATTTAATAACTTTCCTGCAAGCGGTTCTATGGGCTGCCATAGACTCAAGCGGAAAAAGAAGGAGAAGAAAACAAACCAAAACAATAGTGGTCTTTGCAAAGACCATTTTTTCATCAAAGACATGTTTGATTTATTATTCGGATAGAATAAACAATAAATGAATGCTTTTTAAATTTGAATTCCTGAATTGTCTGAAACCTAAAGTTTGATCATTTATAAAATGTATTTTTATGGGGCATTAACCCAAGGAATGCAGTTGCTCATCCTGTAACACTAATTATGTGCCTTTCTTTATACCCATAGTTCCGTGCCCTTGCCCCTATGTACTACAGAGGCTCAGCTGCAGCTATCATTGTTTATGACATTACAAAAGAGGTACTGAATCATTTCTTAACCATTTTAGTAAAGATATCTGAACTGAAAACCTCTATAGCCCATTTATTAAATGCAATTAATATAATTGTGTGAGCCTAGAATGCAGATTAGATGGGCAGCTCAATGCAAAAAATCATGCAGATACCAGTCAAGAGCATCAGGTAATCAAACATCAGAATGAAGAAAGAGTGTGATCTATATGACTTTGATCTTGGCATGGATGTTGGTACCAGAAGGGCTGGTTTGGTATATCATAAACTGCTGATCTCCTGGGATTTTCACACATAACTAGAGTTTACACAGAATGGTGCGAAAAACGAAAAACAACCTATGAGCGGAGGGTCTATAGACTGAAACACCTTGTTGATGAGAGAGATCAGAGGACACTGACCAGGCTGGTTTGAGCTGGCAGGACGTCTATAGTAACTCAAATAAGCACTCTTAACAACCATCGCAGTATTCTATGTAAATTCTAGTCTGTTGTGTGTAAAAAATCCCAGGAGATCAGCAGTATCTGAAATACTCAAACCAGCCCATCTGGCACCAACAACCATGCCATGGTTAAAGTCACAGAGATCACATTTTTACATTCAGAATTCCTATTCTGATGTTTGATCTGAACTATTAACTGAAGCTCTTTACCTGTACCTGCGTGATTTTATACATTGTGTTACTGCCACATGAATGGCTGATTGGATAAAGGCATAAAGGAGCAGGTGTTCCTATTAAAGTGACTGGTGAGTGTGTATATTGTCAGTTTGTGGACCATCACACCCATATGTGGGCTTTCTCCAAACCATTGCCCCAAATTTTGAAGTACAGAATTGTCTAGAATGTCTTTGTATTCTGTAGCATTACAATTTCCTTTCACTGGAACTAAGGGGCCTAGCCCAAACATGTTACAACATGACAGTGCCCCGTGTACAAAGCAAGCTCTATAAAGACATGTTTGATAAGGTTGGTGTGGAAGAATTTGGGTGGCCTACACAAAGCCCTGACCTCAACCCCACTGAACGCCTTAGGGATGAATTGGAATGGCAGTGTGCCCCCAGCCTTCAAGCCCAACATCAGTACTCGAATGAACAAATACCCACAGCCATGCTTCGCAGATGTGTGGAATTATTATATCAGCAAAGGGGGTACTAAATCTGGAATGCGATGTTAAAAAAAGTGTCCACAAAACTTTTATACTCTCCTCTGAAAGTATTGGAATGGCAATACTTTATACAATATTGCTATACACTGTAGAAATGGATTTGAAATCAAAGGATGAGACAATAAATCAGAATTTTAGCTTTCATTTCCTGATATTTATATCTAGACATGTTTTTTAAAAATGGCACCTATTATTTGAACCCACCCATTTTTCAAGTGATCAAAAATATTGGAACGTTTGACTTACAGGTATTTCTTGTTGCCCAGATATACCCTGTTATGTTGATTGTTTAAACAGGTAATATCTCTGAATGTCTACTCTTGATTTGAACCCTGGGTTTCGACTGTGAAGACTGGATATGTCATTAAAAAAGATAAGCTGGGAAAAGATAGAAAATCATTCAGAGCAATTGCACAAGGTGTACTAATAACCAAAAACAACAGAAAAAACAGCAGTTGATGACAGAAACATTATGAGAGCTGTGAAGAAAAAACCCAAAATAACAGTCAGCGACATTACCGACAGTGTGTGTGTGTGTGTGTGTGTTAAAGGTACAGACAGGAGCAGTCTGGCTGTGCTATTGTGCAACTACAGTATATTGTTAATAATCAAAGGACATTATTTTAAAAGATCACACAGCTTATGGTATTGTCATTTAGTAGTTAATTTAATGTGCTATACTAACATGTAAACAAGTCAATATTACATAACTTACATTTTAGACTCAATATTGTCTGTTTTTTTTTCTATTTCACCATATACCTATTTGGAACCAATAGTTCCAAACAAAGCCACAGCAAGTTCTGCTCCTTTTTTCCTCCTAATTTCTTTTGTTCAAATGGGAGATTTATTATTATTTTTTAAATTTCTTTTCAAAAGTGAGACAGATACATTCATTTAAAAATGGTTTCAAGTTTCAATTATAATAAAGCATTTGTTCAACCAAAAAAACCCTTCTGTTTTCATTCCTTTAAGATTCATTGTAACTGATGATAATTATTATTAATAATAATAATAATAATAATCGTAATAATTATCGTACTGTGAAAATCTCATACCATTCCAACCCTATTGCCAACACAACAACAAAGGACTTCATCAGGGAGAAAAAAGTGGAAGGTTTTACACTGGCCCAGTCAATCACCAGACCTTAATCCAACTGATCATTCATTTCACCTCCTGATGAGGAGACTGAAGGGAGAAACCCACCAAAACAAACAAAGAAGCTGTGGTACAAGCCTGGAAAAAGTTGAACAGTTTGATGATGTCAGTGGGTTACTGGCTTGATGCAGTTACTGCAAGCAAGGGATATACATCCAAATGTAAATGCTCTTTACGTTAAGATAACCTGTTCCAGTACTTTTGCTCACCTAAAAATTGGGTGGTCTGCCACCAAAGGTGCCATGTTCTAAGTTGTTTAACACATCCAGATGTAAATATGGAACCAATGATGATAAGAATGTAAAAATATAAAATTTTATTGGATTCAAACATTTTATTTCAAAGACACTGTAGCATAAATCGTGTAATAGCTGTAATATCCTTTTCTCTCAGGAGTCCTTTCTAACTTTGAAGAACTGGGTAAAGGAGCTTCATCAGCATGGACCATCCAACATAGTGGTGGCCATTGCTGGTAACAAATGTGATGTCTCTGATGCCAGGTAAATTTCCTTGACAAATTCCTGTTCTCCATTTGACTGTCAGTTTTAGTATCAGGTGAACAAGCAAAAGCTTTCTCTTGCTCCACAGTAATCTTTCAGCAGACTGCTGTGTAGGTATTTTCCCCTAGGCCTGCACATAGATGTGAGCTAGCCTGCTAACTGTAGCTACCAACTAAAATACAGTGTAGAAAAAAACACTGTCATGTCTGTTGTTCTAATGTGTGTATTTATACAATCCATGTTCTCCATGTATCTGTGTATGTATATTCTAATTGTGTATCTAATCTGGCTATCGTGAATTCTCTAAACAACTAAACAACTAGGTAACATGTAGGACTTTTTTTGTGCCTAAGCTAGGGTGTGATGACATGCGCATGTGTATGTCTGTGTACATGGGCGTGTGTCTGTGTGCGTAGCTTAGATTAGGGTTAGGTGTACCTGTAGCATTATTTAGCTGTGTAGAAGTCAATAGAAGCACTTCAGATAGATCTTCTTCATACATCCAGGGGACTGGTAACTGTACCTAGAAGTGGTAAATCTAGGCCAAAATCTAGGTAAGGTTTAGTGAGGCGCCTCTATTTGCCAGTGCTACATCAATGCATTGCTGATTATTATTTCACCCAGGCATTAAAATGCACTCATAAGTAAGAAATAGGTGTGCCACGTTAATTTGCTCATTCACCTATTTTTGGACACTCTGGCCCCAACTCAACTCTCTCTGGCACTGCTGTTGCCAAAGCAACATAGACTGCCTCCCTCCATTGTTTGAGGAGGTTATGGCAGTATATCTGCCATAGCTTCCCCCTGTCTGTGTGCAAAACCGCATAATTGACTTCTCCCACTCACGTGTTTGACCTCAATGGGAGCCTTGTCACTTAGTGAGTAATTTTGAGCTAGATTTGAAGCAATACAAGCACTTGATCTCTCTGTGTAAATTCTCTCATTTGGAAATGCCTTTTATAGAGTTGTTGTTGCCTTTCTTGAGCCTGGAGCAAATTCTCCTGCTATAAGTGACCCAGTGCTTGTAGTTTTGCTTGCAGGTCTAGGATGTATTGGATTTTATTTTGAATAGGTGTTTTCTTTAGTCACGTCCAACACTCCATGGGACTTCCACCCATATAATATTTAAAATGTAGAAAACCCTGTAGAGGGGGCCCGGGAACCTCCTGGACTGCAAATAATAGGGATAGGGTTCCCAACCATTTATCTCAATTATGGCTATCTTTGTGCATGAACTTATGAATCATGGTTTTTATTAAAGTGTTCCATCATCCTGTTGGTTTTAAGGATGATGCACACTGGTGCAGATCACTTTAATTTCCAATAACTCACATTGCTTGCATAGTGTATTTGACATAAATGACATGCCGTGATCAGTTAGGATCTCTTTTAGGATCCCAAATCAGGAGATTACTTGAAAAAGTGACTCCACTATGCTTTTTTCTGAGAACATTCTTAGAGGCAAAGCTTCAGAATATGCATATTGCAACATGTTGGCATGTTGGTATGTTGGCTCCGGATTGTAGGAGGGCTTGGGACCGGAGCACCTGGCCCACATCCATCCGTGGGCACTCAGCTTGGAAGTGCCCCAGTTCTCTGCAGACCCAACAGACCTGCCCGTGCCCCGTTCCAGCTCTCTGGACCGCTATGGAACCCTGAGGAGGAACATGTTAGTGGGGTTGGAGAGAGTTCATCTGGCTCTGGCACACCACTGGGCTTCTCGAATCAAGAGAGCTAGTGAAGCGGGAGACACCACACGTGTGTCAGTGGGGGCAAAGTCGAGTATCAGCTGTGAACAGAGAGGAGGTGGTTTGAACTGGCAGATAACACGTGATGATTCTCATGTGTGTGATCATGGGGAGTTTACTTGTGTATGCTTTGTGTCTCCTTTGTGTCGCCATGAAGCTGAGAGAGGGACTGAGCTGACCGAGATTGCACGTAACGCACACACACTCAGCGTGAGCTATGTTGGTGAACTTGATAAATGGGAAAGACCCGAAATATTGTGACTGTGGGTTTTTTTCTTCAGTTGTTGAAAAAATGCTGAGAAAGTGACTTGTCATTCAGAACCAGCGCTAGATTAGCGAGAACGTTCCAGGGAAAGATTGCTGTATAATGTGGTTCTGTGAACCTCAGAACTCTTAGTGTTGTTCTTTGACACAAGTGTCTTCTGTGCTGTCAGAGTTTTGCTACTCAATGTCCTCTTGTTTCCTGATCTGACACTTCTTCGTCCTCTTCTTGCCCACTGTCTCCTACAATGATGTCGAGAATCTCTTGTACACTAAACCATTTTATGGTTGTACTAAAGCTGTGATTCAAATGAAATGGAGATCAAGCAGGTTCGACACTTTTTGTAGTCATTATCCCATACTAGTTTCTCAGGAAATGAGGTGCTTGCAGCACTTTTGTATCAAGTACAGTGTAATTTGAATTTATTTTCACATGGGAACACTTTTGAGTCTGATGACTGTGTCAAGATCCCCTGACTGTAGCTACACGTTCCCATCCTAACAATTCAGGTATATGGCCATGCACAGTTTTACTGTTTCAGTATTCCCTTTGGTAAACCTGTATTTTATTCAATACTGAACAGAACCTATATATTGACTTCCATAGCACCTGTATAAAAAATTGTAAAAAAATATTTTTCATATTTGCCAATTCTGGGTCACCTTAGGAAAAGTCATCAAATTGTAATGGGTTTCCAAATGTCAAAATGGGCCAAATTAGAGTTAAGGACAATAAAATGAATCAGTTAAATTTTATTTATTTTATTTATATATTTTTCATGTATTTTACTTATTCAAATATTATTGCGTTATTTTGCTACTATTTTGATTAGTACCATGTGTTGTCATTTTATGTCAATTGAAAATGTTATATATTTCTGTCTTTTCCTTTCCCCCTCTTTCTTTTTACAGGGAGGTACTGGAGAAGGATGCCAAGGACTATGCAGACTCAATCCATGCTATTTTTGTTGAAACTAGTGCCAAAAATGCTATTAACATCAATGAAATCTTCACTGAGATAAGTAAGGACTTAGTTATGCAGTCAGTCAGCTTTGCTACTTTAAGGAGTGTGGGCCACAATCTGGCTCAGATAGACTTAATTAAACATGAAAATTTAAAAGGTGCTAATTATGTTTAGTAAGAAACTTCATGATGAGCTAAAATATTTAGCCCACAAGTTAATAAGTTATAATAAGTTCTAACTTGTTATATTTATACACTAGTCAGTGTTTCCCACAGGATTTTGTGAGAATGGGGTGGGTGGACCTCTGACCCTCTAGGGGGGTCTCGGTGCATATCCGTGTCAAAAATCTGAGCGCGTTATTGATGTTCTTGCGTGTGGACACTCTTCATGTGTCATTTATCTTTTTATTTGTTGATCATTTTTGATTGATACCTTTGCAACATACTACATTATGTAATATAAAATATGTAAATACAGGGTATCCTTACCCATTGCTAACAGACAGGAAATGTTCTACCAGTTTACTGCCTTTGTGTCACAATCTCCCCTTTAGACAGAGTTGTAGCCTGCAGCGCACTTCGAGTGCCGGAAGGCGCGCACATGCACGAGCCAGGTGCGCAAGTGCTCAGCGAGCGCACGCTCTTCGAATGTTGATAACTGTGACATTGTTTACTATGCATTTGTTTTGTTTCTGTTCTGTCTCCTCCCTGTTTTGTCATTGGTTGTTGTTCGAGGGTGTGCCTTCATTGTTTTCAGCTATCAGCAATTAACGCTGATTATGTTCGGGATATATATCCCTTGCCTCACAATATACTTTGCGGAGTATTATAGTTAGATAGTATATAGTTAATGTTACGTACCTCGATAGATTAATTTAGTTTAACGTTAGATTAGTTCACTTAGACCACGCTGGTATTTTCCGCTCTCAGTTCCCAGTCATAGTTTTATGTTTCATGTTTTGTGTTTTGACCCCGTTTCCAGTGACCGCGCCTTCGATTCTAGCCCCATTTATGCCTGTTTGCCCATCGCCCGACCCATTGCCTGTTTCTGACTATGTCTCTGTTTTACGATTTGGATTTATCTGCATGTCTCTCTTCAATAAAGCTCTTAACTGCGATTGCATCCATCCTAAACCTCATTACGTGACACTTTGCATTCTTGGGATGTTAATAGATAGTGATCTATCCAGCTATAATAATATCAGTAATCCTACATGTATAAGACTCTTTATATTTAATTGTGAGCCCTCAGATAATAAATTGTTGGCTTAGTAACAGAGGGTGGTGACTTCACTGTCGTGACTTGAAGCCACCGACTCAAAATTTGGCCTTTTTCACAATCTTCAGTGATGGCTATTTTTAGGTCATTGCTGGCTTATAGTGTTGGATGGATGGATCGCTATCTATCCCAAGGATCCCAAGAATGCAAAGGGTAGCTAGTAAACTGGTAGAACACTTCCTGTCTATTAACAGCTGGTAAAGGTACCCTGTATTTATCACAAATTCTTTATTGTTATGATAAACCAATTGAGATGCAACATCTCGTTTTCAAGGGGGTCCTACGATTCAACCAAATACACCAATAGATATATCAGTATATTGGGAGGGAGGGGGGTTCATGTTTAATGAACAATAAACCAAAGAAACAAATAAAATAATACATTACAACATCAAAATAAATTATACACATTTTTATATATATATATATATATGAGGATCCAACAAAGCAATAAAGGCATTAAATTAGGCAATAAATAAATTTGTACACATGTAAATGTCTCTATGTGTAAAGACAAAAGAATGAGGTTTAATCACCTTGCAGAAGTGGTTCCTATATTTGACACCAATGAAGGCATAGAGCAGTGGGTTGAGGCAGCAGTGCAGGTCGTCCAGGCTTTCAGTGAGGATCAGCAGCAGCGGTGGTGCTTGGTTTACATTTTTTTTTCTCCATGCATGAAAATTCTAATTTGTTTCCCTCCTTTATTACCTGCTTTAACAACTGTCTCTTCTTGCTCATCGTATAATACCCAGCATTATGAGAGCATCCGCTGCATCTTTCCACCATCTACCTTAAACCTAATGCCATCTAACTCCACCTGCCGCCATCTAACTCAACCTGCCACCTGAACGAAAAAAAATGAAGAAAAAAAGTTAACTGTGGCTATGAGCTTCGTTTTCTCTGCTCTCACTGCTGCTGCGGTACTCCAGGACCAGGGTTGAAACCTGTGCGTTAAGGTATATGTCAGTGAAAATCGAACCAGTCCTGAGATTTAGATGGAAGGGCAAAGCATCTTCAGGGATCGAACCAGCGACCTTGGCATTATTAACACCACGCTGATAAAAAATAATCAAACCTAGATCTAATTTTAATAGGTAACTTATTCCAATCTCCTGGTGCTTTAAACATAAATGCTCTTTTACCAATAGTTTTCTTGAGATGGGGAACAACTAGATAGGGTTGAACAGAAAGCCTGACTTGATATTCTGAGACAAAAGGTACAATATTCTGTTTTAAATAAATAGGGTAATTGAAATAAATATATTTAAATATAAACTGAAACCAATGAATATGTCTTCTAACATTTAAAGATGGCCATTTCAAGGCATCATACATTAAACAGTGATGATTAAAGACCCAAATTCCAAACCCAAATCTACAAAGTCTGTTATAAACTATATTCAGTGACACAAGGTCTGACATTGAGGCAGTTTGATAAACAGCATCACAATAATCCAAAATAGGGAGTAGTAGTTTACTTGTAACATTACTTGTAAAACAATGTTGGGATCGATATAAAACATTAATTCCAAAATTAACTTTACGTACAACCAATGTGACACTTGAATGAAAGTTCGGAATCTAGTAATACGCCAAGATATATTATATTATCAACTATGTAAAGGAGTTCCACATAAGTTATTTCAAATGGACCATTATTTAATTTGCATTTCTCTCTAGTACCAAAAATAATAATAAAAGACTTTGGTTTATTGAGCACTAGTTTTTGGTGTAAGAACCACTTTTGTAAATTATTAAATTTAGTCTGAAGGGAAACTTGAATTCGTTGTAAATCAAGTTTAGATGTATATATGCCCATATCATCAAGTTGAATAGAACAGTTTTGAATTGATGGTAAGTGAGTTACGTAGATAGAAAAAAGAAGTGGACTCAATATTGAACCCTGTGGTACTCAGATTTAACCCCTTTTACTATAACACATTGTTTCTTATATTGCAAGTATTAACTGAACCATAAAACAGATTTTTCAGAAAGACCTATAGCATAGTTTGTCTAATAGTAAATAATGATCAACAAGATCAAAAGCTTTTAGTTAAATCAATAAATATACATATACAACCCCAATTCCGAAAAAGTTGGGACAGTATGGAACATGCAAAAAAACAAGAGTTATTTGAAAATTCAATTCACCATGTACTTCACTGAAAACACATTATTATGGAGACAGGTCAGGACTGCAGGCAGGCCATGTTAGCACCCGCACTCTCTGCTTGCGCTTTTAATCCGGGCAGAATAAGGTTTGGCATTGTCCTGCTCTGGATGGCGTATATGTTGCTCCAAAATGTGTACATATATTTCTGCATTAATGGTGCCCTCACGTATGTGCAAGTTACCCATGCCATGGGCACAAACACACCCCTATACCATGACAGACGCTGAATTTTGGACCTGACGCTGATAACAGCTTGGATGGTCCTTTTCCTCTTTGGTCCAGAGAACACAACGGCTGTTTTGTTCAAAACCTATTTGAAATGTTGACTCGTCGGACACAAAACACGATTCCACTGTGCTACTGTCCATCTCAGATGAGAACAAGCCCAGAGAAGTCGGCGGCGCTTCTGGACAGTGTTGATGTATGGCTTCTGCTTTGCATAGTAAAGCCTTAACTT